>JAPXFQ010002678.1:0-213864 GCA_028564705.1 Apricaphanius iberus | reverse complement strand
ATTTGTCTATAATGTAGCCTATAATAATCTACACAGAGTCAGAGTGGTTTATATGTGATAATTTGTCTATAATGTAGCCTATAATAATCTACACAGAGTCAGAGTGGTTTATATGTGATAATTTGTCTATAATGTAGCCTATAATAATCTACACAGAGTCAGAGTGGTTTATTGGTGTAAATTTGTCATAATGTAGCCTATAATAATCTACACAGAGTCAGAGTGGTTTATATGTGATAAATTTGTCTATAATGTAGCCTATAATGATCTACACAGAGTCAGAGTGTTTTATATGTGATAATTTGTCTATAATGTAGCCTATTATAATCTACACAGAGTCATAGTGGTTTATATGTGATAATTTGTCTATAATGTAGCCTATAATAATCTACACAGAGTCAGAGTGGTTTATATGTGATAATTTGTCTATAATGTAGCCTATAATAATCTACACAGAGTCAGAGTGGTTTATGTATAATTTGTCTATAATGTAGCCTATAATATCTACACAAGTCATAGTTGATATAGGTGATAATTGTCTATAATGTAGCCTATAATAATCTACACAGAGTCAGAGTAGTTTATAGATGATAATTTGTCTATAATGTAGCCTATAATAATCTACACAGAGTCAGAGTGGTTTATATGTGATAATTTGTCTATAATGTAGCCTATAATAATCTACACAGAGTCAGAGTGGTTTATATGTGATAATTTGTCTATAATGTAGCCTATAATAATCTACACAGAGTCAGAATGGTTTATAGATGAAAATTTGTCTATAATGTAGCCTATAATAATCTACACAGAGTCAGAGTGGTTTATATGGATAATTTGTCATATAATGTAGCCTATAATAATCTACACAGAGTCAGAGTGGTTTATATGTGATAATTTTTCTATAATGTACCCTATAATAATCTACACAGAGTCAGAGTGGTTTATATGTGATAATTTGTCTATAATACCAAAAACACACAACAAAAAACAAAATGTCTATAATGTAGCCTATAATAATCTACACAGAGTCAGAGTGGTTTATATGTGATAATTTGTCTATAATGTAGCCTATAATAATCTACACAGAGTCAGAGTGGTTTATTGGTGTAAATTTGTCTATAATGTAGCCTATAATAATCTACACAGAGTCAGAGTGGTTTATATGTGATAATTTGTCTATAATGTAGCCTATAATAATCTACACAGAGTCAGAGTGGTTTATATGTGATAATTTGTCTATAATGTAGCCTATAATAATCTACACAGAGTCAGAGTGGTTTATATGTGTAAATTTGTCTATAATGTAGCCTATAATAATCTACACAGAGTCAGAGTGGTTTATATGTGATAATTTGTCTATAATGTAGCCTATAATAATCTACACAGAGTCAGAGTGGTTTAAAACAAAAACAAAACCAAAAACACACAACAAAAACAAATGTAGCCTATAATAATCTACACAGAGTCATAGTGGTTTATTGGTGTAAATTTGTCTATAATGTAGCCTATAATAATCTACACAGAGTCAGAGTGGTTTGTATGTGATAATTTGTCTATAATGTAGCCTATAATAATCTACACAGAGTCAGAGTAGCATATAGATGATAATTTGTCTATAATGTAGCCTAAAATAGAAAGATAGTTTTTGTTTCTGTTTGTTAGTTAATTTGCTTTCCATGAATCTATCTTTGTATCTTTACCAGTGGTTTAATATAGCCTACAGTATGACAGTGACAATAATGATTTTGAAGCTTGTACCCGTAGGCTAGCCATTTATTTCATATTGCGAACACATGTTTTTATTTTGATGTATTGGGAGTTGAGGGCCGGTGCCCCAGCAAAGCGCTAGGTCTAGAATCGCCCCTGGAAACTTCGTTTTAATTAAGTTGTAAAGCTTTTTACTAGAAGTGCAGCTCACAGAATACGCTAAAAATGCATGGAAACAAACACAGCAGCCTGTTTTGTTGTTCTCTACATCTTCTAGTGTTCAAAGTCACCAAAAGACCAGATTAGATACATGATCCTTTCAATATAAAGCATCTCGTGGCCAAACGCTGCATTAACTACTAATTACAGTGACTATAGAGCCCCGTTCTGTTGAAATGATCTATGGCTGTTACTGAACTGTCCAATCACAGAGACGCTCTACGTTGACGGAGATGGATAGTTAAAAAATGGGGTTCTACGTGCGTCATTGCGTAGGTGACGGAGAGCCCTTGCATCAACAGATAATGACGCCGTGTGGGGCTACACGATTATGACCAAAATAATAATTATTATTTTTGATCAAAATTGTAATCATGATTATTAATCACGATTATTCATCCAGTCTTTTTAAATATCTCTTTTTATTGCTAAAAAATAAAAATAATGCAAAAAAGAAGCCCAACCTGTAAACAAACTCCAAGACTTTTATAAGTACAAACTAAATATGTTATTTCAGAGTGCAATCTCAAAGTGCAACTTAACGGAAACAATTACAGCTTATACAGAAAAGGCCGAGGACATTCCTTAGTATGTACTATATGCTACGTATCAAATACTACTCGCCCGTTGATGTAGTAAATACTGCGTAGCAAAGGAGCGAGTAGTAGGTATGAAATCAGATGTATCGCTCCAACATTTTGCGTGTCTGTTGACCCGGATGTTTATGTTACCTTCACCTGTGGTCCTTCCATACACTAGCCATTATTTTGTCTGGTATAACTTAACGTAAATGTTTAATCAGCTGTCCAAAACAATCACACTAATCAGTAACATCGCTACATGTACATTTATTCTCCGAAATTGCGGCAGTGTCAATGGTTGATAGTTCATCTGTAGCCAATTTTAGCTAGGTCGTATTCGGATGCAGCCACTGTAAGTGCTGAATGGCGTATGGGTGGTTTTTATTTGGGCAGCTTAATGAAGCTTTAACCATACGTTTGCCCCCCCGGTGTTTGGCAGACTATTGTTTGAGGCAGTGTATGATAAAGAGGCACGCAGTGAAGCTCACATTTTGAATGTAAATATCGTTCACGATCAAAATCTGATTAAATGTGCAACTGGAACCCCAACCCCAGCTTTTGCCGTAAAGTGATTAATTCAAACGTTTTTTGGCAAAAATGAAACAGTGTTGTAGGTTTTTGTTCAGATTTATGTTGTTTTACAGTGTAGGCTATGTAGACAATTTTCTTTTCATCTTTGGATTTTATAAAGGTAATATTTACAATTTTATTTTCTACATTAATTAATTTTTCTGCGGAGCCCCTGCAATCTCTTGGGACGCCATACCCTAGGTTGGGATTCACTGGTCTACAGTGTGACACAGGAGCGATGAGAAGTGCTTCTCACTGGAAACTTCTAAATTCATGTTATTAAATAATAATAACTTGTCGGTGTAATAGTCCCTTATTTTCCGAAATTGGTGCAGTATGGTGTGTCGCCACATGGTGGTGCAATTTTGCTTTTTGGCGGTCAGTAGAGTTTTGATTTACTTTTTTTACGTACATAGAAAATGGACTCGGTGGTTTGTACTCGATCTGCCGCGTTCACTACTGTAACGAGTGGTAAAGCTGGCGTTCCTGGTCACTTTGTTGAATAAACAAGTACTAAGCGTTTATATACATGTCTCTGCTCATTTTACTATCCGAGAACACCAGCTTATAACCAGTATTTCCCCGCATCCAACGGATGAAGTCTGATGCATGTCCTAAAAAGCATGCAACGCTTGCATCTGAGGAAAAAAGAACGCGTGGGCGGGGCTTCTTCTGTTGCCATACATTCTGAACTATGGCGGATCGTATCGAGAGAGTGACTTGGCTTTATTTGCTAAATAAAGCTAGACAACGTCGACCTCGGCTACATCAGTGCCGTTTGTGGGTTCACCCCATTATTCAGATGCGTTCTGAGTTTGGGGAGTTTAACCATTTGCTCCAGGAAGTAACGACACGGGCAACAACTATGTTGAGAAAAGATTTGATAACTTACCCTACACCCCGATCTCTTCAGCGATCTTCATCCAAGCAAGTTCCTTTACATTCCTGTCTCTATACAAAGACGAGGATAGATCATAAAGTTTTCTGCGATTGCAGACGGCCACAATCAGCTTGTCTGAACCCCAATTTATACGATTGCCACATTTGAAATGACCAGTTAGGTTGTAGGTTATTTGAAGCGTTTCTGAGGTATCACTGTTCTGGGAGGCTCTGACATCCGTTCCTTGAAATTACTTCCTCTCTTGTAAGTTATCATTGGTTGTTTTCTGAAAGTGCCTCGAAATTTGGATTCAACTGAAGAATATTCCAGTGTTTTAAAATTATATTTATATTTATTTATCTATACGTTGTTATGAATTAAAATCCTGCAGCGTTCGAAATGTCTCCCTGCTAAAGCTATTATGTGTCCAGGCCTTTCTAACGTTTTCCAGAGACCATCTGGGAGATGCAGAGGAGGAATGGGAGAATTTCATGTGGTGAGATGAGACCAAAATAGAACTCTTTGTTATAAAGGCCACCCACTGTGTTTGGAGGGGGAAGAATGCTGAGTTGTATCCCAAGGACATCACACTTGTGGACTGGTACTACCAAAACCACCTCCTGATCAGTGCAGGGAAAACCAAAGAGTTTGTGGTGGACTTCCACAGATGCAGACCCACCACGCTGACACTGGTGAACATCCAGGAAGTTCAGGGAGTGGACATTGAGACTCTGGACTCTTCTAAGTACCTGGGTTTCACCTGAACAATAATTAAGCAATATCACACGAGAGGGAGGGCTCTTTTGCCGATTATATGCTCTGGTGCGATTCGGTCTTAGGCACGAGGCCGCAGGTCGAGTGCCACGGATAATCACACCAGTGCTTATAGTCTCCGCAACAGCACGATCTTGAATGTGATATTGCTTTTATTCAACAGTTCTACAAGCACATTTTATTACTTAAAAATAGCAACAGCAGATTTGATAGTTTGTTTAATCATTCATTTAGCTCCTTTCCAACTAGAAGGGAGAAAAGGCTGTTGTCAGGCAGGACAAACATTTCAAATACAAACATTAGAACTTTCGGCGGAGTGAAACTGTTTGTAAAAAGTTCCAGTGCTGTTGTACTCCAATATCAGCACTCTTGGAAACTCTGTTGTCCAATCAAATTACTTGGTCGGAACTAACTGTTGTATAAACTGGTATGGAGTCACATAATATAATTTTATTTAGTAATTAGAGAACCACAGAAGATTGCGTCGTGTAATTCTCAGCAATCCCTCACACTGAGCAAGCACGAAGCGACAGTGGAGAGGAAAAACTCCCTTTTAACAGGAAGAAACCTCCAGCAGAACCAGGCTCAGCATAAGTGGTCATCTGCCGAGACCGTCTGGGTTTTGAGAAGGCAGCAGAGACACAGAAAGAGCAACAGAACTGATGCAGAAGCAGAAGTTGGTAGCAGGACGTGGAGAACGTTCCTCCACTGGAGTGCCATCTTAGTCAGGGTCGTCAAGCAGGGCTGGTCAGGAGCACCTACTGTAGGAAGAGACTAAGGCTACGTCGACACTAAGCCGATAAGGTTATACTGGGAGTTAGACGCCTAATGTTATGTTTTTTTTTTTTTAATGTAAAAAAAAAAAAAAAAAATTATTTATTTATTTATTTTATTTTTTTTAACGTGTCCTGTCTAGCAGTATGCTACTGCTGAGTACCAAGTACAAGCCCAACAGTTTTACTTTCCCAAGCAGAGTATTACAGCTTCGCTTTAGTACGCCACTTGATGTATATGTATGAAAAATCTTTATTAGTGATTACTTTGGGTTCAATTTCCTGACGTCATGGACACTAAACCGAGACAAGAAGGGAGAAAGGAAGAAGGTGAAGAAAAGAAACCAGACCAACAGAGCCGCGAACTGACGACACATGACAGGTAGGCAAACAAAGAACACAAGAAAACATCCCAGTCCTCCACCTCTGCCGGACGGCAGAGAAGTGGTAATACAAAACAAAAACAACAAACTGTACAGAACCAAACCAATAGTTCGGATCTAGTAGAATAAACTAAGAATTACACATTCACTACACACAAGCATGGATTAATAAAAAATTAAAAAAAAGACGCCTAATGTTATCCACTCAACACGAGCATTTACGCCCCGTTTAAGGTCCCATGAATGCGCAATCCCATACCGACCTGTGCAAATAATGGGCATGTGTGAAAAGACGCACAAAACACGCGTATAATCAGCATACATACGCCTACATAATATATACAAGAAGCTCTACAGCACAGTACATATTTGCTTGTCCCGTTAACTGAAGAGAACAATAGCTGCTCAGAAGAAGAGAGAGTTTTTGGTGTGGACAGAAGACGAGATCGATTTATTACTCTTCGCTGTTGTCTTTGTCTGTAGTGTCATATTGTTATTGACACAGCAATCATTGACGCCACTTCCTTTCATTACCCTGGGAAGCTGTCCAAACTAGCTCGTTTAGCCGCTGAATTAAGATTTACACGGCTCTCTTACCCGGCTAATAGTTATCCGGCCACAGACCGGGAGGGGAGCCTGATAGCTGAAAGATCTGCCACCCATTCTACTTTTAGAAATCCTAGGAACTACCAGTAAACCTGCAGTCTGAGAGCGAAGGTCTCTGTTGGGAACATATGGAACAATCAGGTCTCTTATGTATGATGGAGCTAGACTATTAAGAGCTTTATATGTCAGAAGGAGGATCTTGAATTCTATTCTAGATTTTACTGGGAGCCAGTGAAGAGAAGCTAAAACAGGGGAAATGTGATCTCTTCTTCTTTTATTCATTAGAACCCTAGCAGCAGCATTTTGGACTAATTGAAGACTTTTAATTGTATTATGTTGACTACCTTATAATAAAGAGTTACAGTAATCCAGCCTTGAAGTAACAAAGGCATGGACTAGTTTCTCAGCATCATTCCTGGAAAAGATGGTTCTAATTTTTGCAACATTCCTAAGGTGAAAAAAGGAAATCCTAGAGACTTCTTTAATGTGAGATCTAAATGACATATCTTGGTCAAAAATAACGCCGAGGTTCTTTGCTTCATTACTGGAGGCTAATTTAATGCCGTCCCGGTGAAGGGGTTGACTAAGTAGTTTCTTTTTCAAAGCTTCTGGTCCAAAGACGACAACTTCTGTTTTATCAGAATTTAAAAGCAAGAAGTTTAGAGTCATCCAAGTTTTTATGTCTTCCAGACATGCCTGTAGTCTACCTAACTGATTGGATTCATCAGGATTTATGGATAGATATAGCTGTGTATCATCTGCGTAATTATGGAAATTTATCCCATGCTGCCTAATGATTTTACCAATGGGAAGCATATATTTATAGTAAAAGTGCTGCACGGTGGCGCAGTGGTTAGCACTGTTGCCTTGCACCAAGAAGGTTGTGGGTTCGTATCCCGGCCCAGGGTCTTTCTGGATGGAGTTTGAATGTTCTCCCCATGCATGCGTGGGTACAGCTTCCTCCCACAGTCCAAAAACATGACTGTCAGGTTAATTGATCACTGTAAATTGTCCTTAGGCGGCCCTGTGATGGACTGGCGACCTGTCCAGGGTGTGCCCCGCCTCTCAGCTGGAGATAGGCACCAGCACCCCCGTGACCCATTAAGGATTAAGCGGTTAAGAAAATGGATGGATGGATATATAGATATATAATCGGCCCAAGCACCGAACCCTGTGGTACTCCGCAAGTAACCATTGAGGCCGAGGAAGATCTATTGTTTACCTGAACAATCTGAAATCTGTTGGACAAATAAGATTTAAACCAGCCTAGTGCTGTTCCTATTATACCGACACTTTGAAGCCTTTCTATGAGAATATTGTGATCAACAGTGTCAAAGGCAGCACTGAGATCTAACAGGACCAGAATGGTCACCAGTCCATTGTCTGAGGCCATTAGAATATCATTGGTAACTTTTACCAGAGCTGTTTCAGTGCTGTGATGAGCTCTAAAGCCTGACTGAAACTTCTCAAACAGCTCATTATTGTTTAAATGCTCACATATCTGGTGTGCAACTATATTCTCAAGAATTTTAGATAAGAAGGGAAGATTAGATATTGGTCTATAGTTAATTAAGTCGTTTTGATAAAGAGATGGTTTCTTAAGTACAGGTTTAATTACAGCAATCTTAAACTCCTGTGGTACATATCCATTGACTAAGGATAGATTCATTATATCTAAAATTGGAGCAGCAATCAAAGGGAAAGCCTATTTTAAAAGTTTAGTTGGGATTGGGTCTAAAACGCAAGTTGAAGGTTTAGATGAAGCTAATAATTTTAGTAGATCTGAAAGTTCAGCTGCATTAAAGCAGTTCAAGCATATATTAGGTTCAACCATTTTTGATGCTGCCTCATTAACTAGGGAGGAAGCAAGCATATTGGGAAGGTTCCCATTTATATATTTTTTTATAGAGTCTATTTTATTTATAAAGAATAGCATGAAGTCGTCACTACTAAGAGCTTGGGGAATGGTTGGCTCGACAGAGCTATGATCCTGTGTGAGTTTGGCAACTGTATTAATAAGAAACCTAGGATTATTTTTATTTTACTCGATTAAAGATGAAAAATATGCTGTTCTGGCTGTTCAAAGGCTCTTTTTATACAGCAGTAGACTATTTTCCCACACTAAATAAGAATCCTATAAATGCATGGAGCACCATTTTCTCTTTAGTTTTCTAACATTCTGCTTTAGGGTACGTAGCTCTGAATTAAACCAGGGAGCTAATCTTCTATGGCTAGCCACCTTCCTTTTCAAGGGGGCAACTTTGTCTATTGCCAGACACAGGAAGGAATTAACGCTATGAACTAAAATGTCAAGTTGTGAGGGGTCAGGAGTTAAATCTGTTGTATTTTTATATAATACCGAGGAAAATAAAGTTGGTAGAGCTTCTTTAAAACTTGCTACAGCATTGTCTGATAACGATAATCTAATTGCGTTTTTTCTTCTTCAATATTGCTATTGCGATTTAATATGCAATTATTTTTGTGGGGCTTTTGTCATGCATTTCTTAATTAATGCAATAAAAAATATTGTGTATTATAAACAGATTTTTATACATAATTTATTCTATTCCATAAGATGATTTATTTATTTTAAGACAAAGGCAAATATTAACAACTTTATCTACTTTTAATCATCACACTCGATGGTCATCGGTGTCGTTCTGCAATCAAGGTTTTCTTCCTTTTGATCCCAGCTAATAATTCCCTCCGGATGCAATGTTTTCCTCCGTGTGGTTATCCAGGAAGAAGGATGTTTGAAGGAACAAGCTCTGATTTTTAATTCTCCATCGATCTAATGCACTTTCAGACTCTGGTATGGCTCCGTAGAGCAGTTTGATCTCAGGTAAGTCGTTGCAAAATACTCCGCTGTTTTCGGTGCGGCTTTAACTTTCTGTAGGCATTTTTTATACAGTGCAGGTAAAATGTGGCTAAAATGTGTTTGTGAGATTGAACCCTAGCTTATTCATCATGATTAACAAAGCATACTTTTGGCTATAAAACCCATTATAGCACAAATTATTTCAGTGTGCTGTTTTTTTATGTTCATGAGGAGCGATTCTTTCAAACAGCGATCCCTGTCGCCTCGAAGTTTGTTTACTGGAAATTTAAACACTGGTGGCGGCCAGTTTAGCCGTGCCACTCTCATATATGGTGGTGTGATGTTCTTAGTTGTTGATAAAGGTTCGTAGTGTATCTCGTAAGGCAGGAAGGCGGGTTCTGCATAATACCTGGTGTTGCGCAGCATCAACGTTTTCATAGCAGATATAATTTCTCACAACTGATGTACTGTTCCTCTTTTGTACCAACTATTGTGCAGCGTTGGATTCTGTTAAGCTTTAAAACATTTTATAAAAGGTTAAAGTGCAGCGTTTCCTTCTCTCCCTGTATTATTTGAGCTGTTTGCAAGTCACCATATATTTTTACATCAAGTCAAATCGCAGCCTTTGCGATTAGGAAATCGCATTTTACCAAATTACGATTTAATTGCATATGCAATTAATCGTTCAGCCTCAGTGGAAAGACTGTTATTTCTTCACAGTCAATGCCATAAGTCAACACAAGATCTAAACTGTGGTGACAAGAATGGGTTGGTCCTTGCACATTTTGAGTAAAGCCTATTGAGTCAAAGATAATGTTAAAAGCTGTATTTAGACTATCACTTTCACTGTCAACATGAATAGTGAAGGGGAGCATGGTGGCGCAGCTCACCTCGCAGCTAGAAGGTCCTGGGTTCGATTCCTGCCGGCGATGCTGTGGGTGCCGAGGATGTGTTTGTTCCTCCATATCATCAGCACCCACCCTTTTGCCAACCCCACCCAGGGGTGCGGTTGGCAAAGGGCCCTTCTGTGTGCAGTTTGCATGTTCTCCCCGTGTTCCCTTGAGCAGCTAATGTGAGCTACTCCCACAAAAACATGCACTAGTTCTGGGCTATGTACTGCCTCCTCCTGGCTGACCGAGGCGCATGAGGGGTTGGAGAGGATCTGGCTGGAATAGTGTGATCCTTCCTCACGCTACGTCACGCTGGGGAAACCCACCCCCTCGGGTGAAAAAATGGGCCGGTTCACTCCTCAAGCAGGAAGGAGGCTTGAGCTTCAGTGCGGTCGGCAGAGGGAGAGCAATGCCCAGGACAGTACTTAGGTAGGAACACTGGGGTGATAACAATGGAAAAGAACTGTGGGATAAAAAAGAAAACATAAAAACAAAAAAAAAAAAAAACATGAATATTGAAGTCTCCTACTATAATAACTTTATCAGTGTTTAAAACTAAGTCAGATAGAAAATCTGCTATCTGATCTAAAAATTGAGAATAAGGGCCTGGTGGACGATATAAGACCACGAATAAAAGTGGCTTTACTGCTTTGTTATGTGTATGAGGAAGGCTAAAGATTAAATGCTCAAAGTAACTGTAACTATTATTTTTTTGGGATTAATTAGTAAATCTGAATGAAAGATGGTGGCTACACCACCTCCTCGACCAGTACTTCGAGGGACACTAAAGTTTAAGTAGCTAGGGGGAGTTGATTCATTTATTGTGACATGGTCCTCTTCCTGCAACTATGTCTCTGCAAGACAAAACAAATCTATATTATTTTCACAAATTAAGTCATTTACCAGGAGTGTTTTTGAGGGGAAGATATTATGTTTAGTAAACCACATTTAATTGATTTATTTTTCTGTCCAGTCGGAGTTGTATTTATCTTTATGATATTTTTATACTTTGCTCTAGTAGCTTTAACTTTTAATTCATTAGTTTTGGGCAGTGGACGGGAAACTGTCTCTATAGGGTAGTGGGTGGGTGGCAGTCCCTGTTCCCAGAGCTGGACTCTGGGTTGTCACGGCATTGGGGACCTAGAGATAACCCTATCAATGTTCCTGGAAAGGAGCGAAGCTCCGTCCGCGGTGGGATGGATGCCGTCTCTACGTAACAGTCCAGGTTTTCCCCAGAAGGTCCCCCAGTTATCAATGTAGCCCACATCGTTTTCTGTACACCACCTTGACTACCAAAGGTGAAACGACAGCATACGGCTGTACATGTCGCCAGTACGATCAGGCAGGGGACCAGAAAAAATGACAGTCAGACATCTTTTTGGCAGCCCTACACACCGAAGCTACGCTAATTTTAGTGACCTCCGATTGCCGTAACCGTGTGTCATTACCACCAGCATGGATAACGATCCTGCTATACTGCCGTCTGTCCTTGGCCAAAAGCTTCATATGGGACCTAATGTCCGCAGCTCTGGCCCCTGGAAGGCATTTGACAGTGGTCTTTCGTGTCTCTGGAGCCACGTTCCTAACTGTGGAGCTGCCAATTACAAGAATCGGCTTCTCGCTGAGCGGGGCAAACCTATTGTTCACAGAAAGGGGCTGGAGGTTGGCCACGCGCTGGGGTCTGGCGCTAAGCTTCCTACGAACCGTCACCCAGTTCGCCTGAGGTCCCGGCTGCACAGGAGCTGTTGAAGGACGGCTAAAGCTTGGTTTATGCTTGCCGCGTCCGCGAGGTCCGCAAGGCTCAACGTGGCCAAATTACATCATTTTAGCAACCACGCCTCTCCGCGCGGCCTCCTCCCGCCCCAAAATTTCCGCGCCGCGCACCTACGAAAATTTGTAACTACGCGGAAAAACATGGCGGACTGGCAAGAGCTCATATTGCCGGAGGTTCGTAAATAGACATCTTTATGATTCGGCCGATAGAGAGCACTGTGATCAGCCACAAAAAGTATAAACGCTGCAAGAAGGCGTCTCGGCCGGTTCCGCACGTCTCGTTTCCGCGCGGAATGTTCATGCGGCAAGCATAAACCAAGCTTAAGGAGTCCTGTCCTAACTGGCTCCGCGCTAGCTGCTGCCGGGCCTCTAGCTCAGAAACCCTTACCTCTAAGGCTACAAAAATGCTGCACTTATTACACCTACCACCTTCGCTACAGGAGGCAGAGGAGTAGCTAAACATCTGACACAGAGAGCAGGAGAGAGGAGATTCAGATAGAGACAGAGGGACAGGAGAGAAAGCGGTAGCAATGATAGCAGTGAACCTAAGCTAACCTAGCCATACCTTACCAAGCCAGAAAACCAGTGTAACGTTTAACGAGTTCCCAAAACGTACAGAACACCAACAGAAAATAAGTGTTTCAACGTGTTTGTGTGTTAGAATAACTCAGAAAAGCTTCTGGACAGATAAAATTAGATCAATTAAAGAGGGCAAGAGCACCGAGATGCTTCAGCCAAGTGAGTCACCAAACAGGAAATGACGCGATACACCTTACCAACGCAGTGTAGGAAGAGTCGCTCTCTGTTCAATACAGTTCAAAAATATATTATTGATCCCAAAGAAAAATAAAGTCTAGAAGCTCATACTATTCAGATTTCTTGATGGAGTTTTTTTAAATGCTGATGGCCTGATCTGCTGTAGCAGTCTGTGTTAGAGCAAAACTGAAGATGCCACTGACTAAAGACACTCTGTTGTTGATTGATAGCAGGGCTGAGCGCTATGAGCTAAAATTAATATCACGGTATATTGAGCATTTCACCTCGATAACAATAAGTGGACAATAACCCCACATAACAGTCGGTAGACAAGTCAAAACCCTTCCTAAATATAGCTACAGTTAGCAGCGCTTGCCCCTCAGTTGGGTATTACTGCCTCTGTGTGTCACATGACTGTACGCACTCATGTGACACAAGGCAACGCACAGTTTTTAAAGGGGCAGGAGCACCTCTAAACTAAAACATCTTTTCATTTTTTTTTTTACATGCCGAATTTACTGGCACGGGCAAAATGATGTCGGTAGCAGTCATAAATTTCGGTATCGGTAAATTTTCGGTATACTGCCCCAGCTCTGTAGCTAGCACAGTTTGTTATTTACCACTTTTAATAAACAGCCTGTTCTGCAATGCACAGATAGACGTATATTCTGTAAATGTTTTTAAATCATCCTGCTCAGATGCACATTTCTGGAACTTGAATATCCTAGTTTTTAGTTTTGTAATTTGGTCCTTACTGTACAGTGTTATTCCTAATTTTGATTATGTCTTTATTTTTATATCTGTAACTTTGCTGCTTTTATGCCTAAATTTCCTCAGTTTGGAACCATTTATGGAATGTGTATTCCGTTAAATGTTTAGCATATAATAGAACCCTTGTCCATCAGTCTGTACGCTGGCATGTCTATCAGAACTACTTCTGCTGGGTTGAACAGGCAACCTGCGGATTAGTTTGAGCACTTCTGCCACCTAGTGTCTGGTGGCTTGTTTTTATCTTCATGAATGAATAAATACACTAATAGCAAAAATGTCTCCTGCCGGTTGTGAGTCCCCCACTATGTGGGAAGTACTGGTCTATCCCAGCAGCCAGCTGTAATCTAGAGGAGTATCACATACTCACTCTGCCCCTGTAGCTCTGTAAGTGAGCTGCTGTTGGTTGCAGTTATTGAATAACTAAAAGAGAACAAAGGGGAATATTTAGTAATGCTGCTCCCTCATCCTGAACCCTCCACTATAATGGTTGAGTTGGAGGGAAGGGTGCATTGTGTGGAGGTAAGAGCAGCCGGTGGAATGCTGACTTTGACAGGCTCTAAGTGTCTGACAGAATGGTCTGTGTCAAGTGGCTCTCTGGCCACAGATACATGAGGTGCACCCCCACCCTCCACTCATCACACACATTCACACATATAATTATATACAGACACAGTTAGAGCTGCAGGCTGCTCACACACACTACATCTGACCTAAGGGTCAAGGTGCACTGACTCCAAGGTTTGTCTGACTGGGCCTCTTGAAAGTCTGTCTTTGCATTCCAGCGCCTGGAGGAGGGGGCTGGAGCAGCCAGGCATATAACCGGAGCGAGAGAAAGAGGGGGGGGGGGGGGGGGCTGAAATAAGCTGGAAGATATTATAGACTATTTCCTTGCCTAGAAGCTCGCCGCTTGTTCCCTCCCACTCAACTGGCAGGAGTTGTACAACAAAGTGGAGAAAAGGCTGAAAACTTGAACCTGCTCTCCTTCGGCTGCCTCCCTTGGCCTTCCTGGCCGCTCACTTGTTTCTTTTCCCTGCCGGTGCCTGCGCATGTTCCTCCCTCTCGCCCTCCCTCTGCCTTCTCTTCTGGGCTGTGTGGAAGGAGATCACTCTGTCTCCGTAGCTTTTTTCCGCGCTGCTGCAGACACACATGGACAAGAGGATGGAATTTGAGGAGATATTGACGGGGTGGGGTGGGGGTGGGGTGTGTCCCCTCCATCTTCACACCACAGCTAATGTTCCCCTCCCGCTCTCTTCTCTGGGAGTTTGACTCTCCCTCTGCCGCGCTGTCTCCGCGTTCTGCCTGTCGGAGGGGTGGGGGTGCCGTGTGGACACTCAGGAAAATTTTAGCGATTGGAAATAAGCGAGAGGAATCTTACATTTACAAGCTCAGATGTCGGGAACTATTGGGTGAGTGCTGCTCTGTTTCTAGCTAACACTTTTGAACACTTTTCAGAAGTTCAGTCAGTGACTACTGCCTGCTTCCCAGTTAGCACACTGGGTTTTTTACTGTTGGGTCGGTGTTCTGTTTTAGGCAGACAGGTTTAACAGAACTTTTCCTTTACTTTGCATTTCACCATTTAAAGTGGTTCTCATCCCCCGGCAATAGTAGGGTGTTGGATTGAACATTTTGAGGGTCAAGGTGGAGTGATGCAGGGGGGATGGAAAAGGGGCCATATGGGGGAAGGGAATTTGGTGGGGTCAAAGGGAATGACATGATGGCTCTACAAACTTTTTTCAGTTGTGACACTGAAACGCCTTGTGAGTGTTTTTTAATGTTATCCAAGGCTCTGTGAAAATGTATTTCCAAAGTTCTAAAACACTAAAAAAGTTTTCCCATTCTGTTAAAAAATTGAGGATATCTTCTGTAAAATTATTCTATCACACACATAGAAACTAACGGTGTGATAAACTGCTGGTTTTTCAAACCCAGAAATGGCTAAAAGCTGCAGAGCTGTGAAGCCCTGTCAGCTCAGCGTCCATCTGGATTTTATCGGCCTTTGTTGAAATATTTCAGGCTCAGAGAATGCTTTCATTGTCGTAGCTAATATGAATTTTTGCAGATTGTTATGACTGCTTTGTATAGAATGCTGGAATAGACGATGGTAGATTTTTGCTGCAAGCTAATATTTTCCTGCAGAGCAACTAAATTAACCTTTTATATGATCAATCTAAAGTGTACCTCAGCAGCACTGGCTTTATTTCTGTGTCTCTATAGTCCATTTACAATTGAAATTATTGGATTTAATATTTTATGTATATTACATTTTTTTTGCATTTGTAAAATCCTGAATTATCCATTTTTTTTACAAGGTATTACGGATAACACTGTAGTTTTTTGCTTATTATCATCTTCCATAAACCTTTGCTAAAACATTCTGAACACACTTGTGTTTTATTTTGTAATTCTTTTAGCTTTGCCTGGGAGGAACTTTATTCTCACTTTGTGTGAATCTATAGAGACAGTGAGGTGATTCTGGGCAGCTGCTGACCTATAGTGCAGTGATTTATGTGCTTCACCTAGTTGGATTGTGGCTCTTGGTGAGTTTTGACCTCTCTCTCTCTCGTGTTGATGAAGAAATCAGACCCGTCTCTGTCTGACTCATTCTGGGCCTCCCTCACTCCCTCCTATCCGTAGACATGGCAGCAACCTGCGGATAAAGTGTTTGACTTGCAGTTATGAACATATTTGTTTTGTGAAAGGTGCTTTTTAAGCTTTGAATTGAACTATTTGTTTATTCATTTTTAACCTTGTTGATTTAAAGGATGCAGAAGATTTTTTTCTCTCTGCTAGATCTCAGACAACTCCCCTGTTCCTTTATAGACACTCAGACACAATTTCTAGTCCAGAATCTAGTTCTGTATTTTGAACATGTAGGTCACGGTATAATGAAGCAGCAGAACGGCTGTCGTGAGGATTCACCGAGTGTGCTGTCAAAAAGTTGCACTTTTAATAGAGGTGGCTTCTCTCCTGCTCCAGCTGCGTCTGCTAACTGCTTGTTCAGCACTCAGAAACAGAAACATTACATTCTCTCGGTTCAGGCTGACATGGACTTAAAAGTTTAACACACAATTTATTGTATTTATTGCAATAACAATGAAAGTGACAACAAAACGAATTTGAAAATCCCTTCCAGTTTTTTTTGGGTTTGGACAGATTATTGTATGTAAAAATCCACAAACATAAATATTGCTAATAAAAAAACGAACCAGAAAGAAACAGGGGAACAGATGAGCGATTATTGAGAAAGCCCCACAGCACGCACAACTACATTTAATCCTGCTTTAAAACATATTCTCATGTATTGCAGCGCTCATAGAACTAACAGTAAAAAGTGTAGAAAGTAAAAGTAAGATCAATGCATCGTCTGGCCGTACGTTTTTATTGACAGATATTGGCATTAAATTTAATAGTGAAAAATATTAGTATTGTTTTTTTCCTTTTTCAATGTAACATTACACTTCAGCTAATTCTCCTCTCACTCAAAATGTCAAAATATGACAAATCAGAGTTTTTAAGATATTTTTCCTTGTTTTGCAAAATTCCCAATATATCCTGTTACTTCTACTTTTCTGAAGCAACGTTGAGTGTTTAGGTAGATCTATCAAAAGTTTGGGTTTATATCGGAAGTGCAAATCAGTAAAAAAGCTGATATTAAATGGAATGATAAATGCCCAACCCATATCCAAGTCACTTTTCCCACTCCAAATCTGTTAAGAGCAATTCCAAAAAGTAAAATGCATATTTTGGTTTCATTTTATAATAAAAATGCCTGTCTCGTTCAAAAAGCTGTTGTTGAAGTCTTAGAAGCCTAGATGTAGTACATGTAGAAGATGTTTTTGCCCTTCACACCAAGCACAGCTTTGTCAGATAACCCCCCTGACCCCACCGCCAGCTTTAGCCTTTGCCTCATGTCTCGTCTGGTTATAAACTAGCCCAGTTGTTGTGTGCAAGCAGTGAAAAGGAAAAGCTCACTTAGCAGCAGTGATTTATTAGTTATTAGGCTGTTGCTGACATTTGAATGACACAGGTGGCATTGAGGATGAAAACAGAAACTCCAAAGTGGGCAGGATAGGAAAGCTTCAGGAAATACCACTCACCCAAGACAGGAACAGTCGTTACAGTCCACTATACTGCTCTGGAGTCATTCTTTTTTCTTTCCCTCAACATGTTACAGACTGATGTATTTTTATTCAAACTTTAATCATATTTGTAATGTTTCAAGTCAAACATGCATTCAGGTTGTGTCAGTTTTTGTTAGATAAAGATCTCTACCAGTATATATCTTTATGGTTTAGGCGTCACCTTCACATATCACATAAAAAGAAACAAATATGTTGTATATACTGTATATTCAGAGTCTTTTAAAAATCAATGGCTTATCCATCACTTAAGTCTAGTTGTGTATACTTCCATTACAACCATAATGCAACTAAGATAATTTTGTTAGGATGTTTGTATGTGAGTTCCAATCTGGGTATTGTCTTACTCGGGCGCTGATCATATTACAAGAGTGCATGTAAATGAAATAAGTGGGGCTCTCTAGCCTCTCCTGTCCCCTTCACAACCATCTGTAAAAAACGTAAAGGACAACCTGGTTTCATTGTTTAGTAGCACAAATCACAAGGCAATAGTCTGCTTTATAATCTTCATGTTTCTTTTGCTTTTGATTGTTGGAGGATCATGCTGGGAGGGAGGCTGGCCTAATTTTGAATTTCACACGGTTATAGAGAGCAGCCAGCTTCACTCCTGAGCCAAGACAACCTCTGTGCCCTAATAATGCTAACTCAGTCACTGGCACCGCTTAAATTAGTGTGTCAAGAGAAGGAGGTGGGACATTAATTTTTACCATTCATCGTTTACCATGCTGCTAATGTTTCAAATAAGTTATAATCATCTACCACCTTGGGTGTGAGGGGTAGATCTAGAGATTTTTCTTATTAATATCGGATTGTGTTGTGCGATTATTACAGTTCATAGCTACTCATTAAAACAGTATATTTTGCAATGGTCTGTCTGTGTGAAGTTTTAACCACAGCTATTCATAACTGTAAAGATTGAGAAAAGTTTAAAATATTGTTGTGTGGAAATATTTCAAGTAAATTTCAAGTACATTTTCGTAGACGCGTTTTCCTCGGCAATCATCTGATGATAAATCTCAAATGTGCAAACTTAGATGCTTGTGCCCAGTCTCAGTCATTTCCATATAGAGACACCTACAATTTGGTAATACCAGGTCCTCAGACACATTCAATTCACTTTTAATTCACTTTTATTAATATAGCGCCAATTCACAACAAATGTCAACTCAGGGCACTTTTCTACAAAGATGATTTCAATACAATTATACAAACATTCCAATCAGTTAAAAGTTGTCTATGTAAGGAATCCCAGCAGATTGCATGAAGTCGTTGACATGGGGATAAGCCCCATTGATGTACAGTAGACCTGCAACCACACAGCAATCCATTCAGCAATCCCTCGCACTGAACAAGCATGTAGCGACAGTGGAGAGGAAAAACTCCCCCTTAACAGGAAGAAACCTCCATTAGAACCAGAACCTGGCGCAGTACAAGCGGTCATCTGCCACGACCGTCTGGGGGTCTGAGAAAGCTCGGTCACTTAGAGCACCATCTGGACCGATGTTCACATCCAGCAGGACACAAGACCGTGCGGAGCCTGGAAATAATAGCCAAGAGAGCGAAGAAAGGAATTTCTGTGAAATTGAGTAGAAACATAGGTGGGGCAATAAAAAAGTATTCATGATTAGTAGACTTTTTAAAAAATGGTCATAGTTAATAAGTTAATTTCAATTCAGTAGATAGATGAGGGCCCTGGAGTCTATATACCACAGTGGTTACTTTATGTATTTAACAACTACTTTCAAAACACTGACTCCTGACTACAGGGTTAGTGTGTGACAAAAATACATGGCATTTATGGTATTGCATTTTTTCAAGTTAAAGTGCACATTTGATCATATATCACATTTATATATACAATGTAGCCTAATTAGTATTCTAGTCTAATGTTTGGTTAATTATTCAGACTATATAGTTTTATAAATTTCTAGAATGACTCCTATTGTGTTTAGGACTAGAAGTGCTAATTGAGTATCAACCCGTTCTGTAGTTCTGGTCCCTTTAGACTAACCCAAGAATATTACACTTATTGTAGTTTTTAAACTTTAGGGCAGTCGGCCCGAGTTATGTTACCTTAATAAGTGTAATAGTTGCTACTGCTTCAGTTTCTGTCCTGTCCAGAGTACAGAATTTTCTAAAAAGCATCTTGAAGAATTTTCTTAACAGCCTGTTGAGTTTTTCTTGTGAGTAGGGAACAAGGGGGGGGGGGGGGGCTTATTTAAGGCAGCTGACCGGCTGTGTGCAGCAACATGTTGGCCAGGGGAGCCAAAAAACTCTAGCATAGTGTAGAATAGAATAGAGATATCATTTATGGTTCCACAGTGGGGGATTCAGGCAAACTCTGGGATTTAAACAGGAATTTAAAGCGTAGGAATGATGGCATGAAACCTTGTCGGGGTTCAGAAACAGTATATCTCTCAGACCTTGGTGTTCCCTGGTTCCCACTAATGAGCCACACAAACTCACCACATAGGCCAATATATATGTAATATATACTACAGTCATTACATCTAATTGCTAAAAAACACAGAAGCAGCTTTTATCATTAGATTTATCAGTGGAGTCTGAAATGAAATGTTTATAATATTTTACCATCAGTTCATCAGTGATTAAATCGGATAAAATATTTAGAGAAGAGGGGAACAAAATCCTTTATCGATGATTTTAGTGTTTTTGAATTTCTCCAACATACTAATTTAGCATTTGGCATATTCTATATAAGGTCTATGATCCCTGCAGCCAAATGATTTTAAACATTATTTGAATATGACCATTAAATGTGACGCAAAATGGATGTAAATGAAGTGTTCCTAACTTTAAGCTGATTTTTATTAATCATAACACAGAAAGGTGCATCATTGAACATGGTGCCTTCTGATGCATTTACAGACCAAAAAGGTGATACATCAATAAAACAAAAAGACTTGGCAGTATTTTATCTGCAGATTATCTCCCAGATCTAATGGAGGCAGGGCTGGGTGATGTATCAATATAAAAAATTAATGATATATTTTTAAACGAGATATGAAATTTGACCATATCGCATATATTGATATACGTAGTTCAAACTGTGCTGTGATCCTTTCTCCAGGCATGCTGCTGACCAGGCGCTCGCAGCACTACTTCCCGCTCCCCCCGCTCCTTCTCTTTCACACACAGAGTGGGGAGGGGCTGGGATTTAAAAGGACACAAAAAACCACGGACTCAAGATACCGGTACGAGCTTCCCAGTCGCAACTGCTTTGCACGGGAAGCACTGCCACAAATGTACACCGAAGTCAGGTAGCATCTTGCTGACCAGTTTACTAACGTGCAACATTTCGGGTCGACCAGTAACATATGGTCGAGCAGGACGTGTGAGCATATATGAGCCTAACAGCTCATTTTGTTCAAGACTGGGAGATAAAATCAGCGTGCCTCCAAACAGTTTATTTCCCACAAATTTTGGGTTTAACAGTGACTAAATATAAACTCCCATTTTGTGATTAAATATATCGGGATATATATTGTATATCAATATTTAGACCAAATATATGACTTTTAGTCCGTATCGTCCAGCCCTAAATGGAGGTACAAAGGGATGAAAAGGAAACAGGAGGTTATAATGTGGCTAGCTAGATGCTAACCCAGACAGAGAGGTTGCTGCTCTGTTTCAGGCAAACTCAGATACGTTCTTACATGTTTGGTTTCGAAATCTATTTTTATGGAGCTAGTCATGAATCACTGAAGCTGTTTAACATTCTCTCTTTTGGTGAAGTCAAAACTAACATGTCAACACTCTGTTGATTTGTCTTCTTCTCATCAAACAGATGAAAGTGCCAGTCACAACTACACTACTGATGATTACCATAGATCATTTATTTCATTTCTAATCATTTGAGGCCAAGGCTTGAGCAATGCTCTGTTTCTTTGTTTATGATTGTGTCTTAAACTGTTCTTAATGTATCATAATAATCGTATTTTATGTATTGCAATGCAACATTCAAATTATAATACAAAGTAGGGATAAGTGACATGGTAAAATGGTCATACCTTGATTTTCTTGCAGTGGAAGTTATAATTTAGCTATTCAGTAAAAAAAACCAAAACCAGAATGTTCCATTTTGGGCAGAACGATTCTTAAAAGATTTTTAACTTGTGTCAAATCCAGTGGATTACTAATACACAAAGTCCACTCACACCTAGACTGTTTCTACCCAATATAAAACTGTATTTTAACTTGAAAATGAACAATACATATAGAGATTCTGCTATTTGACGTTAGTTTATCGGGCCAAAGGAGAGTAAGACTAATCTGTCTGTGGGCCACTCGGATGTCATCAAGTAACCCACCACCAGAACTGCTGCCTGCTTGCTCCTATGTCTAGGTCATGGGGATTTCACTCCATTTTCATGCATTTACAGGTTTGGTCATGTCTATAATTAGCTAAATACTTCATAACTACTATAATTAACTGATACATAGCGGCTGGGTAAATGTGTAGAAACCATTTTTTATCAGTCTGATTTGGAAACAGGTTGGGACAACGCCGGGTAGGAATTGGTGAAGGGCTGAGTTGACCCAGAGCCTTTTATTTGCACACACACAGATCCTCAATCAGGATCGAATGCTAACATAAAAAGTCCCCAGTGGGTTGATGGTGATGATGTCAGTTTACTAAATGAGGCTGTGACCCATTACCACAGATCCATTTCTTATGATACAGACAGAAATATAAAACAAAGGAGAACAAAAACCACAAATCTTTCTATTTTATCAAAAAAATCCCCTTTGATTCCTTTTCTTAATGGATATTATTTATGGAAGTGATAAGGTTGTTAACGCTTTAGAACAGTTTAATACAGCGTTTCCCAATGTTTGTTCCTTGTAGACCCTCCTCTCTGTATCCAAGATAAGCACAACCCCCCCCCCCCGTCTCTAACTCCTCCATGCATTAAAAGGAATTCATTACAAACTTATATTTGCAAAGACTAAAGTGTAGGTTTTTGTTCTTATTGTTTTATATCCTGGACTATATAGATCATTTTCTTTTTATCTTATGAATTTCATAAATATATATATATAATTTTGGTAAGCACATAACCCTGTGCAGACCCTGGGAACCCCCATGGAGGATCCCAGACGCCAGGTTGGGAACCACTGCTTTAATACTTGTAGAAAAGGACTATGAAGAAAACCAACAAGAGGAAAAGTGTTCGTGTTTCATTCATTGGTCTTTAAATAATGCCGATAAGAATTATGCTGTGACTTCCTTTAGGGCCTCCATCCCTCGGGTGGAGGAGGAAACGAGGGGACTTGACCAGTTAGACCCTGGTTAACTATGTAGCGCTAGAGTCTGCTGCTGCCACCCCTCCTACTGAATGTACAAGCCGCTGTAACGGGGGTCCTGTTTGTTTCCTGCAAGGTGCTTCTGAATGAACCTCATAATGTCATTTCAAATAGTGCAGACATTGTTTGTATTTACAGCCACTCAAGAAGTGTTTTATTCAGTGAGATTTTCTCTTTTTGTGCTTGAGCGACCTCAGATGTTAGCGTTGGACAGCTGCCTGCTCCTTGGGTCAAGAGATCACCATCAATTTGTCTGCTTCTCTTTGAGGCAACAGGAGTTTGTCCTCCTACTCTGCAAACCAATTACTTTCAGGACTTCTTTGTCAACTCACTTGTATGTGTACGTGATTCCCTTTGTACTGTGTGAAACAGTCTGGCCCCTTGTGGGCGCTGTGCTGGGGGCGCCGGGGTTGGGGAGTCCAGCTGCTCTGAGGGACATGCAGGGAAATGGCGTTCAGACCTTTAGTGCTTCCTCTCTGAGGGCGGTGGGGTGCGGTGCAGCACGGCTGTTGTTTGGGGGGTGTAATGCAGACACAATGGTCTAAGTCAAACATTAGGAATGAGACAAAAGACCCTCTACTGGGGTCACAGGGGGCCAACTCTGCCCATTATCCGAGGGAAGTGATCTTAACTGGGGGAGTTTTTGAATTTATCAGTAAATGAGCGGCCATGGTGGGAGGCTGGGGCGGGTTTGGGTCATGATCAAAGCCTCAACAGTCTGGCTGTTTACTGAGGATCCCCAGTCACAACAACACAACATGGGGCTGGGCTAACAGCTAGCCTGCTATCATTGTCCCAGCTGGGAGACGTCCTGCTCATCTGCACTAAGAAAGGTTAGGAGGAGGCTTCCTGCTCCGCATGCAGGACAACAAACATGACTGAATGACTTCCAGCAGAGACCAGGCTTCATCTTCTACAAATCAATCTCTCCATCAATATAACACCTGACATTTATTATTTAAAATAGCAATATATGTAAGGTTTGCTGGTCCATACATATATCCCTATACTGTCATATCTTAACTGAAACATATAACCTTTTTTAATTGTAAACTACGGCTCATTATGATATAACTTCTGTTTTCATACCATATATAATTCCAGATTTTGGTTAACTTTTTTTCCTCTCTTTTTTTTTCTTTAGGAATTTTACAAATACAAGTGAAAGAAATGTTTTTCAAAATCTTTCCTTGTATTTCAATCAGCCCTTCTGGGAGTTGATCTGTATTCAAAGTTTTATTAAATCCAGCCTATAAAACAATATTGCCATATTTTCAAAAATTTATTTATTGATAAAAATAAATTTCCACACTGCTTTTTTAAATTTAATTACAGCTCAATACAGTGAAATTATAGCAGCTATTCAAAACAGAATGTTAATGGGCCCAAAAAATATTCAGTTCAAATTCCAGCTCAAGATTCACCTAATTTCTGTTTCGTCTGATTATTGTTATTCAGTCCAAAAAAGTCAAAACAGTGATGCTATTTGAAAAAAACAGTAAAGCATAAAATTGGAAAACATTTAGTATAAAAAGCTAAATAAATGGCACTGCTGGTGTTAGGAGAGATTGTGTTTATCAGAAATAGATCTTAGAGCTGACCTTCTCTGTCTGAAGCTGGTGGGATGAATTCACCCAATAGCTAAAAATGTTTATGAACAGGAAACAGGAAAAAATATTTTCATATACTCTCTTACATTTCCTAGGCCCTGATAGGTAATTCTTCATTTTCCTAAAAATCAGACATTCGTTAGTACAGGTTTCTTGACATGTATTTAATGTGGGTAAACGTCCTGATTGTTCAGCCCAACAGGCTCCTCCCACAAAGGTGTGGGTCAGGTCTGAAGGATTTTATGGGCCGAGCAACTCGTCCGGTTGTAACCATGTTTATTACTTTAAAACAAGGTGTCAATTACGTGGTAATTACATGCTCTTAAAGCAGCTACTTAACTGCTTGACATTGGGAACATTTATGTCCCAGAAAGCATCTTGTGTATGTTAGGTCTGTTCAGCCTAGAATGTACATCTAAAACATCTAACAGCTAAATCTTAACTAAGGAATCCACTAAGGACAAAAGGAAACTGAAGTCTGACATCAGCGTGGACATCAGCGCTTGGATGTGCGTGTCCCACTGTGTGCGTGGTTTTTCGGGTGAAACTCTATGCGTGTTTGTGTGACTGAAGGGCCATTATGGGACAAGCTTTTAGGGAAATCTGGGAAGTGGAAACCTAATACTGGCTGACTGCTGCTCTTGTGTACATGAACCCCACAGCTGCTGGAGTGAGACGAGGAACGAAGGAGAGAAAATGGGAGGAGAGAGGAGGGGGCCGAGGATAGCGCTGTGCTGTGCTGTGCTGTGCTGTGCTGCGCTGCGCTCAGTAATTAGTTGTCTGGTTTTGTATTGACCAGTCTGGTGCCTAGGCCTTGGGGACTGTTAAATTTGCCATTGAAACTGAAAGGATTATGCACCTAAAAGAAATTAAACAGGAGCAATGAATAGATTGTGGGCCACATTGTGAAGCGCTGCTTCTTCCTCGGCTGGGTTGTTCTCCTTCATCCCTAACGCCGACCTGTTTGTGTCAGGAGCTCCTGTTTTTCCCCATTAAAGAACTACTTGTTTTGTCTCTGCCAACTGTCTAACATGGAGTCGAAAATCCTGCTTCATGTTACCTGAAGGGCGATGTGAAAGCGTGGTGAAATATGTGTGAACGACGACTGCAAGCAGTATCCTGGGTCTCTGTTTTGGACTCCCACTGGGACTGTTGTCTTTCTTCCAAGGGGGGGGGGGGGGTCAGGATGGGCCCTATTCTGAGGCCATGCTGCTCTTTGGATCAGCGTTCAGTTAGTATTGTCCTCTAACTCCAGCGTCATGTCTTCAGTAGAACCCTGCCGGGGTGTGGACAGAAGAATAACGGGCTGTATGATGGCGTCCTTGGAATGAGCTGCAGTGTGTGTTGTAGAAGCTGTTACTGCTGGTGGTATACGCCAACCTGGGTGGGGATTGCTCATGTGGTTCATGGTGGTTCTGGTCGTTCATGTTGGTTCATGGTAGTTTCAGTGGTTCATGGTGGTTCCTGGTGGTTTTGGTCGTTCATGTTGGTTCATGGTAGTTTCGGTGGTTCTGGTGTTTCATGGTGGTTCATGGTGGTTTTGGTCTTTCATGGTTCTGGTGGTTCATGGTTGTTCATGGTGGTTTTGGTCGTTCATGGTGGTTCTGGTGGTTTATGGTGGTTCTGGTCGTTCATGGTGGTTCTGGTGGGTTCATGGTGGTTTGGTGGTTCAAGGTTGTTCATGGTGGTTTTGGTGGTTCATGGTGGTTCTGGTGGTTCATGGTAGTTCTGGTGGTTCTGGTCGTTCATGATGGTTCTGGTCGTTTATGGTGGTTCCTGGTGGTTTTGGTCGTTCACAGTGGTTCATGGTGGTTGTGTCGTTCATGGTGGTTTTGTTCATTCATGGTGGTTCATGGTGGTCTTGCTTGTTCATGGTGGTTCATGGTGGTTTTGGTCGTTCATGGTGGTTCTGGTGCTTCATGGTGGTTCTGGTGTTTCATGGTAGTTCTGTTGGATTTGGTGGTTCATGGTGGTTCTGGTGGTTCATGGTGGTTTTGGTCGTTTATGGTGGTTCATGGTGGTTCTGGTCGTTCTTGGTGGTTCTGGTGTTTCATGGTAGTTCTGATCTTTTTGGTGGTTCATGGTGATTCTGGTTGTTCTTGGTGTTCATGGTGGTTTTTGAATTTCATGGTGGTTCAATTCACTTTTTTTCCCCACTTTTTTTTATCTAGTACCAATTCAAAACAAATGTCATCTTAAGGCACTTTACAACAAAAGTCATTTCAATACAATTATACAAACATTACAATCAGTTTAAAGTTTTCTGTGTAAGGAATCCCAGCAGATTGCAATGAGTCATCAACGTGAGGTTGTGTCTGGATCATGCAGACTCCAACCACAGCAATTCCGCAGCAAACCCTCATACTGAGCAAGCATGTAGCGACAGTGGAGAGGAAAAACTCCCCTTTAACAGGAAGAAACCTCCAGCAGAGCAAGAACCTGAACCTGGCTTAGTACATATGGTCAGATGCCACGACCGTCTGGGGGTCTGTGAATACAGACAAGAGGCAGCATGGAGGATGCTTGGTGACTTTGAGCATCATCTGGACCGATGGTCCCCATCCAGCAGGGCGCATTATAGCTGAGCAGAGTACAAGACCGTGTGGAACTTCTATGTGGAGAAAAATATGGAGAGAAAACTAATATCTGGAGAGTAGTAGAAGAGAAAAAGAAAGAGAAAAAGAAGAGAGACGAAAAGTGGTCAGTCTGTCCTCCAACAGTCCAAGCCTATAGCAGCATAACTAAAAAAAACCAAATTGCTCAGGATAACCTAAGCCACTAACTATAAGCTTTATCAAAAAGGAAGGTTTTAAGACTAGTCTTGAAAACAGAGTATCTGCCTCACGGACTAAAACTGGGAGCTGGTTCCACAGGAGAGGAGCCTGATAACTAAAAGATCTGCCTCCCATTCTACTTTTAGAAATCCTAGGAACTACCAGTAGACCTGCATTCTGAGAACAAAGTGCTCTGTTAGGAACATATGGAACAATCAGATCTCTGATGTACGATGGTGCTGATTATTAAGGGCTTTATAAGTAAGGAGGAGGATCTTAAACTCTATTCTGGATTTAACATGGAGCCAATGGAGAGAAGCTAAAACAGGAGAAATGTGATCTCTCTTTTTAATATTCATCAGAACTCTTGCTGCAGCATTTTGGATCAACTGAAGGCTTAAAAGCCTTATTATCCTTATTATCAGGACATCCACAAAATGCAATTTTAATTGCATTTTGTGGACTTCCTGATAATAAGGAATTACAGTAGTCCAGCAGTGAAGTAACAGATGCATGGACTAGTTCCTCTGCATCACTCCTGGACAGGAGGTTTCTAGTTTTAGCAATATTCCGGAGGTGAAAGAAAAAAATCCTAGAAACCTGTTTATTATGGGATTTAAATGTCACGTACTGGTCAAAAATTATACCGAGGTTCTTAACATTATTACCAGAGGCCAAATTAATGCCATCCAGATGAAGTGACTGATTTAGCAGTTTCATTTTTAAAGGTTCTGTTCCAAAGACAACGACTTCTGTCTTGTCTGAATTTAAAAGTAGAAAATTCAAAGTCATCCAGGTTTTTATGTCTTGCAGACATGCTTGTAATCTACCTAAATGATTGGTTTCATCAGATTTTATGGATAAATATAATTGTGTATCATCAGCATAGCTGCTGAAATTTATTCCATGTTGTCTAATTATTTTACCAATTGGAAGCATATATATAGTAAAGAGAATCGGTCCAAGCACAGAACCCTGTGGTACTCCACAAGTAACCCTTGAGTGTGAAGATTTATCATTGACATGAACAAACTGGAATCTGTCGGACAGATATGATTTAAACCAGCCTAGTGCTGTTCCCTTGATCCCTACTACATGTTCAAGCCTTTTTAAGAGAATATTATGATCGACTTTGTCAAAAGCAGCACTGAGATCAAACAAAACCAGAACAGTCACAAATCCATTATCTGAGGCCATTAGAATATCATTAGTAACTTTTACCAGTGCTGTTTCAGTGCTATGATCAGCTCTAAAAACTGACTGAAATTCCTCAAACAGGTTATTGCTGTTTAGATTCTCACATACTTGATTAGCAACTATTTTCTCAAGAATTTTGGATAAGAAAGGAAGGCTAGATTTAGGTCTGTAGTTAGCTAAATCACTTGATCCAGGGAGGGTTCCTTAAGTAAAGGTTTAATTACAGCAACCTTTAATTCCTGTGGCACATATCCATTTATTAAAGATAGATTCATCATGTCTACAATAGGGCCAGTAACCAGAGGGAACACTTCCTTAAATCATTTGGTTGGTATTGGGTCTAACATACAAGTTGAGGGTTTAGATGAAGCTAATTTTTTTGATAATTCTCAAAGTTCAACAGAATCAAAACGGTACAGACATTAACATGGTTCTACAGTTCTCTCTGATACTGCCTCATTTACTGAGATAATTAATCATGTTCGGGAGAATGCCAATGTTTTTATTTTTATTAGAATTTATTTTATTTATGAAGAATCCCATAAAGTCATCACTACTGAGAGAAGGGGGAATGTTTGGCTCAACAGAGCTATGACTCTGTGTAAGTTTGGCAACTGTACTAAAAAGAAACCTAGGATTGTTTTTATTTATCTCTATTAATGATGAGAAATATGCTGTTCTAGCTTGTTGAACGGCGTTTTTATAAAATAGTAGATTATTTTTCCAGGTTAGAAAGGAATCATTTATATGTGTAGAGCGCCATTTTCTCTCCAGTTTCCTAGGATTCTGCTTTAAAGTACACAACTCTGCACTAAACCAGGGAGCCTGCCTCCTATGGCTGATTACCTTCTTTTTTAAGGGGGCTACACTGTCTAGTGCCAAACGCAGTGAGGAAGTAATACTTTAAACCAGACCATCAATGTCTGAAGGGTTATTGTTGGAATTACTGCCATCCACTGTGGTATTCTGAGACACATACGGAAACAAGAATGGAACAGATTCTTTAAAATGTGTAACAGCATTGTCTGATAAAGTTCTACTGTAATTAAATTTTCTTTCATATTTTGGAACGTTGGGTAAAGTAAATTCAAAGGTTATCAAAATATACATTCTGGTTCTTGTGGTTTTGGTCATTCATGGTGGTTCATGGTGGTTCTGGTGGTTTTGGTCGTTTATGGTATGTCATGGTGGTTCTGGTGGTTTTGGTGGTTCATGGTGGTTCATGGTGGTTCTGGTGGTTTTGGTCGTTTATGGTAGTTCATGGTGGTTCTGGTGGTTTTGGTGGTTCATGGTGGTTCATGGTGGTTCTGGTGGTTCATGGTGGTTTAGGTCGTTCATGGTGGTTCTGGTGGTTCATGGTGGTTCTGGTGGTTCATGGTGGTTTTGGTGGTTCATGGTAGTTCATGGTGGTTCATGGTGGTTCTGGTGGTTCATGGTGGTTCATGGTGGTTTTGGTGGTTCATGGTAGTTCATGGTGGTTCATGGTGGTTCTGGTGGTTCTGGTGGTTCATGGTGGTTTAGGTCGTTCATGGTGGTTCTGGTGGTTCATGGTGGTTCATGGTGGTTCTGGTGGTTTTGGTGGTTCATGGTAGTTCATGGTGGTTCATGGTGGTTCATGGTGGTTTAGGTCGTTCATGGTGGTTCTGGTGGTTCATGGTGGTTCATGGTGGTTTTGGTGGTTCATGGTAGTTCATGGTGGTTCATGGTGGTTCATGGTGGTTCTGGTGGTTCATGGTGGTTTTGGTGGTTCATGGTAGTTCATGGTGGTTCATGGTGGTTCTGGTGGTTCTGGTGGTTCATGGTGGTTTAGGTCGTTCATGGTGGTTCTGGTGGTTCATGGTGGTTCATGGTGGTTCTGGTGGTTTTGGTGGTTCATGGTAGTTCATGGTGGTTCATGGTGGTTCATGGTGGTTTAGGTCGTTCATGGTGGTTCTGGTGGTTCATGGTGGTTCATGGTGGTTTTGGTGGTTCATGGTAGTTCATGGTGGTTCATGGTGGTTCATGGTGGTTCTGGTGGTTCATGGTGGTTTTGGTGGTTCATGGTAGTTCATGGTGGTTCATGGTGGTTCTGGTGGTTCTGGTGGTTCATGGTGGTTTAGGTCGTTCATGGTGGTTCTGGTGGTTCATGGTGGTTCTGGTGGTTCATGGTGGTTCATGGGTTCATGATGGCTCATGATGGATCAGGTCTTGTGTTCATTTTGGTTCATGGTGGTTCATGGTAGTTCATGGTGGTTCATGGTGGTTCATGATGGCTCATGATGGTTCATGGTAGTTCATGGTGGTTTTGGTAGTTCATGGTGGTTCATTTTGGTTCATGGTGGTTCATGGTAGTTCATGGTGGTTCATGGTGGTTCATGATGGCTCATGATGGTTCATGGTAGTTCATGGTGGTTTTGGTGGTTCATGGTGGTTCATGGTGGTTCTGGTGGTTCATGGTGGTTCATGGTGGTTCATGGTGGTTGTAGTGGTTCATGGTGGTTCATGATGGTTCATTTTGGTTAATGGTGGTTCATGGTAGTTCATGGTGGTTCATGGTGGTTGTAGTGGTTCGTGGTGGTTCATGTTGGTTTATTTTGGTTCATGGTGGTTCATGGTAGGTCATGGTGGTTCATGGTGGTTGTAGTGGTTCATGGTGGTTCATGATGGTTCATGGTAGTTCATGGTGGTTCATGGTAGTTCATGGTGGTTCATGGTGATTGTAGTGGTTCGTGGTGGTTCATGATGGTTCATTTTGGTTCATGGTGGTTCATGGTAGTTCAGGGTGGTTCATGGTAGTTCTGGTGGTTCATGGTGGTTCATGGTGGTTCATGGTGGTTCTGGTGGTTCATGATGGTTCATTGTGGTTCTGGTAGTTCACGCTGGAGTTCACATTTTTCCGACTCGAGCGGTAGACGATATGAACGTAAATGCACAAAATGCACCACAGAAAATGCAGCGAGAATTTTCTATCACATCGGTAGCGCAAATTGTTTGCGCAAATCAGACAGTAAAGCTTTGTCGCAACGCAAATCTGTTTCTGAAGTGTCGCTGGACCCCAAGTCGCGCTTCATCGCGCTCCTCCATTGATTTTACATATATACCTGAAGTTCTAGTTGCTCCTATCGCGTTTGTTGTGGACACCGTTACTCAATTGTGTTGTGTAATGTAACAACAAGCTGATAATTCCCAGGCTGGATGTTGATCTCAGGTTGTACTACCCACAACACCACAGCAGCCATGTTTAACGTGATCAACACATATTAAATAATGACAAGGTGACTTTTTTCTTAGAGAACACATTTTTAAATACTCACAATGGTTTAAATCACATTCAATAAGTATCCTCAGTAATGAGTATCACTGTAATGGCTGTTTTTGGTGTTGTGGCCAAATAACCTTTATTTGACAGTGGATTGTATATGGTGGCACAAAAAGATCCAGCTGGATGGGACTGGATCTCAGAAAAGGAACATCTGTACGCTGAGCAGCTGCACTCACCACTTTGCTACATAATGACTCTGAAATCTTATTTAAATAAATAAATATGACTTCCTATCCAGTATTAACTAAACATGATTATAACACCATTGCAAGAAAATTGTGTATATTCAGTATAATTGATAATTACCTAAATACTTGTTTCTCTCTTGGTTTGGGCCAGTTACCAGCGTCAAGGTCAGCCAAGGTTATGGATGGAAACTATTCCAAAGTTTCCACATTTAACGTAAGAAACATTAGAATAATGGCCGTTTTCAGCAGCTGACTTGCCACTTCCTGCTGCTGCCCCCTGTTAATCAGTTCAGTTTATTTCTATATTCATCTTTTCATCTTTAGGCACTACAGTAAAAGTCATTTCAATACAATCATTTAAACATTCTAGTCAGTTTAATAGTTTCTATTTAAGAAACTGTCTGAAAGAACGCTCCTACACCTTTCTATCTTACATGACAGACAGATGTGCCCGTCTGCCTTAGTCTTTTTAGCCAAGGAATATTTTTGATGTTCCATTCAAAATATAAATTTTAATTTTTACATCACTAAAAAAGCTTCCTTGGCCTGATTAGAAGGGGGCTTTTGCATCTGGACCATCTGAGTTTCAGAAAGCTAAAACTTCACAATACGCCTCTTCACTAGGGATGCACCAATCTGATATTAATATCTGTAGCAGTACAGATACAGAAGAAAATACTAGATCAGGTATGGGTGACGAATAGATGAATATGATGAATAGATATGCCCCATCCATCTAATAATAATGCTGTTTATATATTATATTCTGATTTCCTAGTTGGACCAAGTGAACCGTTACAAAGAGGTTCTGTTCTTGTTCTTACATGTTTGACTAAGGTAACATAATTATTTATGTTAGCCTTTTTGTATTCTTAGTTGCACTGACTGAACCAGTTGAAGATTTGTTACTATTTTATTTCATGTTTGGCCAAACTTGTATAGCTATTGGCTAATTATGATTATTTTTACTGTTCTGATGCAAAGTTGTCAAATGAATGAGTAATTAAGTATATTTGCCTTTTTATTTGTTCACATTAAGGTGAAAGTAAAGTATGAAGTTGACTTGAAATAAAATATTTATGTCTGCCTCACAATGACACACATTTTATGTAATTCAATCATGTTGGGAGCTGTATGACATCCGTGTCCGCAGATGATGAACATTAGATAGCTGTATCAAAACAAAAAAACTGTATCAGTGCATCCCTACTCTTCACATTATATCCGTAATAGCAGATAGAGGTTAGCCTGCATATTAACTACATTTTTGGAGTGGAGGGCTGATATGAATCAGCCAAGTAAATATAATCTTCGGATAGATTTCTGATCTGCATTCTGTGAGTTGTTTATTTTGCTGGCTGTAATCATAGGTTTGATAACTATATAGATGTTTTAATTAGAAAGTAAAGATTCAATAACAGGCAATGCTAAATATTTCAGATTCTTTTGCAGGCTGTTAGTTATTATTTAGGCTGTTATGTGTAGATTATCAGCTGAACTAGGTGTGCTAGCTGTTTATCATAAAGGAGAAAGGACTCATGTTTGTTTCTTTGTCACTAGTATGTGATCTGAAAGTTGCTCCTCATCTGCTGTGTGAGTTCTACTTTGTGTCCACTGTCCTCATCGCTCGCTGTAGTAGATGGTCCCCCTGCTCTGGGTTCGAGCCGAACGACTGACTGCAGCAATAGGAGCGTCTGATCCAGCCAGCTAGGAGACAGGACGTCTTCACTGCTCCTTCCTTTCTAATCTCCATGCTGTCTCCCCATCATGGCTTCATGCTTCATGGGCTGCTTGATGCGAGCGTCTCTGCATCACGTTCATTATCGTTTTCATGCTTCCTGCTGTTTGTCTTTCAGGACAGAACCTTTGTCTGGCTCAAGGCTTTATGCAGACTGGCTGGGATGGAGCATCTCCCAACCTTACTGTCTGTTTGTATTGTGAGCCCAGCCTGCTAGGCTCACAGCGTTAACTTTGAATAATTCATGATGCAAAACCAGGGATAATTCTATGTGTAAATCAGTTGTTTCCTGCTTTCTCATTATTATATTTAACGTGCTGATATATTTATTTGCCATGGGAATAGATTGAGAATCCTTCCAGCTAGTGCACATTTCCTCTATAGCTCTGGGACTAGGATCAGGCTTTTTTAATTTGAGCATATCTGCATTCATATGGAAATGAGGCTGACCCTGAGCTGAGTGAGACGCAGCGTACGGCCGGCCGGCCAGCCTCCTCCATCTGACCACAGTTAGCACCACCACCTCCACCTCCTCACATGTGTTCATCAGAGATAAAGATGGAGGTGTTCACCACAGGAACATGTTCTGCCTACAAACACACACATCTGCGCCAGATCACCGTCAGATCGATGTATTACACTACATTTTCTCCCCCTTTTTTCTTATTTCATAAAGTACAGCTGATGAATCGGTAAAGACGATCTGAAGGAGAGTTTTGTTTTTAGGGTCATAAGAAAAACAGATAATTATATTTAAATATTTTTTTTGCAACTTGCAGGTTTCTAAATGATAAACTATAATTTAATTTTCAGTGTTTATATATTTTAAGAATACATTTAAAAAATATCCAGAAAAATAAGAATGAAATAAAAAAGGAAAAATGGGAATTCTAATGTTATTGTAATTTTTTACAAAGAAAATACTAAAAAAAAGATTTGTTATGTTAAATTTTTTTCAGTTTTCTCTGAGAAGATAAAGCATGTAGAAGCTGCGTTTCGGCTCCGTGTTTTCACTGAGGAACTCCATCGATTGGATTAGGATTATCTGCTTTCACCACACTGTCTGGGAATTAATATCGTATTTGAGGAGCTGCGCTTCTAATACATTTTGAGCGTGTTTCCTTCTCAGGGTTCCTCCGACACAATGGGCCTCACAGACCGAACCGCTGCTTTCAGATCTAACAGCAGGCGTCCATCAAATGCAATTTGTCTCGGTGGATGTGCCGCTTTTTGTCCCCCAGGATTAGAGGCCCAAGTCCAGCCCGAGCTCCTCACACACAAGGCTCTCAGAAAGTTTGGCTTTCATTCAGTTTCAATTAACTAATCATCTCATTGGCTATGAAACATATTTTTATTACTTCTGCATTTTACAATAAACATATATATATATATATATATATATATATATATATATATATATATATATATATATATATATATATATATATATTATGGATATATCATTTCATAACAGGAAAATATTTCAAAACACCAGTATTTGGTTTTTTGGATCAGATATTTTCTCATTTCTGATCTAGACATTCTGATTTTGGAATAAGCACATGTCTCTAACCATTGTTTATTAGACTCAAAAAATTTGCCATCACATATATTTTATTTATTTGATTTTGGGATTCTCTTATTTTGACACATTTCATACACGAAGATAATCAGATTTTTCACTATCTGAGCTCCTGATCACAGCTAACTCTGATCTCTGTTCAGTTAATTGCTGGAGCAAATATTATATTTTTTCTACAAATATAAGTGTTCTTTGTTGAATAAATAAAAATAGAAATAAATCATATTTTCTTTTTAATATGGGGCCTTGAACAACCTTAACATGTGAATTTAGCTGTAAAGCGGTTGTGATATTTTTGGTTTCTTCAGTCAGAGAGTTAGACTAAGTAAAGCTTCAGCTCCAGTTCAGGAGTAGCTATAAAAAGAGCAGCATGCAGGAGGAGGCCTGGACGTGTGTGCTCTGCTTTGTCTCTCCAATTGGACTCATTCAGGAGACAAAGAGTGGGAGCAGCAGACAGCAGCCTTGTTAACACAGGCAGCGGTGTGGTTGGCAGTGAAGAGGGACGCTCCTCTGGTGTTATGATGGAAGCCTTTCAGCAGCGATCCACTCCACACGGCCCCACAAGTGTCCCACGGCTGAATGGGGAGGATTTGTTGCCCTGCACTTAATTAAACAGTGGTTCTGCTGAAGAGCCTTTTGTTCCAGCCCACCTTTACGTCCTGCCTTAGTGGTGATGGCGGTGGAGGCACAGCCTGAGACCCAGCCACACTGTGGTGGGGACGGGAGTTTATCCTGATCCATTGTGGGGAGTTTGGATGTAAGAAGTGTGTCTTAAAATGATTTTACATTCTCTAGTTAAAAGGAATTTATTTAATATAGTTTAAAATAAAATAAAGAATAAATAGAAGGTTTTGGTTAAAAGGGGATAGTTATTCCATCTAAATGTAGTAAGGGGAATGTAGCAGCTGATTAAACAGGGTTCAGGAAATGATGGCGCCCTCTGTGCTTTGTGCAGAAGCCTGTGGGCTTAACCCGGGAGCTGGGGAGGGGGGGGGAGCAGTGGTTATTCCTAGTCCAGATTTGCATTTGTCCTTTCGTACAAATTAGATATCAGATTTCATGCTGCAGCTCGTGAAAAATGTAGGAATTTTTTTTATTTTCATTTTTTTTAAATTGGAGCTTAACAGAAAAGTGTTATTTTTTTTTTTTCTGTGTTTTTCTATTAAAAGGCCTCAGGTCTGCTGGGGCCTTTTACTCTGACAGCCAGAAGAGAATTTCATTTGTTTTGCTTCCAGTGCAGACTTCCTCTGTCCTTGTGCACTAATTAATATTTGAGATGTTCTGAATTTCCAAGCGCTAAAACTTAGTGAACGTATTGTTCCTGCACCAATGTGCGGTCTGCAGTCCCAGCCTGCTGGCAGCCCGGTCTCCTGTCAGTAAACACAGACAGGCTCAGTTCAGACACTGTGGAAAAAAATGGGGGAAAAAGTAGCTTAAAGCAGAGGCAGGCTTGGAGCTTCTCATCCATTTGAAACGGCTTTGTATTTGCTTTGCTTTGCTGCGCCGTAATGACGCGTGAGCACTGCCGACACAGGGCCGTGAGAGGAGACGGCGCGCTGCAGCCCTGGCCTGCAACGCGATGATGTTTCAGGGCAACATCTGCCAGAGAGTGTGTGGTGCAGAGAGACTGAGCGGAGCAAACAAAGCCCATGCTGATGTTTGTCTGCTCGTTTTTAGCTGCTTCCAGTTTGGTGGCAGAGTCGCTGTGCAGCTCGATAAACGAGGTTCATACAGTTTAATAAGAAAAACACACTTCATTTATTTGTATAATATTTTCAAATTAGAATTCAAACTCAAAGTAGTTGATGCTGAAAATATGAAATAACATTTTATGGTGTCAATTTTTTTACATAAAATTATTTCTTTGATAGACGGAAATGTTGGCTGGAACTTGGAATTAATAGGAGACAGGAAGAGTGTGTGTGTGTGTGTGTGTGTGTGTGATTTTTACCATTGTTGCTGCCTAGATAAGGCAGCTTTTATTAACAATTCTTCCAAGTATGTCCATGCTCAGGGGAAACAATAATGTGCTGCTCTCTTTAATTTAATATTAGCCAATAAGGTCAATTTAAATATTTTATTTCATTTTTTTATTTAAGTATTTTCTTTAATTATCCATGCAGCTAAATAACATTAATGTTAGCATCTCACCTATTTTCTATTATAAAAAATGCCTAATCATTTAGCATTTTGTTTGTAATTTCAGCATAAATTAATTACTAAATGTCTTTGGTTTAGGCAAACTGTAAAAATGTCGAATTTAGGAACAGAAACTGAAATATTGAAATGAATTATTTCTTAGATTGTAGGCTTAATCTAACCGTTGTTAAAATGTCTCTGGATTATTATTATTTTTGTGTCTGTTTTTAACCAGGTCCAGCCGCCCTGCTGTGTTGTCTGGAAGAGGTTATTAGTGGCAGTAATATTTCTGAAGGCAGATGAGAACTGCCCTGATTGTTGAATGAACAAAATACCCCGGCCTTCGTACTTCACTACTTCTTTTCACTTTCCTTCCTCCGCCTTTCACTTTGCTCATTTTCTGCCCCCCCTTTTCACAAGGCGGCTACAGCCGCGTCTCCTTACACCTTTCTACATTTCATACTAAATCCCATCGGCAACTTTCAGGGGTTTTTAGGCTCATCAACGTACGTTGCTTGTGATATGTACAAGGAAAATATAAGAATATATTTTATGTAATATAATATATATATATTATCTCATATATATTTCATATTTAATGATAAATGCCAAATCCAAGGCCCTGAAATAAAACCTGGAATTGATTGTAACTGAATATTTTTACTGTTACTTTAAAAAGAAAAACAGCAAGAAAAGTGGAAGGAAATTAGTTATGAAGTTGTGTTTATATTTTTATCCATAAACTGGTTTAAAATAAATCAGACGGAGCGAAAAGTCAGCCTGGACAATACTGATGTGTTAAACTCCATCTATAGATCCATAACCCTTTATTTGCATACACCAAAAATACAATTATTTTCTTAAACAAAATAATAATAATAATAATAATAATTATAGCTATGATAGGTTTTTTTCTTCCTGGAATGGCTTATATGTATGTATTCATTTACTCATCATTTGCAAATTGTCCTTATTTTTTGGAATTATACAAAGATATATAATTTCATTTGATTTATTTTCCAAAGCCCCAAGCTCCATTTTTCACTTTTCAGTTTCATGTAAGATATTTTATCAGTAATATACAAGGCATATATTTACTGATTGTAGATTTAAATTCTAATTTGTAGTAATTTCTTAAACTAATTCTGTATTTATTTCAGAGGTTTTAAATATAAATATATGTTATTTCCAGGTGCTGATTGCTCGCTGCATTTTACTTTAGCTTTTTGTTACATGATTTAAGTTTTAATCATTATGTGATGAATATAATCTCAGATCAAACTGTTATGTAAACTAACTTATTTCAACAAATCGGTTATTCCCGGCATCATTTCCCCTGTCATGTCAAGATCAGACTTAGCGAGAGTTTTTAGTTATTCGTTTTAGTGTGAATGAAAAATGAGTGTGAATAGAGACGGTAGCTGAGGCCCTGAGAGGGTGAAATGCTGGCTAAGCTATCTGTTTCACACACGCAGGGACAGAAGGTTCGATATTCATGCAATCGATGAATGAAAAGGCACAATGGCAAAATCGGACAGGCTCCTTTTCAAATCCACGTCTCCAGTGTCCCCCCCCCTCCACCAGCAGCGCTCCAACCCCTTCGCCGCCACCCCTCCAGAGTCTGCAGTCGCTGGGCGGCTGGTGTGGCAAGCAGAGAGAGATTGGGAGAGAGAGGAGAGCAAGGGTTACATCAAGGCTGCTCCCTGGACCGTGCAAACAAGTCTAGACCGGTGACCTGTTCAATGGCTCCTTTTGAGGAGCGGGGCAAGTTCGCTCAGAGCCAGGAGAAAGGCAGGCGCAGCTTCTTTTCACAGCCCGCCATCGACAGGAGGTAAGGAGGGCCAGGAGGGCAGGCATCTGCTTCCATGGTTACGGGCCGGCTATGGGGACCCCACTATTGAGGAAGCTCCGTTCTCATGCTCCCACAGAGGCAATGTCACGCATTTTAAAGCTGCGGCGCGCTGGGCAGAGGACCACATCAGCCAGCGGTGCAGTCGCTTTTTTAGACTCGGGAAAATCAACTGAAAGGACGTCAGCTTTCAGGAGGGGGGGGGGCAGCATGTGCTCAAGAAAGAAAGAAAGGAAAACGTCACATGGTCAAGACAAATCTGGATTTAGGACAGGAAGAATTGGAGCAATCTGCAGCTCTGTGCTGAAATAGTTGGCTTGTGTTTATGTCAGCAGCATGAAGTAAAGGTCAAGTTTTATGTGGGGAACTGCCGTGCTTAGAGCTGGATGTGTTGCTGATGAAATTAGTGTAGAAGCATGAAAAGCTCCAGACTGTGTGTGGAGGAGGTTGTTCCAGTGTGAGGCTTTGTGTGTTAGCGTACAGGGTTGTAGCCTCGTCTGCCTGTTTGTTTGCCGACTCGTTTGTGTTTGGGTCCAAGCTGTGTATGTGTGAGCCTGTGGGCTCGGGCTTCGCTGGAACGCTGGCTTTGGTGGCGCAGCTGACGCTTTCACCCCCTGACACAGAGCGGACAGATGGCCGGCCCTCAGGAAGCGCTCGGCCCGCTTGGATTCGCTCGGGGACCGTGGGAACGTCTTTGGCTGACTTCACCTGCTCGGGGAGCCTGTGTGACTGGATTAAAGCGCAGTGAAAGAAGTGAGAAATTAAAGCGAATGAAAGCAGGCGTGCCAAGGCTTTGAAGAGGGTCCCAGCGTTTTTCAGTTCAAGAACAGAAAATAGAAGCAGACCTGTATTTTTAAGAGCAATAAACATGACTTGTTTTTGTGTTAGTGGAGAAGGAGACGGGGTGGATGGGTTCATCCTGCCTTTTGGAGATTTTTCTGTCATCTTAATTGGTCCCATTTTGTTGAGACATGAGACAAGACGTTTTGCCGGCTCTGCTTTTGATCAGCTCTGTCTCAGAAACACTACCATGTGTGTGCTTTGATTCCTCCCTGTTAGAGAACAATAGCCCGTTTGTCAGGCTTTCATTAGATCCATGTTCAGATGCATGCGCACTTTAAGTTCACACTCTTAAGAAACATATTACTGTGTGTTTAATGGCTCATTAATTATGCGTTTTAAGTGAGATGAATCACCTGAGCTGAAGCGTTGTCTTTAGCTGAAATGCAGTTTTGGAATCCACCAGGAGAGCTTCAGTCCACACAGGTAGAACACCAAATGTCCCAGTGATAACTTGGATCCCAGTCAGTGTCCACAGTCTCCTATAACCCCTCAGAGACCAACATTATGTTAGATTTTAGTTTATTATTCCACTTACATACGACTCGGATGCACTTGAATTGTGCTCTTTGTGGTTTTAAACTGCTGCAGAGACAGTGAATCATGGAATGAAATCCCTCCCACCTCATGAACTACGGAGAAACCAAGTTAAGATCAACCATCCAGAAACCAGAAGCAGCCTTTTTCTCCTGATCGGTTCTGATTGGAACACTCATCTGCAGCTCACATGCTGAAAAATCATGTATTGTCTATTTCCCCAAATCCATCCTAACTATGAAGGGAATCTAGTTTTATAAAGAAAACGGCATCACATTTTTCATTTTAGTGTCTTTTAGTCCTGAAAGCAGCATCAGAGCTGAAACCCAAGCAGAGGTTCGTCTGACGGCTGGTGTCGCTAAACATTCCACCTGTAAAGCCTCAACTTCTGCTCATTATGATGATTCTCAGCTTACAGCTGAAAACACAACCGTTAACATCACAGTATTACATCTGTCCAACAAACAATACCTTTCTAAAGCTAGCCTCATCAGGACTCATAAGAGGATTTATTGAATATACATTTCACAACATTTTTTGTGTAACAGCAAATGAAGGCAAGCTAATAAAATCATGTCAAGTGTCTGAAGACGCGGATTTTTCTGACCTTGTTGATCTTTGCGCATCGGTATAACGCTCTGCTGGGGCTGGGCAGCAAAAAACACCAGAGTTCAGTCTGGGGACGGGGACGGGGTGTTGGTGTATGTGAATATTTGGGTTGAGGACCAATCAGTTGTGGGACAGAACTATCAGATGACTGCAGCAAACTAAAAAGCTTTAACCCTGTCTCTGTGGTAGGAGCTGAGTGTCTGTGAGGATAACAATAATTATGTTGTATATTTTAAATCATTTACAGTGCATCTTCAGGGTTTAGCGTTAGGGTTAACCCTCTCAGCTCATTTTTTAGTCTATCAGTGTCCTGGCTTCGTATCCTCTGATTCCGTCTTTCTAACTCCTCTCCACGCCGTGTGAATGGTGAATCCTGGGAGGTAAGAGAGGTTATTTTCTGTGCCACTACCGGAGCGGTTTAGCAGTGATGGAGCGGCGCTCTGGAAGCGGACGGACACTAATTGGGTTACTGGAGGTGGTTCCCCGTTCACTTCTCCATAGTACATAAATACACACTCAGAGTGGTTTTGTGCTCTGGCCTCGCTGACCTGCTCACATCAGGGTTTATTTTTGCTGTGGTAATTTGCCATTGGCTGTATGGTTTAGTTTCAGAGGCCCACATCATTAATCATGGAGGGCATGACTGCAGTATAATTACACTTACTCTCAGTAAGCATGCAACAATCCCCAACTGCATGCTTCGTATCTCTGCTTCTAATACAGGCGCTTTCATTAGAGAGAACTACAGTGGAGAATCCTCTCACCTTATTGTCCATTTTGTGTCGGTTACAGAGTTCCTGAAGGTTTCTAAACCCTTTAAGAACCAATGTTGATTGACTATATTGTACCATCCCATTAGAGGATGCTCAAGACGACACTGGGTCAAAGCATTGACATTTAGTGAAGCAATTGACTGTGTGTTTTGTGGGAAGGGGTGCATGGGTGCATTAAAATCAGTGACAATGCTGTGTAACCCCTTTAGTATCATTATTCCACACAAAAAGCACCCCCGGGTGTGTGACACATTCTTGAATGGGTTCTTCTGTGGGATTTAACGGGTTAACAGCAGACAAAGGGAGCTGGGATCATGTAGCCCAGCAGGGGAGAGCCCAGTGGAACCAGCAGGCTGCTGTCTGATCCCAGCGCTGCCTGGCTCATCCCCTGGCCTTCTCCTACAATCACACATAACTAACAAGTCTGCAGGACTCCCACCTCAGAACGGCTCATTGTTGCAGAATGATTCCAGCTCTTTATAACGTGGATAGATCTGATTTCCATCTTTACTAAAGCATCATGCTAGTGTAGTCCCACAGTGCATAGTTGTAGAAGTGATGTTTGCTCCTCTTCCTTTGCTAAGTAGTTTAGGTCCAGCTGTCACAGTGGACATGGACATGTTTAGTTAGGACACCTTCACGTCCTTCTGCTGAGATCCAAGACAAGGATTTCTCCCACTGCTGTTTGCTCTTATTATGGTGACACTGGTTTGAAACTCCAGACTGGCTACATGAGCAGACAGACCTACTAAAAACCAGCTAAGAGCAGTTCATCATTATTGTGTTGTTCTACAAAGAGCAGAACAATATTCCTCCCAGAAAGCAGACACTACCAAGTTTAGTGGTAATCGGCCGCGTGTCAGATTAACAAATAAATGTTATTGGTAACTTTATCAAAAACATAATAACATATTTTATATTGTTTTCGCTGTGGTAGGAATAATTAATGACCTTGTCATTTTAAAAAAGAGCAATTAGATCATAAGTTCTCTGACAAAATGTTACATTGTTTCTGTTTAAATATTATTTAAAAAGAATATTTTTTGTTATTGATACAGAGAATCTCAAATTGCCACAAACTATTAGCTATTTTTATAATACGTTTTCCTCTCCATATATCATTTTAATAAACTATCTGAATGCTGTTAAACCTATTTTTGATTTTAGATGAATTATGTGGATATTTTCTCACTATTAAATAGGTGGTTGATGGTTTAACAAAGCGTATCATTTTTTTTTAATGATTTTAAACAAAATATGATTAGCTCTCCTTTGGGGTAATTTGTTGTGGTTTAAATCAGTTTTTTAGTTCTAGATGCAAATTGGGTCCATTTTTTTATTTTATCTGATCTTTTTCTACTTAAATAAACGTACATAAATGTTTTCCTATGGTTCACTTTGCAGGTTATGAGTGTTGTCATCTTTTTAAAAGATATTGAGCAGTAAAAAAAATGGCATATTGTGAGAATTGAATGATAAACCAAAAGTACAAGGTATTAACTACTTACTGTACATTCTAAATAACCAGTTAGAAATAAATGGATGGCTGGATGAAATGGTTGCTGGAAAAGAAAAACTATGAAGGCCAGTATAGTTTTGTTCGTCTGTAGAGTGTGTGTTTAGTGTGTGAATATGCATTGTCCTTTCTGGGCTCTTGGGTCTGTATTTTGGTGTTGCTTCTGTTTGCTTAGAGCGCCACAGACTGAGATGGTGGTGTGTTTAGGGCCTGTAGCCCAACAGGCCACAGTTGGACGGATTTAACACCGTGTCACGTCAAACTGAGAGCAGACCACCTCTCAGCTTCCATATCCATTTAAAACTCATCAGATCTGATTCATCTTGTCTTGGTTATGAGCTTCAGCCTATTGACTGCTGCCTTGTAATTGAATCTGATTGTTTTGCAGAGGCCTAATTATAGCAGTCATTTCTCCTTAGTCCTGCACTAATTGCCTAATTTCTAGTGTTCTCCTTCGCATTGTCAGACGATTGCTTTGATAATGAGAGGCTGTGCTGAAGGATTGCCTTTAGGAAGGCGTTTGGTGAGGTCACAGAGAGAAGTTGCCACTGTAATAACCATCTATCCAGTTATCCTTAATATGATGGACACAATCTGCTCAGCAGGACGTAGTCTGTGGCAGCTGATTTGTTTCATTCAAATATATGTACTGTTCTCTATGATCATTTCCAGCAGAAAGGAATAAAGGATCCTCTTGTTATGTATTATTACTTCTGTGTTTATTGTCCTCAAAAAGGATTAATAACTCTGAGAGATTTGAGAGACTCAGAAATAAGAGTCATTCTGTCTGTACACTAAATATTAAAATTAGTTTAATACAGAGGGATTTGTTTTCTTATTGTGTTCTTATTTGTTTCAAGTAAAATAATAACTGTAAAACAAAAGGTCATTATTAGAGGCAATATTCTTTCTTTTTAGTTTTAGTCAAAAGTATTTTACATTTCTTTTTGAAACTGATTCCTCTAATTGCAAAAATCTAAGACTGAGGAGTTATAAGACAACGTTTCCTCTTCAGCAGCTGTTTAGGATTTATGGATAGTAGACATCGGCATTTTTCCATCATATCATGATGTTAAAAACTAAAATGCTAAATAATATATTAATTATGATTGCTATCTAGATTTTCTAAAATGTAGCTTCTAAAAAGTCCTTTTGATACAAGTATAAAACTAGAAATGATCAATGTAGTAGCTGTTTGCAATGAAGAACATTCTAGCACAGAATAAAACAGCTTCACCAAGCTAATAAAAGCTGTTTTATGTCAGCTAGCCTGCAGCCACCTTTCTAACAGAGATAGCTGCGGTCACGCATGCCTTTACAAGGATGTTAAGCCATATGAGCTGCTTTATGGAATATTCTGACCGTTTCAAACCATAATATAATGATAACCTGCCATTTTGTAGGAGCTGATCTACCCTTAAGATGCAGCCACATCATGCTGTCTGCCCAGTGTTTCCGTATATTTAGGAGCGTTTTACTTGATGACAGCATTATATTTGTAATCCCATGATGGTGTGACTGCAGTTTGGAGCCTCTCATTTCTGATTATCAAACCGAATGAACGGAAAGCTCAGGGACAGGTCATAAGGTGTACAGTAAAAGTTTCCTGCATGATGGTGCAACACCATCCTAATCCATTTTAATTGCTGTTTGAATTAATATAAAAGTGCTCAATTAAGAAGATGTATTCCTCTAGTTGTGTGTAATGTCATCTCCATCGATCCCAGTAGGTTGACGCATGTGGAGGCTACGTTCATGTTTGTCTCACTCTGCTGTTTGGAATTCATTTGGTATTGATTGTTTTTAGCGACGGTTACAGTACGGTGGTTTTCCTTTGTTACGATCACACATCGACATTCCAAAGCCCAGAGAAAAATCCTCCTCCTCCTCCTTCAGATGCAGGAATGATTTTTCTTCTTCTTCTTTCAGACAGGTGCTTTGTTCAGGAGTTTTCATCCCCACCCCGTCCCCCCACTCCTTACAATCTGAGGCTCACACTCCATCATCTCTCCCTGCGTGCTGATTGGCTGAAGGGGGCCATCTGCAGCCAATAGGGCGTGATGAGAATCGGAGTGTTTAGTCTGGTGCTAGGCAGCAGCGTTAGCAGAATGGTGTGTCGTGGATGGCGGCTGGTCTCTTAAAGCAACATCGGCTGAGCGTAGCCGTTCCTCTGGCTGACCAGCTGAGTTGGACCTTCTGATAATGAGCTGCAGTTCTCTTTAATGCCAGGCTGAAGGATATCTTCAGATTTATGCTATGGAAGCCAGTTATTGTTCTCCACTTGGATGGTTGACTACTGTTTCTGTGTCGACATAATAAAATGACTCTTGCTTTCTGATGGTAAAAAAAAACAACACGCTGAACCACTCCATCTCAAAGAAAACCTCACATTTCATGTTTCTTAGCTTCTGTATCAATTCTGTAAATGTCTGCTCTTATAATTAGGCCCTGGTAGATTCTCTGCTGTTAAACCTGTCTGGATGAACCGGCTGGCTGTTTTCCTGTCATGGAGAAATGATGTTCCTGGTTTGGATAGGAAGATTAACAAATTCTAGTTTCCAAATTAGTACGGATGGTTTGTGTGAAAAAAAGAAAAGAAGGGTTCATGTTTTCTGCTTTTAATTTGTCACAGTATTATTGTGTTCTCTTGTCTTTCTCTGATAAATACTTTCTTATATATATGAGATTTTATTTGTGATTTCGGTAGCTGCAGTACTTTGTTTCAACCCCAAGTATTTCATATTTGTGAGGTAGAAGCAGTGTTAGTTTTGACAAAAAAAATGTAATTTAGTTTTAGTCTTAGTCTTTTGAAATAAATTTATTTCGATTTTACTCAAGATTTAGTCATTTGTTTTAGTTTATTTTCATCAACTTTTAGCCAACTGAAATTACTTTACATTTTCTTCGACTAAAATATGTATATAATTTTTTGTTTTTCGTAGAATCATTTTTTACTTCTGGAACTTTTTCCACTTGAAACTGTAATTTAGTAGCCAAGGCCCGAACCATTCAAACAACCACTGATCAGATAGAACTCACAGCTAAGAACAAATCATTTATCTGAATTATGAAAAATACACATCTCAGACATTATAAAAATAAATTGCATAATTACAAAGTAACAAAACACATTCCCATATATATATATATATATATATATATATATATATATATATATAATATATTAAATTATTATTGATCCTTGAGATAACTCTATTCACTAATGAACAAAAAAACCAAAGAATATATATATATATATATATATATAATATTATATATATATATATATATATATATATATATATATAAGGCAGACTTCTTGTCTTTTTGTGCATCTAGAAAACTAAAAATGGCCTTTATTGAATATCGACAAATCAAATAAAGGTTTCACAGATGAAAGACTTTTTACTTTTCTGCGGTTAATGCAGAATAATTTAGTCCAAGTTTAATGTAGTTTGTACACTAGAGCAGATTACAGACGCTTAGTGTAGAGATAAATTATGTGTTATTGCCCTTTAGCCATTTCCCAAACTAGAAGCTAGAAACCTAAAACCGACTTCAGCATCACGTAACAGGTGAGGTTATTAGCTAGGTTATTTGATCAGCCTAGTAAGTACTTTTCAGATCTTAATATTTACAATATTAGAGCATTCCAGTCTTTAACTTGATCTCATTAAAAGTGAATTTACCTGTAACAGAATACTGACGTTGTCTCTGCCTCTGCAGATTGTTGTGTTCTCTCCATGAAAAGCTGCTGTGTATTTTTGATCTTGGTTTGGTTTTTATTGTAGTCATATGTGAAACCGTTCCATAAATCTTTTCTTCTCGTTCTCTCAGCGGTGAACGCTTTCTACTTTTCATCATGACCTGATCAGCTGTTGCCTTCCAGGAGCTTCTTCTAACATTGGTTAGCTTCACGTCTCAGTGAGGCAACTGATTGGTTCTCTTCTCAGATAGGCCCACCTCTTCCATTTGTTGATTGGTTCTTCTGTCTCTTCTTCTTCTTCTTTTCTGTCATCTGATTGGATTTTCATCTATGTTGATTCCTGTCTCGTCTTTTTACTAGTTGACAAAAATGTCTATCAATTTAGCCATTGCGTCATGATTTATGCAATATATCTTTTCAAATTTCCGTTGATTTTTGTCTGAAAAAATATATTCATGATGAGAAAAAAAGATAAAAATATTTAATCAACACATTAACATGGAGAAAAGGATCTAACTACTTCTACCTAAAACAGTTAGGCATATGATTATTAACCATTCTTTGACCATTGAAATTGACTGGACAGTTTTAACCCTTGTATGGTGTTCGGGTCTGTGGGACCCGTATTCAGTTTTTATCACAAAAAAATGAAACTATTAATAATTTTTTCAACCTGAAATGTATTGCTTTTGTCTCATTTTCTGTGAAGAACATACATCAGAACATATTTGCAGTGACCGCATCCTGTGCTTCACCAATCATTTACATTACAGGCTGGGGCTACCAAAATCCTGTGTACCGACACTCTTTCTTCCTCCTTTCTGGCGCTGCTCGTAGTAGTTTTTCCCCTCCTGCTCCCGCGTAAAGTTACAACATAATTGGAAATTCAACTCCCAACACCGTCTGCTCTACATTGCCGTAGATTTTTAACCTCTGTCCAGGAAAAGGTTTCAGAATGTGAAGAACACATTTCTGATGATGAGTTTGGAAAAGAGGATGAGGTTGGACACCATTTAGAACCAAAATGAAGACGAGCACACCGACAGCAGCCAGCACTGGGAACAGAACAAGCCCACCAGATAGCAAGTCAAGACATATGGATGTCACAAAATGCCCAAAAAAATGAGCAACCCTGCAGAGCTAATGTAATAGGATGGAACCAGGGCCAACATGGCTGGCAGTTACTCATGTGCTGGACATCAAGTCTTCATCCATCCAGGAAATGATTCTGGATTGCAGTAATCTAGAAGGAAGGCATGTCTTTGGAGAGAATGGAAGGAGATTAACCAAAGCGAATTGCATGCCTACCTTGGGGTTCTAATCCTTGCTGGAGTTTTCAGGTCTGAAAGGGAATCCACAGAATCCCTGTGGAATACAGAAATCAGCAGAGACCTTTGCTGTGCATCCATATCTCTGGAAAATGTCTAGGATTATCCGTTTTACATTTGTAAATGTGTGGTTCTTTCCACTCACTCCACTTAATCATAACCTTTTAATACATTTCATAAAAAAATAGAAAAAGAAGTAGAACATTAATTCATAAATGTGATCTAACAAAGGTAAAGGGCAAATATTAACCATGTTTGCTGTTCATATGCCTTTAATTGGGATTTAGTAAACATCTGTTCAGAATTTTAACACAGTTTTTAATAAAAAAGTTTTTAATAGTGTTGATTTGGAAAGCCAAAACTCTAGCAGGTCCACCAGAGCCATGAACACTGCAGCTCAGGTGGCTTCAGACTCCTTATCCTGCTGGAGCTCTCTGTCTTTTACAGCATGTAGCAAGTTTGCTTCTGGGGTCATATATCTTCCTATTACCTCACACTGTTTTCCCTTCCTTTGCAAAAAAAACAACAACAGCATGATGCTGCCACCACCATGTTTAGCAGTGGAACTTTCAATATAGGTTACAAAGCTCAGGTATGTTCTCATCCGTGAAGAGCACCTTCTAAAGTAGTGCTGTGTTATTAAATTGGTTCTGAATCGATTTTTATAAAACAAGTCCAAAAATTGCTTTAATTGTTTTACATAGTTTGCTATTTTTAGTGCAAAAATGTGAGGGGAAAGTCTAGACCCTGAAAGGGTTAATCCAGTTTCCCTGGTGAAGTGTTACTCACCTACTGTTACATTATTGCATTACAGCAATATAATGAAGGTAACGGCTCAAAGAAACGTTTGTAATAGCACTGGCTCTGTGGCTCATGTCAGTATCGGACTGGACCTGATTGGAACAGATTGGACCGGATTGTGATAATCAATAAAAATTCTTGAGAATTGGAATCAAATTGATTGTTGAGATTTGAATGTTAGGCCAGCTCTATTCTAAAGGCTAAGCAGGAATGAACATGGCTGTCTTTGTGGCACATATCTAAGCTCAGATTTGTTGTCCTAACATTAAATTCTCCCACCCGAGCAGTGGATGTAGGCAGCTCCTCCAGAGTTAATGTGATTGGCTCTGTGCTCCTAACATCTGCACGGCGTTCTCCCTGGCCGGCCTGCTGTGCTCATCATGCTGCTTGTTCGCTACTGAAACACAGCAGACAGATGGAGCTGATATCGCCCACTGGTGGACTGGATGACTCCTGAAGCCACATATTACAGTAATACAAATGCCTGCCACACTTTTCAGACTTTTCTCTCTAAAAGAAGTCATTTTGCACCATTTAATGTTAGTCTGTCACATAAAGCCCAATGGTTGATTTCATTTTGAAAACTGATGGACTTGTCCTCCACCGTCCGTCTGACCACTTCTAATACGTCATCTCGTCCTGCTTTGCCTTCCCCTCCTCCACTGGGACACATGATATATTATATTTTATAGATCACTCGGTGCAGGAGTCTGTCTGGTTTTTTTCCACCTCTGTCTGGTTCTCCAGGGTATATGCTCTCCCTAAGGGGAGTTCTTTACCCACCATTCTCATTTGAACTTTGACCCGGGCCTCCTGCCTTCCTGGATATGAAATGAACCTCTTGGTGTGGGGATGTGTTGGTTTGAGCCTGTTTAATGCAGACTGCTGCAGATGAGGGCTTCAGATGGCTCACATGTTCCTTTGAGGTCTGAAAGTCATTTTTCCACTGGTGTGTTTGTGAACCGTTTGGATGCCTAAAACTGCATCTCTAAGCACTTTAGACATGCACTTAGTCATATTTAATTCTGATTCTACTTTTTAGACAATGCAGGTGACTTCAGTTATTATTCAACATAGTAAACCAGTTCTGTTGCCAACCTCTGTATGTTAAAGGGTTATGCAAAATGAATATAAATCTGGTACTGTGGTTAAATAATTATTCTCTCATCTTACAAAGATACAGGAATTACAGGAAGTTTGCATCAGAGAGGCTCCATGTTCTGTTTTCTGTATCACTCTGGAATATGTGGGATTATTTTTACTGAAGGAAAAACTGGTGAGGATTGTACTAGAATTTAGGACAGTCAACATACTCTCTTTCAAAGTCAACACCTATACTAGAATACTCAATACCATTTTCAATACTGATAAATAGAGAACCTAATCAGTAATTGTTTTACAATGTTTCTACCGTCTTTGTGCCAAACCAGTTAGTAAACCAGTCAACAGCCATGCAGGTAAAAAAAGAGCTAAAGAATAGAGAAGAGCACAGCTTCCAGAAGTATTCCTTTCACATAAAATGATGTGCCTTTGATTGTTAAAAAGTCGTTTGAATCAAGAGTTCATAATAATACAAATGTTCTAGTCTTTGTAAATGAATTCAGCATCATACCCATTAGTTTCCTGTGTTTCTGATCATTTTAGGCCATAATTCAGTAATAATCAGCTGACATCAGTAAGGTAGGACGCCACTGGTTCTGAAAAGTTTCTGCTCCTCTTGTCCAGCTTCAGTCTGGCTCTTTAAAAAAATGTTTTAATCTACAGATTACAGCGCATGTTCCTGCAGCCCTCCATTTGCGTTGTTTCACCAAAAAAGAACAATGTTTTTGGGCTTTTAAAGAAATATCTGAATTTTGAGCAGAGCAGCAAAACTTTCACCAAACTCTGCTTGCTTCTATTGAATTCCTGACATGTTGAGGACTCAGCAGGCGTGACTGGCTGCCACTGGCTTGTTTCTTATCCATGTTTATGACGTGACCAGTTCCTAATCCACTAGGCATCCACAGACGGCGCAGTGGTGTCGCCCTCAGTGTGTGTGCATGCTGTGCTGTGTGTTGTGTCTACAGGAGGGAGAAACTCATGGTTACATACACTTAAACATAACAATAACATAACGGTAAACCTTTAATAAAATTCCTACCCTGGAGCTGAAGAGATGGGAACCAATCTGAGAAACCTGAGCTTTCCAACAGTTTACCCACTCTTTCATCTGCTTGTCTCTATTCGTCGCCTTATCTCACTCTTTCATGGAGTTGAGACACAGATGATAAGTGAATTTGTTATAAATAAACTTTGGCCAGTAAAAGAAATTAAGAGGTGGGATACAGAGCCTGCATTAGCTTGTTGTGCATCTCCTCTTTTCTGTTTGCTCTTTCCTAACTAAAAGTCTGGCAGCTGCTCTGAGATCTGAAGCAAAGCGCGAGCCTAGAGAGCTGACTTTGGGAGGCGTCAGGCATTCCTGCTCCACACATTAGTCCTTACTTCTCTCCGTCTCATGGAGCTGGGCAGCCTTCCAGGAAGAGGTTGCCACTACTCAGTGTCAGTGGGACACTTCAGTTATGGCTCTGTGGCAGCAGATCAGGTGACCCTATCAGCCGGGGGGGTGGGGGGTTAGCTTCTGTCCAGTTTGGTCATCTTTTCTCATCATTAGCATCAACGCTCCTTGCTGACCCATACCGTTGCTCACACTCTTGGCTCAGATTGTGCAAACAGACATGTTGCTTTATTGAAACTGACGACAAACTTCAACTGTCCTTTGGTGTAGTGGGGCTGTAGGAATACTCAGCAGCAGCGCTACAGTTCATGTTAGCTGACCGTAGTATGCCTGATTACACTGGCATCTCTATCAAACTCTGCCCTCCCCCTCTGCTATCTGCGGTCCTGGCTAAGTTGAGCTAACCTCTCACCACATGCACTTGGCTAGGAAGAAGACCACTGTGGCAATTCTCAGGCCAACTGTTAAATAGTGACATGCAGCACTAACATACTGGTTATTATTATTAATTCCCTGTGCCAAGGAGACTCTGAGGTTATAAGATTTAGGTTGATAATTTTTTGTGAGATTCGTGTAAAACTGGTTTAGAGATGGATGGAAATCCAAGATTGTGTTTTCAGCCTTTGAGGAGGTAGGCATCATCATATTTAGCTGCTGAGAAGTGCCAACGCACGGCAACTTCAGAATTTTCCCTAATTTGTGTTTAAATTGTTTTCCCATGTAGATCAGATGCCAGAATTGTTCCCGGCAGATTTTGTAATGTGATATGATTTTTGTTGTTGTTGTTTTTTCTCCAAGACATTCCTCATACAGCTGTTTCAGTACAGGCTCTGGTTCAGGATTAAAACTAGTTATTCAGCAACAGAGCCAACACTTAGGATCTGTTGTTTGGTATCTAAAAAAACTTTTTCTCCCTGTTTTTAGGACGATGAACTTAAAGTTGTCTCACCAGAAGATTCCCCTCCCGTGTAGGTACATGTTCATGGGTAAGTCATCCAATCCTCCTTCCATCTGTCCATTTGACTGTGAGCATGTTAAAATGACATTTAAAGAATTGTTCTGCTGTAAGCTGCAGTGAATTCTCTATCTTGATCTGTGTTAATGCTAGAGAGAAGCACTGCTGCCAAAACGTCCTGAAATGTCGTAGTGACAATACTAAGTGTCACATTTTTGACCATTTGGCACAAACCCGTAGATCCGATCTTGTGGCAAATCTAACAACACAAGCTCGCTTCTGTGGGTCTTTGTCACTGTGGTGTGAACGTCCGCTTTTTACTTTTTGTTTCAGTTATAGACACATATGTCAAAATTGCAGTTATTGTTGTCTTGTTAAAGATGGAGATGCATCGATCAGAATTCTGTGGCTGGTTTCTGATCTCTCTTTAAGTAAAGCCCATTTAGTATGTTTCTATTCTAGCTCCTCTTTGAGAACTAGGAGAAGATCAAATAAAACAACAGTCTTTCTAGCTGACGCTGTCACTTATTATTTTTATTTGGAGCAGAAAGTGTGAGAGCAAATCCTGTGGAACAGTTGTAAACAACTAATAATTATGGACTGTCTGATAAGCACATTTAGCACAGCTAACATTAATCTAGCTCTGAGATTTCCAAAATGCTGCCAACATTTCCACATGACAGACACTAATATAAGAATAAAACAGAGCACCTCCTCAGCCTTCCTGTTATCTGTTTTAAGTCTTTCTCTCCCTCACACTCTCTCTTTTCAAGCCTAAATGAACTTCAGACACATATCACCATGTCTTCCTCTGGCTTCATTATTTACACCTCACTGATACTGAAGAAAGCTAACTTTGAACCTTCCTCGCTTTGTAACAACCTTCTCAGCAAACAGCATAGTTGTCATGTTGGTGCTGATTGGGAAAACATCCGATTTGCTTGTTTCCAATCACTCCTCGGGGTGGATCAGGATGAAAAGCATCCCGTTCTGGTCAGTATCAGAATTCTCGGTGCATCTCCAGGTAGAGCAGGGGTCTGCAACCTTTAACATCCAAGAGACATTTAGTCCAAACTCACTCCAGCCAAATGAGACTAGCTTAGAGCTGCAAATGCTACATGGCCTCTTTAAAAATGACGACATTTTTGTTTTAACATTTTCTTTCTATTTACAGCTTTTAAAATAAAGGAAAATATAATAGTTTTGTAAAAAATTGAAACAATATATTCTGTGATGTTATTTGCCAAAAAAAATCCCACACATATCTTTCAACTCAATAACAAGCAAAGATTAGATCGCAAAAGAAATGGTTATAAATGTATTGGAAAAAAAATGTCCAAAATTGTTTTACACAGAAATATATCATTAAAACAATTACTAGCACTTTTGTCATTCTGTTGTGAAAATGTGATCCAGGAAACCTGCTAATTGTTTTGTTTGCTTTTCTTTCTACATGTTGCCAGCTTGTCCAACATCACAAGGAGCCTCTGTAAAAGAGTCCGTTGCTGTTCTGAAGCTGCAGGTTGCAGAGCCCTGATCTAGATCATTCTCTGTGCTTACACCTGAAATCTGACAATCCAGAAAAAAAATAAGAACCAAATTTTGATGTATTCAGAGGGGAGCCGTGCTGAAAATGTGTACATCCGGGTTGAGGTAGTAGGTTGTATGGTTTAGAATTATATCCTGGGAGTTAACTGTACAACCTTCTAGCTTTCCTTGGAGTACATGTATGACATCAACATGGTCAGTAAATAGCTCTGCTGAAACCCATCTACTCGCGGCTCTGCACAGTATCAGGAAACTGGAATCTTTGCCCATCTGTGCGTCTCATGTATCAGCTTTAGATGTCAAAAGTATTCATGTTCAAAACTCAAGTAGAAGTATCAATAAACAGGTTTAAAATGACTTCTGTAGAAGTTGAAGTACCTTTTCAAGTTTTTACTCAAGTAAAAGTAAAAAAGTACTCGATTCAAAACTACTTAAAGTATAAAAGTTAAATATGTATTTTTTAAATGTATGCCGTTAAAAACTAAAGATTGAGCAGCACTACCACACCTCCTAAAAACACTTCATGAAAGGCCATAATGACTATAATGTTATATAGAAATATTAATATTCCGAAATTAGGGACTAGGCAATGCATTTTATTGAAGTGCAAATACTTAAAAGAATTATACATGGACTATTGAGCATTAATACAGTTTCATGGAGCTGAAGATATGATGACTATTTGCCTATTTGTAATGGTGCATTTACCTGAGTCTCTCCCACGGGAATCTTTAAACCTGGCAGCATCCGTCTGCTTTGTCCTGTTGAACTATGAAGTGGTTCATACACAGCTAGAAAAGAGCTACACAGAATAAATCAGCTTTTATGTGTCCTACACACACACGGCTTATGTTTTCAACATTTTGTTTTATTTTTACTTAGTTTACCTCATTACAACAGAACGATGATGACTCGAGATAGATCAGTATCTGTACAATTTCTTTCTGTGTCTCACCATGTGAATAAATATACATGTAATACTTTGCTTTACTGCCACAGTAAAGATTGGAATTAAAAGCCAAGGTTTTAAAATAAGGGAACATTTCTCTAATAGAATTGATCAGAAGTCAGAAAGTCTCTCTAAATCCACCTTCTTATCTCTTCAGCAGCAGAAAAAGTAGCAGGCGCTTCTTTTGCACAGGCTTTTGGTACCTCACCGGGCTCTTTGAAGGGAGTCTTTAATCATCCGCTCCAGTAACTGTCGTGTTCCAAAGCCTCCCAGTCTGAGATGGCACTAAGATACCTTCATGGGAATCTTTCCATTAATACATTGATTCAGTAATCAGTACTCTGTGTTAAGGTAAAAATGTCAGGGATGTAAAGTGTAATCAGTCAAAAATGTCTGGCTTCCTTCAGATTTTTCTCCTACCATTCTAAATAACCGGACAAATACGGGAAATATTTGGTTAACGTTACCCCTGTATGCTATGGATCTAGAAAATCTATCCAGTTGGCACATTTTTGGATAGTTTTTTTTAGTTTATTAATAAAATGAGAAGACTAAATAAAACAGGAGTAACAAGGTTATTTTGAAAATGTGAGGAGTAGAAAGTACAGATAATTGTGTGAAAATGCAAGGTTTATAAGTAAAAAGTAGACCAATCTATAATTACTCCATTGAAGTATAAATCGACCAACATTTATACTCAAGTAAAAGAACGAAGTATTTTTACTTCGTTACTTGACACCTTTGGATGTGATCTACTTAATGAATTTGTTATTATTATTTATTTCATTTAGGTTTTTTAAATGCTTTCATTTTGATTAATCAGTTGCACAGACCTGTAAACAATTCTCCTCTTTTATTTTATTTAAGAAAAAACCACCCCCAATTTTATGATAAGTTACATTTTCTACTTTTATATTAAAAATGAAAGGTCTTAAAAACACTTTGAAAAATATATATAAATATATATTTAAATATATATAAATTGGGCAAAATCAACAGTTCTTCCAATCAATTATTTTTTCCATAAATTCTTTACTACACAAGTGCATATAGGTAATATTACATATTTAGGTATGAATATCTCTCCAAGACTGTCAGATTTAATACAGCTAAACTACGTCCCACTTTTTAAAAAGTGGAAGATGATCTTCATAGATGGAAATCCCTACCCATATCATTAATGGGTAGGCAAGTCAGGGCAATTTTATCTGTTTAGCACACTTTCAACACGAGGTAATTCAATACATGATAACATATGATAATAGCATAGAAAGTTAAAATAGCAATTAGGCATAAAACATGAGAATTAATAAAAGAAAGCATTAGAGAGCAAATATAATAGTTTACTCAAAGGCAGCTTTAAATAGATAAGTTTTAAGTTTTACTTTAAAGCAGCTCAGTGTTTGGTATTGTTCGGTGGGTGTGGTATGGTTGCATCATAAAAGTGATGGTTTTGCCCAAAGTCAATAATTTATTCTCAATGATCCCAAGCAAACCATCATCTTATTGGTTTTCTTTGACAATATAAAACCCCACGTATCGACATAAAACACTACAGAAGACCAAAGATAAAGGAGGTCTACATCTACCCAACCTTCATCATTATGTCTTAGCTAAGAGGCTCCAGTATGTCTCGAGATAGTTCTAACATAGCTACCTAGATGACTCTTGGATAGACATAGAACAGACATTATGCAATAACATAAAAATTTGACTTAAACATTAACCAACATGAATGCTTTAAAAGCATTAGTATCAGCTCCTCTCTGACAACTTTCAGTTTTTGCTAATTCCATACATACGCCCATCTGGAAAACCCTGACATACTGCAAAAAAGTATGATACATTTTCCAGACTGGAGATTTAAAAGAATTGAAAACCTGGAACACTTATTTGAAGGAACAGACTTTATCCCATTTGATACAATAATTACACAGTATGGGATTGACAAAAATACATTTTTAGAATATCAACAAATTAAATCTATTATAAAAAGAGAGTGGTCGGGGTTGGAAATCTGGGGCGTGAGGGGCTGGCGTTGGCCGGTGTCCAGCTGCGGTGGTTTAGTACCTGTTACCTTGTGGTTGGCATTGGGGGCTGTCTGCAACTTGTTGCACGGTTGGTGGGGAGGGGGTGAAGAAGGGTTTTCTCTGTATGGATGTGAGCCAGTGTCAGCATTTTGGCACTCGCTTTGCATTGCAGATAAGGGGATTGGCGTGTTGGGTGCCGTGCTCTGGCAGGAGACTGTATTTTGCAACGTGCAGCTACTTAATGGGTTGGATTGGTCAGGCACTGACGGTTGGGAGGATTGTAGCCCACTGGAGATGTAGAGCTGTCCTTGTGTGGCAGGGGTAGGTTTTTTTGTTCTGTGGTCTAATCATGGCGGTTTAGTTTGTGATTTGCTATTTGCAGATTGCTGATGGTAGAGGCCAGAGAGGATCCAGTGGTGGGTGGTTTTGGTGTGCCTCTGTGCTGCGTAGGTGGTGTGGTGGTTCAGGTGTTTCTGGGCTGTTCATTGTGCTTATAATGGGCCGGTATAGGGATCGATACATTGTAGGGATACTGCAGGTTTATTTTTTGGTGGTGGCTGTTTGGTGGCTCTGCGGGGGTCCAGTCCAGCGTGTTTTATTTGATCACCAGTTTTTCATGCTTAGTTCTTGGTTGGTTTGATTGGCTTTGGTTGGATGCCTGGTATTGCTGCTCTGCAGTGTGGGGGATTGAGATTTTGGAGCTGATTGAGTTTGGTGTTCAGGTACTGGTTGGGGTTGGCCTAGGGATGTTGTCCAGCCGCTGTGGCTATAGATGTGATGCTGGGAGGGAGGGGCATTGGGATGTTGGCCTTGGGTATTGGCCCGGGGTGGTTGCATTGCACATCAATGGGGCCATGGCATCTACAGCTTTGTGTTGGTTGAGCTCTGATCAGCTCTGTGCTCCTGGATGGGGTGCCCTCGGTTCTTGTATCTCTGGGTCTATGGCTGGATCTGCCCTGAAATAGCCGGCTGCTTGCAGAGCCCATGGGCTTGTTGCTGCGGCCCTCTGGGTCTTCTGCACTGTAGCTGCTTGATGCTCCCCCCAGGTTTCTCCCAATGGCCGCTGGCTCCTCTGCTTTGTGACCGCATACCATGGAGGCCGCCATTGCTCCTCCATTGCAGTAGTACCTCCATTTGGCCGCTAGGCCCCCATTGAAAAGCATTGGACTTTAGACACGTTAAAAACAACTTTAATGCCTGGTGCCCCATTTTTTTAAACTTTCTATGGCTACATATTCTTCCTGAGATAATGCAGGGCTACTCAAAAGAATAGATTGACAGGCTGTTTAATTTGAATTTAATTATAGTAACACTACATTTTAATAATTAGACTATTATTATATATTAGGTTTGAGAAAAAGGAGAACCGTCGGAGGAGCGCAGATACGGCAGCAGTCAGGCATGGGGCTATCAGCCTTTAGCTTAGTTAGCCAAGTTTAGCATCAGAGCTAAAGATGTGGGAGCAGAATGTGCGTGATTACGACCAAATTACATGCCAATACACGCCCCGCAAGGGCAGAGTCTACAGTGAAGATCCCGCCCCTATGCCCTTTTTAGGAACATGCTTCGTCAGAGCTGGGGAGGAGTAGTCTGTAAATCCTCCATGAATTCCCCCATGAACGTCATTCTGGTATTCATTCTTCTTGGCACTCTAATATCTATTCTGAGTGCCACACTACTAGACATGACAGCTCACACTCTCAATTGTAGATTGGCTCATCCCAGTCTTGTGCAGGTGTACAATCTTGTCCCTGCTGTCCTGAGTCTCACTGTTTGAATACTATTGTAAGGTATAGACAGGTGTCTTTTATACAGATAACAAGTTTGGACACTACACTATGTTGTGTTGTTGTCGTCAGTATGATGTCTGTATGATGTGGAACGAGATACTACCTACGCCTCCCCCCCATCTCATTGATGTATCAGGTTTTTCAGTATGGAAAAGGCAGGTTGTTTATATATTTCCCTCCACCTAGTGATTCATTGGCCACAGTTTCCACAAAATGACCATTTGTGATATGAGATCTACTTTCAGTGGAGTTTGCCTGGGCGACACTGAGATCTCTGTTTACTGTGGTGCGGCTGTCTGGGACTTCATCTTTCCACCACGGCGTGTAAAATGACTCTGGAGCAGCATGCCAGAGAAAAATGGCCTGGCAGATCAGCTTGAAATTGTTTCTCTTCAGGGTGACCTGATATGAAATGCAGCCTGTTCGGAGAGCGCCGGTTGTAATTTCTGCTGTAGTTCTTTATCATTGTGACAGAGTATTTCCATTTTGATGGATGGGGCTGTTTTTGCCATGCCTGAGTGGACCAGCTCACTCCAAACGTCGTCATTTAAACAATTAGCTCCAGTTTCAAGTGAATGACTTGGTATAATTTTTTGTGGTTGTTTGATGATCAGTTGGAGCAATCCGGCTTTAGATTTGATGAAATTCAGTCCCTGATTTGATCGACTATCTTTTCTTAAGGTTGGTGTTGCTTTGAACGGATGAATCACAAAGACCCTGAATGTAGCCCTCTGTTTCCTGTTAGTGCAGATACTGAATGCAGCAGAGCAAAGACCTTTGGGTCATCAATACCAAAAGATGGTAATAGCAACGGTTTCAACCTAAGTCGTCCTCAGATTGCCATGACAGGCTTTGTCATTAAACAGGTTTCCGTGTGGGAATACAATCCGGGTGAATTCCCAGAAACCCAAGACGGCCTTTAATCCCGTACTTTTCAACATCCCTGTCAGGAAGATCCGCCTCCTCACTCACCTAAACATCATCTGGTTTCACATGAACAAGAACAGTCAGGAGAACTTCAAAAAACAACAACAGTCACGTACAATGTGCAAAAAGTTTATATTTTGTTCAAAAGCAAACATTGTAGCATTATTTCATCACAAATTATTTTAAAAGATGGAAACATGTCTTCTCTTTAGCAGAGCAGAACGAGATTCAAGCTTTGCCTTGCCAGTGTTTATTTTAAGACCTGCAATTACTTTTCATCTCTCTTCACCTCTGGACCTCAATGGCTTCTCCAGATGTGTGGAGGAAAGCTTTGCTGCTGTGAGCCTTGCTGCCTCAACAGCTCAGCTTCAAGTCGCTGGTTCCAGCTGTGCCCACATTTATGCGCCGCATAAACACATTAGTTATAGGGACTGATAGGGACTACTTCAATTTGGTGCGCTGAAAAGCTACAGTGTTCCTATTTTCTTTCAGCTTCCACTACCATTACAGTCAGAAATGTCTTATATGGGAATCTTTATTGTCTTTAGATAATAGAAAAATAATAATTACAATATTTTAATCATCTTTAATTTAGTTTCTAAACACTTTTGAAAAGTCTTAACATGTTAAATTCAAAGTCTGCATAATTATAAAAAAATCAAAACTTAATTATGGAAATATGTTTGACTTTTCAGACTTTCTCCCTTTATTCATTTAACAAAAAATAAAAATCTGAATATCTGACGATTTTTATTTACTTAAGGTTCTTTGATTTGGAGCATCATATCTAAACCTAACAAAAACCTATTGTTTTTTCGTTTTGACTTATTGGCAAAATCTTTGATAAAATAAAAATAAAATACATAAATAAAATACACTAATTATTAAAATCAACAGTGAGCATCTTTATGCTCTCTTAAATTATGATTTAAACTGGTTCTGTGTTTTTCAAACTGGGTCAGTTCTGGATTTTAAGCAATGTGTTACTCTGCCTTTTTGTTCAAGACAAAATCGGATCATAAATTGCTCTAATCTGCATTTACAGACTTTCTGCAGGGTTTGAGAAGTCATTCAACTCCTGCATCTAACCATCTTAATTTCAGCTCTTAAAGTCTTAAATATGTGCTCATTTTCCTTTTTAGGTTTTACTTGATTTAGGAATTTGTCGTAAAGTTATATATCTGTCCTTTTTTAATCCACTTTTACCGTTTTTATGGAATTCAGATTTTTTGGCTGAATTTTGCTAGCAGCAATCATTGTTCAGTGTTTTATTTCTAAGGTGTTGGTACACTGTGATCAAACTGTAAGGCCCTGACGCACAGCTACACACTGTTGGAAGGAATTTTTATCCAGCATTTAATGTTTTACACACACCCATAAAAGAAACTGACTGTTGTTTAAATAAGTATAATATTAAGATATCATCGTAGGTTAACTTGCATTGTTTTTTGAGCAGTTATTCCCAAACATGACTCAAAGCTCTCTCAGTCATGGGTGGATAGCATTGTAGCAGTCACAGGTGATGCCAAACCTTTAGTATGTTTCCAGTTGTGTTTGTGATATAGTCTTTTAGGTTGGAATGCCTCTGTGCTATCACCCTATTATTTAGTGTCCAGCATATATTTTCTGTTAAACTGAAGTCAGGACTTTGACTAGGCCACTGGGCGAGGATGTCTCTGCCAAAGATATCAATAAAATGTAGGCTTATCTAAAGGTGTTACATTTAATCCTACTAATACTTTAGTGCATTATAATGGCCTACAGATTTGACAGTCTAATTGTTTGGATCCAGATGCTATAAATGTTTAGCCTTGAAACATTTCATGAGTTAAGGAACATACAACTAATAAAATTCAAGGAACAAAAGGTTTTCCAGTCCAATACATCCAGATTGTTATAAAATTGACGTGAACATGAACATTTCTAGGAACCCTGTCAGGTGGACAAACCTGAGAAGCAATAATTGTAGGAGCTATCGCCGTAATGTATTAAATCTGAACTCCTAGCTGAAGCTAATTGTCATATTAACAAAAGCAAAAAGGAAAACTCCTAAACAACAGTTAGAAAATATAGTTTCTATATTTTTCTCCCTTGCGTCCCACTATGCATCAGTCTACCTCTCAATTCTTTAAAAAATCCAGAACATTCATGTCCTGTTTGGTTTCCAGACAGAAAACTGGAGAACAGTATAAGCTACTGTGTTAAAAGATCAGATTTCTGATTTTTTCCTAATAGAACAGATAAAATCCGCTTTGATATGTCCACTAGCTGTAGTTTTAAAGTGAGTCAGTGATTGGCCTTTCATGCTGGACGTCATGGACTGGAGGAACCCTTAGTAACAACATGGCCCCCGATCATAGCTGTGGGCAGACAGGCCCTCAGCTCCAGCGATGGGTGAAGCCTCTCTCTGCTGCCAGCAGAGTCTCTGTCTTCTCCTCAGTGTGCTCTGGGTAATGGCAAATGAATAATCATAACACAGCGGTGGCAGACGGCGGTGTCATCGATCTGTCTGGAGACGGCCCCTCTCCGCCTGCTGCATCAGCCACTCTCCCCCTATTGATACGCTCTTGCCCCTTGACCCCTGGGACAGATCGATACCATTGATTGGAGAAGGGCAGGGACAAGGGCAGTCTCTGCTGACTGGCCCGACAGCTAGTGTGACAAGACATGATCGTCATTAATGTCCGGCTGGCTGGCTGGCTGGCTGGCTGGCTGGCTGGCTGGCTGGCTGGCTGGCTGGCTGGCTGGGGAGGTGCTGTGCGTCACATATTCTCTCCCCCTGCATCCTAGCACTGCTGCCTGGTGCTGTCAGTGGCCGGCTGCATGCACAGTGTTGGAGCAGATATTGTAGAGAAACCATCATGATGTTACAGCTGTGAGCTGACTGATGGCTCGGTCTTCGTGTATGTCCCACTCAGAGATTCTTATAAAACCCAGAACTGTTCCTGCTTGGTAGTGACCAGTGTTTGTCTTCCCTCATTTCCTCAGTAGAACAACAGGATGCTGACTGGAAGTATACAGAGGACAAACTAGACAGAATGTTGCAGAAAGCAGTCTGGGGGGAGGGGGTGGGTGTATGTAGAGCTGGATGAGGACGGGGGGGCTGCGAATCCAGACTGCGTTCCAGTGACACGGCTGTAATGGAGCTGATTGATCACCTGTATCGCCTCCTGCTGGCCCTGCTGGCTTTAGCATACGGCCGACTCCCAGCCCCCAGTCTCAGCATCACCGCCGCCAGCGCCGAGCCAAGCCTCCACCGAGCCAAGCCTCCCCTCCCCGCCCTGGTAGACTTCAACCTGGCCACGGTTTTGACATTGGCTGCATTATTCACTTCCTCCCATCCTGGCTGCTTAACCTGACGGTCTCACTATGCTTCTGGAAGGTTCTTTCTGTGTTTGATAGACAGACCTGTTCCAGTCGGGTTATTGTCCAAAGCAGCAGATTTCCATCTGAATTAATAATCAATCAATGATAACATTTGTAGATCTGTCCCTCTGCCCCCCTCTATGTGGAGCGGGGTCATAACCCTCATCTATCTGAGGGTCCTGAAGGTGATTAAGCTCTGAGAATAGGAAAGCTGCCAAGGGCAGAGCTTGCTGGGAGAGAAAGCCAATTAGGAAAATGGCTTTCTTAATATTTTGTATTACTTGCATTGATACAGATTTCTAGTTTTCTTTAATGGCTGAGTTTTCACATTCTCAGAACTTAACAGCTGTCTATGCATTAAAAATGGGAGTTGGGTTTTTGTTGCTTTTACTGAAAAAAAAAAGAATCATTTTGACTTCCCAGTTTAGAGAAGGGCAACAGATTCATTTCTATGAAAAGTTTTTGTTGCTTCTCTAGAAAAAGAACTTCTACTATAAATATGACGATTCAACACTGATAAGACCATATGATATTAATGCTGAATATATATCAATATATAAACAAAGCAGACCCCAGATAACAAAGACAATAGTAGTCTTCATTATACATGCTGTCTATGACAGGTGGGTGTCTGCAGGTGTGTTTCAGGTAACCAACCAACATGTATCTTAGCTGGACCCCATGTCTGCAAGTCAAGAGGAAACGGTCACAGTAAGCCGCTGCTTACCACAGGGTTCCTACAGGCTCCTAAAAAAGCCTTAAAAGCGTTGAATTTATCAATTAGGAAATAATACCTCAAAAAGACTTGAATTTTGATATCTGGGTCTTAAAATGTGAGCTGTATTTAACTTCTTTGTACAGCATTTTTCCTCAAACGTGTAATTTGTCAAGCACAAATATTTTTGATTGAATAATGTAGCATAAAAAGAGAAGTGGAACCAGTAACTGAGAATGCAACAAAGCTCCAGGTCAAGATTCTCGGAACATGTGACGTCTCTCAAAAATGAAGATTGATGTATCAAAGACATCATAAACAGTAAAAAAGAACTTGACATTCTTAGATCAACTTTCTTGTGGCCTGCTGAGATGTTCACACTACAGGGTGACAAAGGAATCAATTGTCGCTCCCGTCCCGTCCCGATCCCAAAAAAATACTCCCGTCACGTCCCGATCACGTGACAGCCCCACAAAAAATCTTGTCCCGAAAAAATCCAGGGAGAAAGACTCCCGACCCGAATCCCGTAGATTAGTAATTTACCTCCTATGGTGCTCGCTCCCCCCGCCCCCTTTAAAGCATAGCCTATGGTTGATAATCTATTTAGCTTTATCCGCCATCTTTAACCACATCTTGTATTCTCGTTGTTTGGCCACCTTACCACGTCATGAAACTATTAAGATACACACATTTTCAGTCGGATATCATATGCTTACCAGTTTATCCAGGTGGTGTAGCAACAATGTAGCAGTTTCAGTTTTGGTGCGTACAGTGCAGTAGACCCGATGGAATTGCATTTTTTCAGCGGAGTTAATAACCACACACATTGGCACTGCATCGCAGCGTCATTTTTTAAAGCTAATTCTCTAATATCTGACAAGATAAATGTACAAAAAATTTTTTTTTTTATTATAATTTCCGGTTTCCCGTCCGATCCCGTGGATTATTTCCTGTCCCGTCCCAATCACGTTACCAACAGTGAAATTGACTCCCATCCCGCAACAATCACGTGACCCGTGGGAATCCCGAAAAATTGTCACCCCCTAGTTCACACGCTTGGCTTAGTGTCATCTTTTACACATTTCCCTGAGAAATAAATGAACACAAGTTCAAGGATTTAGTTTTTCTCTGCTAGTAGGGCTGTGAAACAGGTATTAATTTTCATAATAAAGTTTCAAAAAAGGCTTGAATTAAACTTGAAGAAACCTGTAGGAACCCTGTTTCAGCCACACTCACAATATTGTGACAATGTGGTGACCGTGTCACCATCTGTGTTAGTAGAGTGGAGCGGCTGTGGTGTTGCTCCTTTTTGTTGTCTGCGTCTGTCTCAGGCGATGTTGGAGGAAGAATGGTTGGGCTTGGTTAGCGTCCGTTAGTTTGTGTCAGCACAAGGCACTGGGTTTGGTACGGTACATCGGCTTCCATGGACAGCCACTTCTACGCAGTGTGTGTGAGTTGGTGGAAGGAGGAGAAATTGATCAGCACAGGGAGGAACGTGTTCGCCAGCAAAAGCTGGATGGAGGGAGTGTGTGTGAGTGTGTGAGAGCGGGAGAGAGAGAGGGAGGGGAGAGAGAGAGAGCGCGGCTGTCGCTGCAGACTCCTGCTGCAGTATCTCACTTTGGGCAGGCGGTAGCAGACGAACGAGACAAGCAGACAGGTACAGACCTGGTATGATTGGGGTGGGGGTGGGGGGGCAGCAGAGGCAGGGCTTGGGTTGGAGGGGTCAGGTGGAGGAGAGGATGGGGTGATGAAGCGATGCTTTTGGCTGTTTGCTGGTGACGGCGGCACAGCGTGCTGCGGAGATAGACGAAGGAGTGAAGAAAAGCGGCACTTTGGTGTCACGACATGGCTGATGTCCCCCTGTCTGGCACAAAGAGGAGGAGTAATTGGGGGGTGGTGTGGGGTGGGGGTAGGAGCTGACTGTGCAACTAGATGGAGCAATGCTCTCTGCTCAGTAGAACGGAGGTAGTTTTCTGTGTGTGTGTGTGTGTGTGTGTGAGGAGGGATGTCCCACGCCTTTGACCTGTATGTGGCTGCATCTTCCCACCGATACATCAGCTTCATCAGTACCCCCCACCACCCCATCTCTTTCTTTCACACTTTCTTCTCCCATTACCCTTCTTCAGTCCTTCCTCATCCTCAGCTCATAGGCAGAGAACAAAAGAAGGACTCGGTGGCAGACAGAGGAGTAAGCGAGCGCGCACGGCGATGCGTCAGGTGGTACGGAAGCCTCCACTCTGCCTGGTGTCCCCCAGAGAGGAGCCAAAGACCTCAGTATGAGGAGGAGGGGTTGGGGGGGTTAGTCGCTAGTAAAGGACGTGGAAATGTTTAAAACTAAATGAGTTGGTTATTTTCTGGATTCTCCCTCCAGCTGTGCTGCGTCTCGTTCAGATGGATGCTCGGCGCCGCTGACTCTGACAACTTGCTGCCGCCACTGTTGGGCTGCCAGGGTCTGGTCATGGAAAGTGAAATGGGAGGGGGTCAGGTGTAGGAGACAGCTTCTGAAGCTACGCTGGAGACGAGCATGCTAGTTTTTTACTGAAAATTAATAAGCTTCTGTGTCCAAGAATTGTATTTCCATTCTTTGTATGTTACACAGAGCTGGTCTTCACTGCTGAATATCAGAGTGAACTCCATCGTATTAGCTCCTTTGGTTGGCGAGCCGGAGGCTGCCGTGTGTCTCTCTGGGTTCATCAGTCAGAGGAAAGGGAGGAATAGTCCAGCAGAGAGGTTCTGCCCTAACTGTTCTCAAAGGGAGACACAAGGACCGATGATCAGGTGGGGGGGGGGGGGGGCAGTCTGATCCTCTGCATCTGTCTGTGTGGGGCGCTCAAGGTCTTTGAGGTCTCCCAGTTTATCTCTTTCTCCAAAACATGAGCAGTTCTCCTCTCCTGCTGCTGTTGTCATCTGGTTTTATTGACTTAATGTGACCTTAAACATTATTTCACTATCAAATATTTCTCTTTCTACAGGTATACAACGTGTATTTTTAAGATTAGTACAATTCTGAAGAGGGACTTAGGATCTGGGAGCAGACGGATAGCTTCTGGCTCTGGGTGCCTCTGGGCTTGAACCACTCTGCTTTAAAGTGTCAGTCCTTCTGGAGAAGAAGGTGTCACTGGGTGCCATGCAGCTGACTGCAGCTCGTCCGTAGACTCTGTCGTACTTCACCTGCTCCCTGAGACCCTAACTTGTGAGCTCTCTTGAAAAAAAATCACATGTTAGGCTCTTGGGACGCGGGCGGAGGGCACTATCGACCTTCTACCAAATATTCCAAAAGGTCAAGTTGGAATTAAGCAGCAACAGAAACACATTTGCACCAGAGCAAATGTGTGGTATGCTACAACTTTCGAGTGCTAAACACATGACAGCATCTCTGTTGTGTGGCTATGAAGAAATGTGCATGTTTGGTCGTCTTTCTTAATTATTCATTTTTGTTAAAAAGAAAATAAACCATATCAGATTTAATTAATGATTGTGGCAGCCATGCTGCTTATAGATACTAACACCTAAATCTGTGTCAGCTTTAATGCTGTTCTGGAACAGAGATGGCTCTAAAACCGATACTGAGATGGGTACTGATCCACCGGGGGCGCTCAGAGACGGGTACTGATCCACCAGGGGCGCTCAGAGACGGGTACTGATCCACGAGGGGCGCTCAGAGACGGGTACTGATCCACCAGGGGCGCTCAGAGACGGGTACTGATCCACCAGGGGCGCTCAGAGACGGGTACTGATCCACCATATAAAATTTCCATCTCTCTTCCAGTCCCTGCTATCCCTAATTATTTTGTTTTTCTCTGCTACCTCTGTTTGGTGTCACACTGAAAAATGTTGATGCCAACTAATCAGTCTGTGTCTGCACCACGGCGCTCCCAACAACAGCTGAAAGAGAGCTGGGGCCATGAATACCAAAGAGGCAGGCGGCAGAAACCAGCGGCGGGTGCTCAGTCGCATGCGGATGAAACCGCTGGCTACAAAACAGCCAGACAGTTTTATTAGGGTCTGTCTGACACGCAGCGAAGTCTGGCAGAGTTCTTGATCAAATCCTAACACACACACACACACACACACACATCCCAGTAAAAAAGCACCAAGCTGAGATTAATCCGCCAAGGATCCAATAAATATCAGGCCATAAACATCAGCTCTAGGCCAGCGTTTAGCTCTGCTGCCTGAGCTGAACCAACTTTCTTCAGTCAGTCAGGTTGGGTGTGAGCAGCAGCTGACCTGATGTTGTGCATCTGAACTACAACCACCAGAAACTGTTTCTTAATGGTACATCCCTTATAGTAGTGGCTGTGATAAAACAGATCATTCTTTTCATGTCAACCAATTTGGTTTGTTTCCTAAAGCACCAATCGATAGTTGGTTCATAAAGCGACTTAAAGGTGGCCATGTGTGACAGATTCATTGACACTAAGACTATCCAGTGTGTTCATGACGATCAGATAAAGTGGAAATCTTGTTTTCTATGCCAAAATTAATTGTGACCAAGACATAGAGACGCACCGGTCTGAGACCAGAATCCCACCGTCTTTATCAAGTTAAGTTCTTAAACATCAGATTGGTTTTCCCTTCCATTAATGTAGTCATGCTAGGGCCCTATTAAAACTAACACTTCAACCAATGGAAAATACTTTGATGCTATGTGTGATTTTCATAAAAACTACATAAAGGTGAGGGATTGATGCATAATTTGAGGTGATGTTGTAATGTGAACAGGAGATGGGTATGAGCCAGGTGAAGTCTGATTGGTGCATCTCAAAAGAACAAGGAAGGATTCGGGCTTTTCTTGTTCTCTATTGGTTTATCGTCTCCAAACAACTAATCTACCTGATCCTGTGTCAGCAACAGTATACACTTAGTGGGTTTCATTCCATGTTAAAGCTGGCTTTACAACCCATTTAGTGAAGCAGAATATTTTTTTTAGCTAACAGCCTGAGCTGAGCTCAGAGTGAGCTGTGACACCTCCACCACCACGTCCTGTCCATCAACAGCAGCCACTGTTCTCCTCACCCTTCTTTATGAAGTCGTTCAGAGCTGTGTGTGTGTGTGTGTGTGTGTGTGTGTGTGTGTGGGGGGGGGTTATAGGTGTGTGGCTGATACAGTGCAGAACGGAGGTGCGACGTCTGTGTTTCCAGACACTGCAGCAGGAGGCCAGACACTCACCTGAACGGCGGCAGAAAGTGCACTGACAGTCCCAACACACACACACAACCTATACACAAGCAATTTCATTTTGTTTTTAATTCAATCAGAGGGTATTAATCACAGTGCTACTTGTAATTTAATTATCCCCACGCAACAGAAGCACAAAAGTTTCTTTAATGTTCTAGGGGAGACAGGGAGGAGAGATAAACTCCATTAGCTTTCACAGATTATGTGGACATTTGTAGTTGTGAGGACATCTTGCCTGGGCTTCTACAAACAATTATTTTGTTAATCAACTATTGGTCTATTATTTTACCGATTAGTCGACTGATCGGATCACCCATAAATCTTACCGCAGCAGCTGCTCAAATATATACATCATTAGCTTCCAACTGGAAGTGTTTCCTCAAAGTATTGTGTGCTATTGACAGTTAAAATGATCGCTTACAGTATGCAACATGATTATAAAACAAAATATTAACGGTACACATGACATGCTAAGGGAAATAAAATCACAATATAGATATCGATCCAAGTAATCAATAACATTATACATGTAATAAACTCATTTTGTTCAGCCTTTCCATAGTTTTTGTGTTCATGAGACCAACAGAGTATTGGGCTGCTGCCATTAACAAAAATAAATGAGCCAGCTATGAACACTCCTCCACAATTATTGCAACCTTTCAACTATGCTTTGATTTCTTGTAGACAGCAGCAGCGCTACGCTGTCTGCTTAGAACGGATCAGAACCAGCAACCATCCAGGTGTTGGGGACATTAGAGAAAAGCTGCAATAAATATATAAAGCCTGGACATTTATGTCTATGTATGAATGCTCCAGATAGAAAACGAAAGCCGACTTGTTCAGTCAGCCTACTGTTGGCATCTAATGACCTAATTAGCTTGGCGAGCTAACTGTCCCTCTTCGTAGTCAGCCGGGCATCCTATTAAGATACTGGAGCATCGCAGTCATCTTGCCACGGTAAGCAGGTTCTAACTTGTGGATTTTGGATTACACATAATTCAGTACAATTTTTATAAAATGCTTCTAAACACTAGAGCCACGTTGTCGGCTCGCCAAGACAGTTTGGGCTTTTCTAGTGTTATGCTAGGACTGATCCCAATTCCCACTGCTGCGAATGTGTGTCAGGGGCAAAGAACAAAACTTTTTGAAATTCTTGTTGTCTACATTGTCGTGACGGATCGACTAATTGTGGAAGCCCTAGTCCAAACAATGTTTAACAAGCGATTGCACTCTACTTCTTAGGTTTAGAGGTATGGTGTGAAAGACATTTTAGTCAATGTGAGGGTTAGGCATGTGCCAATAATTCAATTCAATTCAGTTTATTTATATAGCGCCATTTCACAACAGTACAGCATCTCAAGGCACTTTACAAAAAGAGATATTACAATACATGTTTTAATGTAGATTATTACAGAACCACAGAAGATTGCGTCGTGTAATTCTCAGCAATCCTCATACTGAGCAAGCATGAAGCAAACAGGGGAATAAAAACTCCCTTTAACAGGAAGAAACCTCCGGCAGAAACCAGCTCAGCAAAAGCGGTTATAATCTGTCCGCGACCGTCCTGTGGCTTGGAGAATACATAACTAGACACAGAAAGACAATAAACTGATGCAGAATTTTGTTGCAGGACGTGGAAAAATTTTCCGGTCACTGCAATGCCGTCCCTTAGATCAAGGGTCGTCAAGCTATGGGCTAATCCGGAGCATCTACTATAATAGAAAACAGGAATTAGTGCTATGAAACTTGACAGCACATCATGCAGTTGGGAGAAGTAGGAGAGAAAGTAGGAACAGACCCCTAATAATGTCCTCCAACAGCCTAGCCTCAACAGCAAGCTACTAATCCCTCACCTGTCTCTACTACTAGGAACCTGGCTACCAACACTGTGTCTGATCCTGCTGAATAAGGCGCAGCCCGTGGGAACGGTGTAGGCCGTAACGGCCCCCTCCATGCCGGGTCTTCTTGAGTCGGGTTTGTTTGATAATGCAGCCCAAAGTGAGGGTGGAAACTCCATCTAAGGCTAAATACCAACCGGCACGAGACCGATAGTCGACAACTATCTTAAGGAAAAATTGACAGAAACTGAGAAGACAGAGTTGAAGAGGGGGCGAGAACGAGTTTAAGAGGATTAAACGGTGGGGTCCCGAACATCTGCCCGGGAATCGAAACACCCGCAGGTAATTATGGGCGGATTCCCCGCACTGTGGCGGGAGGATCCCCTTGAGGGACCTCTCTCCGGCGCAGGCTGGCCCCCGTGGGGCCATTTCTTCCGCGGCCCCGGTAAGCCGCAGACCGGATCCGGATCTTTACCTGGCATACATTATCTATCTCTACCCTTGCTACTCTTACCTCTTCCTATCTCTTCTTAGCTTTTGACACTGTACTTGACTACTAACATTAACCTGTCTCTTCCTAGTTACCTTGTCTAACATGTCTCTAACTGCCTATTAACATATCTCTAACTGTAAGCTTTGTCACAGAGGAAAGTTTTAATCCTAGTTTTAAAGATAGACAAATTGTCTGCTTCACAAACCAACCCTGGGAGCTGGTTCCATAGGAGGAGAGCCTGATAGCAGAAAGATCTGCCACCCATTCTACTTTTAGAAATCCTAGGAACTACCAGTAAACCTGCAGTCTGAGGGCGAAGGGCTCTGTTAGGAACATATGGAACAATCAGGTCTCGTATGTATGATGGAGCTAGATTATAAAGAGCTTTATATGTCAGAAGGAGGATCTTGAATTATATTCTAGATCTCACTGGGAGCCAGCGAAGATAAGCTAAAACAGGGGAAATGTGATCTGTCCTTTTAATTTTCATCAGAATCCTAGCAGCAGCATTTTGGACTAACTGAAGACTTTTAATTGTATTCTGTGGACTATCTGATAATAAAGAGTTACAGTAATCCAGCCTTGAAGTAACAAAGACATGGACTAGTTTTTCAGCATCACTCCTGGACAGGATGGTTCTAATTATTGCAATATTCCTAAGGTGAAAAAAGGAAATCCTAGAGACTTCTTCAATGTGAGATCTAAATGACATATCTTGTTCAAAAATAAGGCCAAGGTTCTTTGCTTTATTACTAGAGGCTAATTTAGTGCCGTGCAGGTGAAGAGGTTGACTAAATAGTTTCTTTTTCAGAGCTTCTGGTCCAAAGACGACAACTTCTGTTTTATCAGAATTCAGAAGCAAGAAGCTTAGAGTCATCCACATTTTTATGTCTTCCAGACATGCCTGTAGTCTACCTAACTGATGGGATTCATCAGGATTTATGGATAGATATAGCTGTGTATCACCTGCGTAACTATGGAAATTTATCCCATGCTGCCTAATTATTTTACCAATAGGAAGTATATATATAGTAAAAAGAATCGGCCCAAGCACTGAACCCTGTCGTACTCCGCAAGTAACTATTGAGGTTGAGGAAGATTTATCATTTACCTGAACAAACGGAAATGTGTTAGACAAATAAGATGTAAACCAGCCTAGTGCTGTTCCTATTATACAGACACTTTGAAGCCTTTCTATGAGAATATTGTGATCGAGAGTGTCAAAGGCAGCACTGAGATCTAAAAGGACCAGAATGGTAACCAGTCCATTGTCTGAGGCTATGAGAATATCATTGGTAACCTTCACCAGATCTGTTTCAGTGCTATAATGAGCTCTAAAGCCTGACTGAAACTTCTCAAACAGCTCATTATTGTTTAAATGCTCACATATCTGGTGTGCCACTTTTTTCCCAAGAATTTTAGACAAGAAGGGAATATTAGATATCCGTCTATAGTTAATTAAGTAGTTTTGATCAAGAGATGGTTTCTTAAGTAGAGGTTTAATTACAGCAATCTTAAACTCCTGTGGTACATATCCATTGACTAAGGATAGATTCAGTATATCTAAAATTGGAGCAGCAATGAAAGGGAAAACTTATTTTAAGAGTTTAGTTTGGATTGGGTCTAAAACGCAAGTTGAAGGTTTAGATGAAGCTAATAATTTTAGTACATCAGAAAGTTCGGCTGCATTAAAGCAGTTTAAGCATATATTAGGTTCCACCATTTTTGATGCCGCCTCACTAGCTAAGGAAGAAGCAAGCATATTGGGAAGGTTCCCAATTATCTTATTTTTTATAGAGTCTATTTTATTTATAAAGAATTGCATGAAGTCGTCACTACTAAGAGCTTGGGGAATGGTTGGCTCGATAGAGCTATGATCCTGTGTGAGTTTGGCAACTGTATTAAAAAGAAACCTAGGATTATCTTTATTCTCCTCAAAGATGAATAATATGCTGTTCTAGTTGTTCAAAGGCTCTTTTTATTTAGCAATAGACTATTCTTCCACACTTAATAGGAATCCTGTAAATGCGTGGAGCGCCATTTTCTCTTTAGTTTTCTAACGTTCTTCTTCAGGGTACGTAGCTCTGAATTAAACCAGGGAGCTAATCTCCTATGGCTAGCTACCTTCATTTTTAAGGGGGCAACTTTGTCTATTGCCAGACGCAAGGAGGAATTAACGCTATGAACTAGAACGTCAAGTTGTGAGGGGTCACGAGTTAAATCACTGTTTTCTATTGTACTTTTATGTACTGAGGAAATTAAAGTTGGAAGAGCTTCTTTAAAATTTGCTACAGCATTGTCTGATAATGTTCTGGTATAATGAAGTTTTCTTTCAGGTTTGATATGATCCGTTAGAGTGAGTTTAAAAGTGATCAGAAAATGATCAGACAGGATAGGGTTATGTGGAAAGACTGTTATTTCTTCAAAGCCAATGCCATAAGTCAGCACAAGATCTAAGGTGTGGTCACCACGATGGGTTGGTCCCTACACATTTTGAGTAAAGCCTATTGAGTCTAAGATAATGTTAAAAGCTATATTTAGAATATCACTTTCACTATCAACATGAGACCTAAGATGGCGCCACGGATGGACGCCTCGGTACTAGGAACTGTAACTATTATTTTTTTGGAGATTAATTAGTAAATCGGAATGAAAGATAGTTGCTACTCCACCTCCTCGACCAGTACTTCGAGGGACACTAAAGTTTAAGTAGCTAGGGGGAGTTGACTCATTTATTGTGACATGGTCCTCTTCCTGCAACCATGTCTCTGCAAGACAAAACAAATCAATATTATTTTCACAAATTAAGTCATTTACTAAGAGTGTTTTTGAGGGGAGAGATCTTATGTTTAGTGAACCACATTTAATTGATTTGTTTTTATGTTCAGTCTGAGTTTTATTTATCTTTATGAGATTTTTATACTTTGCTCTAGTAGCATTAACTTTTAATTCATTAGTTTTGGGTAGTGGACGGGAAACTATCTCTATAGGGTGATGGGTGGGTGGCAGTCCCTGTTCCTTGACCTGGACACTGGGTTCCCTGATCTGGACTCTGGTTTCCCTGAGCTCGACTCTGGGTTCCCTGAGCTGGACTCTGGGTTGTCACGGCTTTGGGGAACTAGAGATAACCCTATCAATGTTCCTGGAAAGAAGCGAAGCTCCGTCCTCGGTGGGATGGATGCCGTCTCTACGTAACAGTCCAGGTTTTCCCCAGAAGGCCCCCCAGTTATCAATGTAGCCCACATCGTTTTCTGGACACCACCTTGACAACCAAAGGTGGAACGAAAGCATACGGCTGTACATGTCATCGCTAGTACGATCAGGCAGGGGACCAGAAAAAATTACAGAGTCAGACATCTTTTTGGCAGCCCTACACACCGAAGCTACGCTAATTTTAGTGACCTCCGACTGCCGTCGCCGGGTGTCGTTGCCACCAGCATGGATAACGATCCTGCTATACCGCCGTTTGTCCTTGGCCAAAAGCTTCAGATGGGACCTAATGTCCGCAGCCCTGGCCCCTGGAAGGCATTTGACGGTGGTCTTTCGTGTCTCTGGAGCCACATTGTCTGTCTCTCTCTCTCTCTGTCTCTCTGTCTGTCTGTCTCTCTGTGTCTGTCTCTCTCTCTGACTGTCTCTCTGTCTGTCTGTCTCTCTCTCTGACTGTCTCTCTGTCTGTCTCTCTCTCTCTCTGTCTACCCGGGCTGTCTCTCTCTCTGTCTGTCTCACTGTCTGTCTCTCTCTCTCTCTGTCTGTCTGTCTGTCTGTCTCTCTCTCTGTCTGTCTCTCTCTCTGACTGTCTCTCTGTCTGTCTGTCTCTCTCTCTGTCTGTCTCTCTCTCTGACTGTCTCTCTGTCTGTCTCTGTGACTGGGGTGGTTAGGTAAAGTGTCTGGGTTAGTGAAAGTGCTTGGGTTAGTGAAAGTGTCTTGGTTAGGTAAAGTGTCTGGGTTAGTGAAAGTGTCTGGGTTAAGTAAAGTGTCTGGGTTATGTAAAGTGTCTGGGTTAGGTAAAGTGTCTGGGTTAGGTAAAGTGTCTGGGTTAGTGAAAGTGTCTGGGTTATGTAAAGTGTCTGGGTTAGTGAAAGTGTCTGGGTTAGTGAAAGTGTCTGGGTTATGTAAAGTGTCTGGGTTGGTGAAAGTGTCTGGGTAAGTGAAAGTGTCTGGGTTGGTGAAAGTGTCTGGGTTAGGTAAAGTGTCTGGGTTAGGTAAAGTGTCTGGGTTAGTGAAAGTGTCTGGGTTGGTGAAAGTGTCTGGGTTAGGTAAAGTGTCTGGGTTAGGTAAAGTGTCTGGGTTAGTGAAAGTGTCTGGGTTATGTAAAGTGTCTGGGTTGGTGAAAGTGTCTGGGTTAGTGAAAGTGTCTGGGTTATGTAAAGTGTCTGGGTTGGTGAAAGTGTCTGGGTTAGTGAAAGTGTCTGTGTTGGTGAAAGTGTCTTGGTTAGGTAAAGTGTCTGGGTTAGGTAAAGTGTCTGGGTTAGGTAAAGTGTCTGGGTTAGTGAAAGTGTCTGGGTTAAGTAAAGTGTCTGGGTTGGTGAAAGTGTTTGGGTTAGTGAAAGTGTCTGGGTTATGTAAAGTGTCTGGGTTAGGCATCATAAAATCAATGGAAGTCAATATAATGTCCTCACAGGTAAAGCAAGACAAGAGTGTGCGTATATGGTGTGTTTGTGTGTGTGTCGGTCACCCTGTGGGGACGTACCAGGAACCTGGGAGTAGAACTGGTTGGGGAGGTCGTCTGTAGGCGTTGCCAGGGAAACCTGGTATCTTGCTAACAGCTTGATGGAGTTATTGAACCATAACTGGCTGGGATAATTGTGCTCTGTCTTGCAGGTTGGCTGCCCAGTGGCTGGGAATGTTAAAGTGACCTATAGTGAGCCTCACATTGTTCTTGCAGACGACGGCTTTCTAACCCCTCGGTTTGACTCTGGCTCACACTTCTAATCAAGCTTTACAGCTCCTCCTGTTGGATATCTGCTGGCTGACCTCCAGTTTAATATGTTAAAGGATTTTTATTGGATAGAACGCAATATGGATTAACATACAATCTAATACCTGCAAAACAGTTAGACATTAGATGAGCACTCACAGTCCACTGCAGACATTGCCTGAAAATTGCATCAAAATATGTTATAACTTTTTGAGTTATGCTGCTAACAGGCAGATATAACCATCTAGGTGGTGATGATAAATTGTCAGTGTTAAACTGTTTGAAGTTGTATAAAATCTGGGCTAATAATTTCTTTTCTAAAAAGGCCTACATGTTTTAGATGTTTCCCTGCTTTAACACTCCTGATTCAGATGATTACAGCCCAGTAACGCAGAGTGTTGATCAGGTGTGCTGAATCATGTAAACCATCTAACACATGCAGAGACACACATGTCTCCTACTTGGACAAACATGCAGAAGATCTATGTCTTTCACACTGGTACACCCCTAGCACTATAAACGCTGTCTTTTTCTGTAAAGTACTGATTATAAAGCAACTAAAAGCAGGCCTGAACTAAACTCTGACATGGTTTTATCAATCAGATTTGAGCTGGAGCCCAAATCTCATTTGCAGCATTTGTGATCTAAGGCGTCCTCCTTAGAAAATGCCAGGTCTGGTTGGACATCTAGAGCTTCTGTTGGACTGTATAGAGTACAGACTATTTACTGAGGTCCTCTTCAGCTTACTGAGCCGTCCATCATAAGACCAGACGGTTTCCCCTAAAGGTCACACCAGATTTATTCCATTCAGAGCTGGCAGACTTCCTAAATCTTTTCACTGAATTATACCTGCATATTGCTGATGTAACCAGACTCTATTCTTAGCAAGGTTCTTTGTTTTAGCACTTTATTTTTCTTTGTTTTCCCCAAATACTGTAGCACCAGTAGATGGTGATAACATTTATATTAGCTATTATAACTCAATCGGACAAAGCCGACTGACTAAAGCATTGCTTGGCTAAAAGCTCTCCCAATGAATGAGCAGTTCCTTTCTGTCTCTGTTAGCTCTAAGCTAACCTAAGTGCATGTTTGAAGGTCAGTAGAAACATCCAGTAAGGCCACGCTGTACCTGAAGGAGGAAGCAACAGAGGGTTAATGAAGTCAATTCTGGTTTTAAAATCCTCAGTTTTTCTTATTGAAAACACTGTTTATGTACTCATAACTCAAGTTATGAACTCAAGAATTAAATATCAGCTGAGCTGAATATTGTTGGTATGAATGGGGCAGGGCTACAGTTTCAACGGTTGCTCTTTCTGAACCGGATCATTAGTCACCTTCCTCCTCAGTTACCATGATTAAACAGAATCCTACAGAACTGTTATTTCTTCCTTTATTCCAGACACAATGAAATGAGTCACTAAACATGTTTATTAAATGAAATAAAAACTAGATTTTACAATATTACAAAAACAAAGACCACTGGGAGTTAGACCTGCTGATCCCTACTAAAAACAAAAGCTTAGATAAATGCAGCTAGCTGAAATGTCAAATAATTCATGTTGCTAAAGTTCCATCACTGTTTATTTTTGTCCAGGACTTCTTCTTGTCGTCTGACTGTCTCTCTCTCTGACTGTCTCTCTGTCTGTCTGTCTCTCTCTCTCTGTCTCTCTGTCTGTCTGTCTCTCTGTGTCTGTCTCTCTCTCTGACTGTCTCTCTGTCTGTCTGTCTCTCTCTCTGACTGTCTCTCTGTCTGTCTCTCTCTCTCTCTGTCTACCCGGGCTGTCTCTCTCTCTGTCTGTCTCACTGTCTGTCTCTCTCTCTCTCTGTCTGTCTGTCTCTCTCTCTTTCTGTCTCTCTCTCTGACTGTCTCTCTGTCTGTCTGTCTCTCTCTCTCTGTCTGTCTCTCTCTCTGACTGTCTCTCTGTCTGTCTCTCTCTCTGTCTGTCTGTCTCTCTGTCTGTCTGTCTCTCTCTCTGTCTGTCTCTCTCTCTGACTGTCTCTCTGTCTGTCTGTCTGTCTCTCTCTCTCTGTCTGTCTCTCTCTCTCTCTGACTGTCTCTCTGTCTGTCTCTCTCTCTCTCTGTCTGTCTCTCTCTCTGACTGTCTCTCTGTCTGTCTCTCTCTCTCTCTGTCTGTCTGTCTCTCTGACTGTCTGTCTCTCTGTCTGTATCTCTCTGACTGTCTCTCTGTCTGTCTCTCTCTCTGACTGTCTCTCTGTCTGTCTCTCTCTCTGACTGTCTCTCTGTCTGTCTCTCTCTCTGTCTGTCTCTCTGTCTGTATCTCTCTGACTGTCTCTCTGTCTGTCTCTCTCTCTGACTGTCTCTCTGTCTGTCTCTCTCTCTGTCTGTCTCTCTCTCTGTCTCACTGTCTGTCTCTCTGTCTGTCTGTCTCTCTCTCTCTCTGTCTCTCTGTCTGTCTCTCTCTCTCTCTGTCTCACTGTCTGTCTCTCTCTCTCTGTCTGTCTCTCTCTCGCTCTGTCTCTCTGTCTGTCTCTCTCTCTCTCTGTCTCACTGTCTGTCTCTCTCACTCTCTGTCTGTCTTGGTGCTCAGAGGTAAGATGGATCACAGAGACACACCAGCAGTCTGTGAGCTCTTCTGTGAAATCTGTGTTAGCCATGTTGCTTAGCGCTGACTGACAAAAAAGGAAATTTGAAAATATTTTTTATTGTTTTAAGAAACACGTATAAATAAGTATAAATTAAAATCGGAAATTGGATTTGTTATAATGATTTATTTTCTAAGCCATATCGCCCAGCCCTAGTTGCTAGCTAAGCAGGCCATGGTGTTAGCTCTGTGTGACTGTCTTTTTTTGTTTTTCTATTTGCTGAAGATTTGGAGTCAGTTGCTATGTCTACATGCACATCTAAAACTTTGGCCAATATTGGAGAAAAATCTAATTATTGAATGACTTGTGCTCAACTCCATGACACTAGGTGGGAAGATGTGTGCTTTTACGTTGGCATTCTTCCAGTTGGCGTAGCATGTCACTCAACCAGTCACCAGATGGTGGGAGCAGTGAAGCAGATGGAGTAAAACCAGGATAAGAACTATGAGTGAAGAAATGGATGATAACGCTACATTACAGTACACCATGTACTGTACTGTTTGTGTTACAGTCGTCGCTGTCATAGTGGTGGTGTTATTCCTGCTTCCACTCTTTCTAACCCTGTTATGTGGCTGTGTTCGCTCCAGTGAAGAACACATCGGTTTGACTAAGGCTATCTTTTGTTTTTCTCTTCCTCCATGTAAAGACAGTGAATGAAAGAGTCAGACCCACAGTCTGTGGGAGCTGGTTAGCCTGGAGTCATCTGAAGCCATCTTAGTTCTGCCCAGAGAGACACCAGACGACCTTCTCTGCTCCGTCCCACTGCAGTCACTTAAAGCAGTGATGGATGTCCCTCCCTACACCCTGCTCCCCCCACCCTGCCTCAACAACACTCTCACTTTATTTGTCCCTTCTCCTTCTCTGCCATTGGCTACCTTTTACACCCCACACCCCCCACTCTCATTTTCTCTGCTCCTGCATAGAGATGACAGGGAAGAGGTAGAGGAAAATCGTAGCGACAGGGCGGGGTCTAATCCAAGGCTGGACGCGTTTCCTACCTGTCAGAGGAAGCACTCTGCCCCCGATCCGCCCCCCCCCCCCCCCCCCCCCCCCCTCAGCTCCTCATTAGTATGCACCGAGTGTTGCTCAGGTGACACGGCTGCTGGATTCGGTCCCAGCTGCAGGAATAAGAGCAGCGAGGAGGAAACTAGCACAACAGGTAAGGACAATGGGAGCAGGACAGAGAAGGGACAGACTGCTGGGAATCAGTCTATGTACTATAGGTGTGAGTTGGACGGCATAGGTCTCCTGTTCTTCATGTTGTACCCAGTGATTTTAATAAACACCTCTGTTTGAACATGCTGTGTGTGTGTGTCTGTGTGTGTGTCATGTTTAAGTCCATGTCATCAAACAGAGAAGAAATTCTGCAGATCTCTCTCCAAACAGTTTCATTGTTTTCACATGGAAGATTTTCATTCCCCTCATATCTGGGATATGAGTTACGTTGCCAAAGGCAACAGTGACAGGGGTGTATTATACAAATATTCATACACTGTGTTTGAGGAAAGGAAGATGAGAAAAGGAAGAGAGTGAGAGGGAGGAAAGATCGTGTAGGTGTGTGTTTATTTGTTTTATTTCTGAGTGTGTGTGTGTGTGTGTGTGGGAGCAGAGCAGCCAGGCTGCAGATATCATCCATCTCCCTGTCACCGGCCAAGGGGCTGCTGGGAAAGCAGCAGACAGCACCCCGGCTCTGACAACGAAGGCTGCATCCTAATTTTTCTCGGCTGCAGAAGGCTGGAGAACGCCACCCTTCTCCTCCCTCACCACCACCCAGTACAGAAACCCATTAACCCCACAGTCTGGGAACAAAGCGGCGAGCTGGGCCGGCCCGCTGCAGCCTGCCTGTCCCGTTCAGCAGCAGCTGAGCGCCTGCTGGACACGTCTTATCATGATTGGTTGGGATCAGTAGGTCACCCTACTGACTCAGACTGGGGAGAGAGCAGAGATGCAGTTTGTTCACAATGAAGTCCTGCTAAAGCATCTCTAAGTGGATTACATGGTTTAATGTTGGCCATGACAAATACTATTGTAGAGCTGCTTTCACACTCCAGCGCTTCATACACTATTTTACTGTTTCTCGCCTGACTTGAAGTTCCCACTAATGATGAGTTTGTAACTTTGACAGTTAGCAGAACAATGACCGTTTTCTCAGATGTGGACACTAATGGAGGTGGATTGTTTTAGGTATCATTATGCAGGAAGAGCAATTCCAAACCGGTGCAATAAACAATGCCGATTAAACATTTAAATGAATGGATTCTTTAGATTGTTTTTCGTTTAATTATTATTCCAGTTATTGCAGCAAGCACTAAAGTGCAGCAAGCAGTGAAGTGAGGGAGGCTGTCTTCATTCTGCTCCTCACACAAACGTCCCAGCCTAATGTTGCTCTCATTCTACAGTGAGGTCTGGATGTAACCACTACAGGAGGCCCCTTTAAGGCTCGGCTCAGCATGAACCAATCACAGGGATGTTCAGGTGGGATGAGCACAGGTTAGACTGGAGGAGTGGCACATAGCCAGGGATTAAAATGGAATCCATAATGTTCCAGTTCTCCCTGCTAGTTCTTTGTTTTAATAGGAAGAGATGATTTTTTTTTGTGAGAGTTTGGTTTATATTTGCAAATGCACTTCCAAATTCCACTTATATCATTTGTAAAAATGTAAAATTTGAAGTGTGTTAATGTGATGAGTCTTCAAGGCTTTTGCTCCACGTTTACAGTAACATACCCAACAGGAAACATATTCTTAAAGACATTACCTGAACTTTGAAAGTGTAAATTGCAACAAAAAGAAAAGTATTTGCATAATCCATCCAATGAATCATTTTATTTACATTTCAGCAATGTTAATCATGACCTTTAATCCTACTGATATACATGTATTTTAAACCAAAAACAACTGCATGCCCTGTTTCCTGATATGAAAAGCTAGCAGTAGAGCTCACAGCTCTCTGGATTTGTCATTTGCAGTTTATACTTCTATGTTTGACTTGCTGTAAAATATGAACTGGTAACCGAGCACACATGTGAAAGAGCTTCATTCCCAGTCAGCTTCAAAGCTCCAGCAGAACGCCTTCGCTGTTTATACCAACCAGTCACTTCCTCGGTTCCTCACATGGGGCTGAAGGCCCAGCTTGAGCCTTTTGTCTTTCAGCAGTACCCTCATACGGGGGGCTAATTTTACACTGGAGGGGGGGATCTAAATATCTCACCATTGCTGTGAGGGCCTGGGACGGTGATACAGCCTTGGCTTGGAAATGCTACACTGAGCTCTAAAAGCTTGTGTGAAGCCCGAGAATCCACCTCTTAGTGAAGCACAAAGGCCACTTTGATTTCTGGAGAAAAACATCATGCTGTTACATGTTATCAGAATCTGCTGACTGCGTCTCTCTAAGTGGCCTCAGGGAATCTCACACTGACAGGGAAGGGAGAAAATACAGTAAGGTTATCAGACATTGAAAAGGAGCATGAACCCCTCTGTAGTGTGTGTGTTAAAGTCAGGGACAGATGGAGTGAAGGATCCTGTGTTTCTGTTTGCTTTTCATTTTTCAAGAACTCGGATATTTCAGTCGGGTGACATAACAGATGGAAAATGCTGGGTCATGCTAGGGACATATATCAGATAGAAGTTTTAATGCATTAAATATTAAAAATGATTAAATTCTCAATAGCGGATGGAAAAAGGCAGTCCAACAATTACTAAAATATTGTTTTCTAAGGAGTGTTTCCTATCCCTGCTGAGTCAGATGATTGTAGTTTAGTAAAAGCCCTTTAATCAGCCATCAAGTAAAATTAGGCGTGTTAGAGCAGGAAAACATCTAAAACATGCAGGGCAGTGTGCCTAGAGGAGCAGGGTTTGAAAACATTAGAGTAAACAGAGCTTTAAAAATAATTCAATAACCTTTAAATATGTTCTCCCTGTGTTTTACTGAGCAAAAGGAGCTCCAAGGCTTCTTGGTCATCACCCTAATCTTTAGCTCCCCTCACAGGTTCTACATCAGATTCAAGTCAGGACTTTGACTGGGCCATAGCAGAACATTAATACACTATTAGTTCCAGTCAGATTAAACATGTTTGTAAAATTTGTCTATTCTTTTAGAGGTATGAATAATTGTGAGCTTAACTGTGAATAGATGGAAAGTAATATATGGTTTTAAGTTTTTTTAAAAACAGTTTTTGTTTGCTTTTTCACTGTATTACATTATCATAACTAATGCTCAATATTCATAGTTGATCAGTTAGTACACAACCATTCAGTCATGTTTAGCCAAATTTCAAATTTATTTACATTTGTATGAAAAATTGCTCATATTAAACAGTTCAGATCATTAGAGGGGACTATACAGCAGATACACATCAGTATATAGACAATAATTCATAAACTATGTATGTAGGTAACTTTATTAACAGCAAAGGTTATTGCAGATGTTCCAGGTTCAAGGTAGCACACAAAACCAACCTGAACCGAGCCCAGTAAAGCACTGAGACCATTTCCAGTATTCTAGTGCATATTATTTTAAATGCTGTAAATATTTATTATATCTTACAGGATCATTGTATAACTCTACCATGTAACATAACTGTTTATTAAGGAAATAAAGTGTGAAAGGACAAAAGAATTGTCTCTTGAAAATATTTTTTTATGGCTTTTTATATATGTTGCTGTAATGTTGCACATAAATAACTTGTACTTATTTCTGATGATGGATGAAATGTTGGAATAGAAAAATGATTGGATACTTGATCCGCTGCACTAAATGACCTCTGGCTGTTCGCTTTTCCTCCTGCAGCGCAACAAACAGATGAAGGGAGGTAAAGACAACGTAGCAGAGTTAGAGTTGTGATCCTCAGTACCGACTACGAGGATTACTACGTGTTAGGGCCTCCAAGAGCTGAAAAAACGCTATAAAAAACCTTAACTGCATGTCTCTATCACTTCCTCTTTGTTTTTATATATTTTGTCCCTGTTTCTATGATTTTAGTCAAACTTAATGGGTGCATTCTTCATTTTGGACAGAAATTATTCAGGTAATGTAACTATGTTTTTGAACATTTCTACAGTCATGTAGACCAGTCCTGAGTCATTCTACAGGTAAGAGAGGTGGGAAGGGGCCTTCATCTTCCTTAGAAAGACTCTCCTGATGGTGTTGGCTGTGTTCTGGATCTTTCTGTGAGATCATTTGACTAAATTTACTAAAAATTTTAATTTGATCAATGTCTGTCCATTTCATCTTTTACACCTGCTACTTTTCTGAAAAAGCTCATCTTTGCACAAAACATAAAGCATGGAAAGGATTTCTATTGCAATATAATCCATCCACAGGAATGTTTGCCATTAAAATTAGTTGGAAACTAAATAATTTTGTCCATTGCATTTTAGTTGTGAAAAATCCTATTTCTTTTTAGAAAAATTGATCACAACCTACCCAAATACATTTTTTAAACTAAATCTGTATTTTTAAGTTTTATCAGTGCAAACAAAATAAAACAATAGTCTAATAATTTGAGCTAGATGTACACTAAACACACAAAGAAGCAGCAGTGAAATGATAGCAGCAGGTAAGGGTTCCAGTTTAACCAATCAGTGACTAGAAAGTAGCAGGAGACCTGGAGATGCTGCTGTGTTTCAGCACACTAACGCATGTTAAAGCAGAGAAACCAGAAGCGTATCTGCAGATTCATGTCGGTTCTGAAGCAGCTCAAGAGAAAGCACGGCTCCATATGGGTGGAATGTACTCCACTGGACAACACTGGACCAAAAGACGGAATAAAACTCAGGAAAGAAGTCACAGTGTGAATGCGTTTTTTAACCTTCCACAAACAGATGAAACTAGGAATCTATGCATCATACAGCATATAAATTATTGACTAATTTGAATGATCTTTGTCAGTGAATTTATTTACTTTTACAATTATTTTACATATTTACAGAGTCCTTTTAAATCCCTTTGTAAGTTTTAGCTATGAAAGGTGCTATATAAATAGAACTGACGATATAATAACTATTAAAAGCATTCATTGTTGTTGTAGCCTAAATGTTGTCTGCTGCCACCCACAAATAAATTTCAGCTCGCTATAAATGATGCTTTTGGTGAAAGGTTGCAGGACATTCTGATCCAGCGCTCGTGTTTCATTGAAGCTTTTAGTAAAGTGGAAACTGGTTGCATCCATTTAGAAACAGTTGTTTTTTCTCTCTCTGTCCATCGAGTTAAAGCAGACCTTCAGCTATAGTACGGATCATCTAAGAAATCTGACATTAGTAACAAGCAATCAAACCAACTAAAAGCGAACTGATCATACATTAGATGCCCTAGGACCACTAGTGTTTGCTGCAGCATGTAGTGAGAACAGTTGTAAAGCCTAATAAGCTGCTGCTTTTAACACACTGAATCCTGGTGAAATTATTCAGTTTTATTGAGATACTTGGAGCTTTGATTATAACGATCATAATATGGTTTTAAAGATACATTTAATTTGGTGATATTAACTTTAGAAATGTAATAATCAGTAAAAGTCTCTGACAATGTTCAGAGACACTCCAATTACCTTCTCAGGTCCCCTAACTATCATCTGCAGGAAGCATCTGGTGTGCCATACTGCAGCTGGCGCAGCGTGCTGACACGGAGTACGTCAACACGCTTCCAATCGTGGCTCTGTGGAATGGCCTGAGGAGGATTGGGGATAGTGAGGTTTGCTTCAGTTTCCTCAGAACAAATGTGTGTATGTATATCTGCAGTTTATTGATTCATCTTTATTTCACAGGCTTTAACAACAATGGCAGCCACTATGAGCGTGTACCTCCTCATGTCCTGTCATGCACACTGAGGAGCACGTTGCAGGAGAGGAGAGCTCAGACATCCAGATGTCTCCATCCTTCACAGGCTCACTGGTGCCTGCAAACAGCACTGCGGCTGCAGCAGCATCCTGTCAGACAGAGAACCCCAGCCGCTTCACTGGTCCTTCTCACTGACAAAATGACTGGAATTAGGAAGATCAGGCTGTAGAAGCAGCAGCTGGAACACAAGACACAGCTGACATGTTCTCTGTCTGCTAAGGAGACAGTGCATCTTCATCAGCATCATCTTTGTTCAAGCTTCAGCACAGAAATGGCCATTATTCAGGCTGGGGAAGACGCTGACAGCTCCTCTCTCCAGGGGATAAAAAACAACACATGTTACAGTATGCAGTGTGCTGCATTTCACATGTTCAATGCAGCACATGTTCTCATCAGATGTTGTCCTGCTTCATACAGTAAAAGCCATCATGGAAACAATGAGACCACTATACTGTAGAATCACAGCATTGTCCTGAGGCCCCGACAGGCTGCTTGTCCTCTGCATAGACATCTAGCACCATCTAGTGGTACTTAAGTATACAGTGGTGTTTGCATTTTTTTCCGCTTCAGTTGATTATTAACATTATGACACCTCACACTGATGTTAGAGACATTTTTTTGCTTTTTCATACTAGAGAAAACAAAACAAATGAACAGGCTTTATGCATATTTAAAGTCAAAACATCAATTTAAATCAACCTTCACATGCGACCATGGCCCAGGAGTTTGTCTTATAACCTGATGATTGCTGGTACCAGCCTCATCTCTGAGACCATCGCCTACTGGTGGTGGTCAGAGGGCCTGGTGTGCGAATGACTGAATGTAGTGTTAAGTGCTCTGGGTTCCATAGGGACTAGATAAAACATTATACAAAGACATGGTATTTGATTTATAGAGCAAATTACACAGCTCGCTAAAATAAAGCATGACAAGTTAGGCTCAAACACCTATAAAAACATATAGACAAAAAATAGTAAATTAAAAGTTAAAAAAAGTTGAAGTTGAAAAAAAATAGTGTTTAAAAGGAAATTAAAATCACGTTATTAGCCACTACTATAATAATAGGAAGAATGCTCTAGAGCTCGTGAAAAAACAACTGGAAAATCTCTGTTACCTAAAGGTCACAAGACGGGTCATCATTGGCAAAACATGATTACTTCTCTCTCAGTATATGAGGCGGTATCAGTAGAACCTTGTTTATGTCTGCACCGTTTAAATCTTTTGAACTTTCGGAATTATTGCAAATATTATCATCTAAACAAGGGGTGCCCAAACTTTTTCCCTTAGATGGCCAAAATGAAAAGCCATCAGAGCGTTGCAGGCAGAATGTAATAATATTTTACTCGAAATACAAATACTAATAGTAAAGTATAGTAAAGGGTTTTTATGCAATTATTAAGCCTTCATTTCTGTGTAAATAACATTAAATGAAATGACAAATGTGTAATTTATAGCCATTTAGAACACATATCTAAACTTAAGTATTGATGTAAGTAAAAAAAATCTTTCTCACAGCATTTTGAAAAATTTATTTTACATTTTATTTTACAAACCCAATCTACATTCCCCTGTTGTTTAATTTTAACCTGATTTAAGATACAATGTAAGCATTATACAGAAGGACTGTATACACCCCAATAGGATCATATATACAATACTCATTGGGTCCATTAACCACAAACAGTATCAGCAGTGGAAGAATATTCATGATGCATATTTAACTGACTGTCTGAAAAATGTGAATTGTTATGTAAAACCTAGGGCATCCTCTCCGTGGGCCCCACTCTGGGCACCTCTGATCTAAACCCTCAACTTGTATGTTAGACCCAATACCAACCAAATTATTTAAGGAAGTGTTCCCTCTGGTTACTGGCCCTATTCTAGACATGATGAATCTATCTTTAATAAATGGATATGCACCACAGGAATTTAAGGTTGCTGTAATTAAACCTTTACTTAAGGAACCCTCCCTTGATCAAGATGATTTAGCTAACTACAGACCTAAATCTAACCTTCCTTTCTTATCCAAACTTCTTGAGAAAATAGTTGCTAATCAAGTATGTGAGCATCTAAACAGCAACAACCTGTTTGAGGAATTTCAGTCAGGTTTTAGAGCTCATCAAAGCACTGAAACAGCACTGGTAAAAGTTACTAATGATATTCTAATGGCCTCAGATAATGGATTTGTGACTGTTCTGGTCTTGTTAGATCTCAGTGCTGATTTTGACACAGTCGATCATAATATTCTCTTAGAAAGGCTTGAACATGTAGTAGGGATAAAGGGAACAGCACTAGGCTGGTTTAAATCATATCTGTCCTATAGATTCCAGTTTGTTCATGTCAATAATAAATCTTCTTCACACTCAAGGGTTACTTCTGGAGTACCACAGGATTCTGTGCTTGGACCGATTCTCTTTACTATTTATTTGCTTCCAATTGGTAAAATAATTAGACACAATGGAATGAATTTCGACAGTTATGCTGATGATACACAATTATATTTATCCATAAAATCTGATGAAACCAATCAGTTAGGTAGATTAAAAGCATGTCTGGAAGACATAAAAACCTGAATGACTCTGAATTTTCTAACTTTAAATTCAGTCCAAAGACAGAAGTTGTTGTCTTTGGACCAGAACCTTTAAAAAGGAAACTGCTAAATCAGTCACTTCATCTGGATGGCATTAATTTGGCCTCTGGTAATAATGTAAAGAACCTTGGTGTATTTTTCTCATATTAAACAGGTTTCCAAGATTTCTTCTTTCACCTGTGGGGGCGACTGTGGCTCATTGGTAGAGTAGTTGGCTTGCAATTGGAGGGTCGTAGGTTCGATTCCAGCTTCCTCCAGTCACATGTTGATGTGCCCCTGGGTAAGGCACTTAACCCCAAAAATTCTACATCATCCTACCGAGGCATGTTGGCTATCAGTGTATGAATGGGTGAATGTGGCTTCAATGTAAAGCGCTTTGAGTGATCAGTATGACTAGAAAAGCGCTATATAAGTTCAGTCCATTTACCTTCACAATATTGCTAAAATTAGAAACATCCATTCCACGAGTGATGCTGACACTAGTCCACACATTTGTTACTTCAAGGCTGGACTACTGTAATTATTTATTATTATTATCACTTTTCTTCTCTCTTTTACTTTTCTCTTCTACTACTCATCACATGTCCACTCACTGGCCACTTTATCCGGTACACCTTGCTAATACCGGGTTGGAACCCGATTACCCTTCAGAATTGCCTTAATCCTTGTTGGCATAGGTTCAACGTGGTACTGGAAACTTTCCTGAGAGATTTTGGTCCATATTGACCTGATAGCATCACGCAGTCACTGCAGATTTCTCGGCATCCATTATGTAAATCTCCTGTTCCACCACATCCCAAAGTTGCTCTATTGGATTGAGTTCTGGTGACTGTGGAGGCCATCTGAGTACATTGAACTCATTGTCATGTTTAAGAAACCAGCCTGAGATGATTGGAGCTTTATGACATGGTGCATTATCCTGCTGGAAGTAGCCATCAGAAGATGGGTACACTGTGGTCATAAAGGGATGGACATGGTCAGCAACAATAATCAGGTAGGCTGTGGCGTTGGAACCATGATCAGTTGATACTAAGGAGCCCAAAGTATGCCAAGAAAAGGCCTCCCACACCATTGTACCACCACCTGCCTGAATCGTTGATACACGGCAGGATGGATCCATGCTTTCATGTTGTTGACCCAAAATTCTGATCCTAGCATCCGAATGTCGCAGCATAAATTGAGACTCATCAGCCAGCAAACATTTTTCAAATCCTCTATTGTCCAATGTTGGTGAGCCTTTGTGAATTATAGCCTCAGTTTCCTGTTCTTAACTGACAGGAGTGGCACCAGGTTTGATCTTCTGCTTCTGTAGCCAATCTGCCTCAAGGTTCCACGTGGTGTGCATTCAGAGATGCTCTTCTACATAACTTGGTTGTAACGAGTGGTTATTTCAGTTACTGTTACCTTTCTATCAGCACCAACCAGTCTGGCCATTCTCCTCGGACCTCTGGCATCAATAAGGCATTTTCACCCACAGAACTGCCACTCACTGAATATTTTCTCTTGTCGGACCATTCTCTGTAAATCCTAGAGATGGTTGTGCATCAAAATCACAGTAGATCAGCAGTTTCTGAAATAGTCAGACCAGCTCATCTGGCACCAACAACCATGCCACATTCAAAGTCACTTACATCACCTTTCTTCCCCATTCTGATGCTGGGTTTGAACTGCAGCAGATCATCTTGACCATGCCTATACGCTTAAATGCATTGAGTTGCCACCAAGCATGTGATTGGCTGGTTAAAAATTTGAAGTGTATTGTCTGCTGTTATTAGTATTGTTAATTTTCTTTTTTCTCAGTGTTTTTTTTCTCTCAGTACAAGCTCCACCTGCTCTGGTATACTGCTCAGCTACAACATCCTGCTGGATGGGGTGCAGCGATTCAGATGATGCTCCTGGTGACCGAAAATGTCCTGTTGTCTGCTTTCTTTAATAAATAAAGGACTGTTATGCTGCGTTCAGACCGCAGGCTTTGTCAGCGTCAGGCAGCGCTCATAAAGTGACTACTTCGACGCATAAACACAGAAGATACATTTCTAAGCTGAAGCTTGCAAAACTCATAGGTCGGCCTTTCTCTGCTGGATGTTTGAAACACTCACGGATCGTGGTTTGCTAGGCAGCGTCGACGTCGGGCAACGTAACTACAGTGAGACGCTCTGATTGGTTGACGTCAACAGCGTTAGGACCATCAAAAGTTCAACTAGCTGAACTTCCGCGTTGCTAGCGTTATGCGCTTTGAAGCTTGAAACGCAGGAAAAGCTTGAAAAGTTGACGGAGCCAACGCTCACAAAGGGCAGCAGAAACTGCAACGCTTCTCCAAAAGGCCTCAATCGTAGACTTAACATGTAATCTTGATGTTGCTTACGCTGACAAAGCCTGCGGTCTCAACGCAGCATAACAGTTCCTTCTGTTCTTTTTGTGTCTCTTCTCTTTTCTCTAACCCCCAGATGGTTGTGGCAGATGACGGCTTGTAATGAGCCAGGTTCTGGTTCTGCTGCAGGTTTCTTCCTGTTAAAGGGGACATTTTCCTCTCCACTGTCGCTACATGCTTGCTCAGTATGAAGGATTTCTGAGGGATTACTGTGGTTGGCGTCTGCATGATCCGGGCACAACCTCATATCAATGACTCATCGCAATCTGCTGGGATTCCTTACACAGAAAACTTTTAACTAACTGGAGTGTTTGTATAATTGTAATGAAATAACTTTTCTTATAAAGTGCCGTAGGATGACATCTGTTGTGAATTGGCGCTATATAAATACACTGAATTGAATGGAAAGGCCGTCTCAGTGCTGTGATACATCCTGAAACCAGACTGAAATGTCTCTAGGACATTATGAGCATTAATAAAATCATTATGTTGAATAAAAAATGGTGTTGTAAAATTTTGCTCAAAAATGGTAAGCTAGATACTCATAGAAAATGATTTAAATCGTTAAAATCTAAATTGCTCTTCTTCAACAGGGGCTTCACTGTCTGAAGGGAGCAGTTCATCATGGTTAAAAAGCTTGTCACTAAAAGATCAATAAAATGGCTTAAAACAAAGTGGGGATTGAGTATTTTTGTTTATGTTATGGCTAAAAATATAGCTCTTTTCAAAACAAGAATGAGACTGAATTCTTAACGTGTTTTAATATTTTATATAACAAGTTTGGCCAAACTTGGATGGACATAGTAAACCAAAGATGGTTTAATTGATCGTATTCCACACCCAACCACTGTAATGCAAACCCTTAAATCGTTTTGATCAATCAGCGTTTATCTTCTACCGGCAGGAGCTCAGCTTTGGTTACAGAGTGTCTTCTTCCTGCCAACCTGGAGCCTTCCACCTCTGATACTGTTGACGTCTGCCTGGCAGTCTGATACATTACTTATCAGAACAGGAGACATGGAAGGTCTTTGTTTTTTGTACATGATCCACTGTCCTAGATGCACTCACTAAGAAAGAGAGTAAATAATTAAATCCTGTTTATGAAGGAAATATTCCCTAACGTGGACAATATCCGTCCCTTTATCCTATCCCAACTTCTGATATCATTACATAGCAAGTAAATTATGATAAATCTAATAATTAATAAATGTTTTTGCTCATTTCATTAGATCAACCTTTTTTCAAACCAATACTGCTGTTTTAGTTGTTCACAGCCAACAGGGGGCACTGCCATTCCACTCTACACTTGTTCTTCCTTCCATTGTGCCTGTTTGTGGTAACATGTTGAGCTCATCCGAACAACAGCCTCTACATTAGAGCCATGTAGCATCCTCAGATTGAAACATTTCCGTTTACACAGTCGTTCAAATCTTTAATGACATCATACCTTGATAAAATTTCACACAATTTATGATTGGTCAGCTGTGTCTCCCACAGCAAGTCCATACAATCACGTGACAGTTCTGAGGCTCTACTCAATCAGGAAGCCGTGGCTACAACATGTGTTAATATATTTGAATATGCTCATGAAAAATGGAGATATGAACCAGAGGAGGTAAACCAGTACAAGCACATCCATGTTCTGGCAGTGGGGCGCACGGCTTAAATAGACCCAGCTTCAAGTCAACAGTTCGTGATGTCAAATCTCCTCCAAGTGTAGGTCACCTTTCCAGCTTTCAGAGAAAAGGTCAATGCCTCAAGGTTTTCAACAACTGTTCTTCACGTTTTTTGTGGCCCGGCTTGTCAAATAGTAACTCTGTCTTCTTACATCGGCTAGTAAATTCCTGCTTCCTGGTGAGAACAAGCTGCAAATCTTTCTTTCCTCAGAACAAAGGTGAACAGTTCATTTTAAATTATCTCCACCATCATCTGGGGAGGTACTCCTGTGGAAGTCCACTAAAGTTCCTGCTCTGCAGTGCCTGGTCAACTGTAAGAATGAATGAGTCAATCATCTGTTTCATGTCAGGAGCGAACGGGTCAAAGGAGGGCTTTTGGCCCCTTGGGCGCTTGAAATGGCCATCCTGGTTGCTCTTTGCACACAGAAGCCTCTCCTCAGTGATGTTGACATTTAGGAAAGCAGCGATAAGACGGAGATGGGAGAGGAGCGCTCTCTGCAGATCCTCATAATGCACCACCAGCAGGCGCCGTCCGAACTTCAGCCAGCTAAGAGTGTGTGAAGCCCACCAGGGGGCGTAGCTGGAGACAAATTCTGGCCATTCTGCAGATAAAAGTAGGCAAAATAGATGGTTATGTCTTGGCTAGATTATATTTTAATGCGTCTTTCTCAGAAATATCTTCTCACATTAATGTTTAAAGAGAAAAGGGTTGAAGTCTGATGATTAGTAGGGAAGGATATTTCCTAGAGTGGGCAAAATTCAGTAGGTGGATAGATGGGTTTCAGTTTAAAAACTATGTTTCATTCTTCAAGGACCAATCCCAATGAAGAAGAAATGAAGAAAAGCTGGCAAATGCTCAACTATATATATTTGAGCATTTGCCAGTATACATACTTGAATCAATCAATTATTAGATCATCAATCCTTAGAACATTTTATCAGAAACATTACTGTCTTTCCAACAGTCCCAACTTTTCAAAAATAATTCAGTCGAGTTGATTGTTTGTTCTTTCCATTTCTGTAAGAGTTAATTGTTTTGTTCAGTTCCAATTTAGGACTGGGTGATATATTAAGCAGTTCACATTGATAATAATAAATGGACAATAACTAAGAACCCCCACCCCCTTCCCTTTCTACATTCAATGACCGGTAGTGGCCTAATTTACATAATTACATCTAGTGTGTGCGGTGTATCAACATTCTGGAGTCAGCTGGGTTAATATCTGCTCTGATTGAGCATGACCTGAGTGGGCGGAGCTACAGCATGCTGAGTTGGGAGCGGTCCCCACAGCCATCATGACCTGCAACAATTCCTTGAAAAACTGAATTTGTAATAGCTACAACGTTTAATTTCCCTCTGGCATCAATAAAGTATTTTTGAATCTGAATTTGAATTCGAAAGCAGCAATATAATACGTGCTCCATGTTAAAGTATCCAAGTATCCAATAACACCATAAAAAGGCTACATTTGATGCTAGTCGCTTATTTGAAAAAGAGTCGCTAGAGGAGTCTAAACACTCGCTAAATATAGTGACAGAGTCGCTTGGTTAGCAGTTCTGTTCCTTTCTGAATGGGATGAAGTCACATGATTGTACATAGTCACATAACTCAACCCCAGCACTAATGCCTTTAAGGAGCATTATCACCACTCATGATCAGCAACAGTCAGACATTTCTGTGTTTGGTATTCCGCCCAGCCCTGGTTCCATATATTTTCAATTTTCTGAAATAGGTTTAGTAGTTATTAAATTGAATGCTTAAAACTGAGGAATGGGGATTATTGACAAAGTGCATTGGCTGTAAGGTTAATCTGTTTTGTTAATAAAACTCTGTTATATTTAAAGGAGAAGTCTCCGTGTTTGTTTGGCGTGTGCCTGGTATTATTTGTCCTAGTGTTTGAGTTCACATCCTTCCAGAAAGAGACTAGATTGTTTAGGTTCCGGTTCAGTATCTTCAGGTTCAGGTTCAGCATCGTCTAATATTTTTCTAATATAGGAGTGGTACCCCGGTTAGATTGAACTAATCAGTAAAATAATTATATCTCATCAATAGTTATAATAATATTAAGTTATATATCATAACTATTGATGTTGATGTAAACCCAACATTAATTACTCACACTGTGTTCTCCTACATCAGCATGAATAGAAAAGACCTGTATAAGTTCAGTCCATGCACTATTTTACTGATTAGTTAGCTCCAACCCCCCTAAGTAGTGTTCCCTCAGTTACCCCAACAGTGCTGTAGTCAAGTCACCGTCTCTCTAGTCCAAGTCACTCCTGAGCCCTTAGTGTTTGAGTCCAAGTGACAGTCCAAGAGTCCAAGTCTGTGTCCAAGTCCTAAATAGAATCTTTCAATCCTGGTCAAATAATTATATCCTGAGAGCAAGTCAACTAGTCACAGTAAGTCATTAAGCAGTGTTGGACAAGTTACAAAAATATTTTTAATATATTTTATATTACTTGTTAAAGCTTCAAAAATGTCATATGTCTGCATTACATATTACTGTTGCAAAAAAGTTGCACTACTTGAAGTTACTTTAGTCAAAATATCTAACATGGCCTCTAAACACTAACTTATCAATTTCCATTTTACACAAGTGTGACACCACAAATGCTGTATTTTTAACACTATTTTGTTAAACTTCAAGTCTCAAATACCTTGAACGTCTTCTGTCTTATAATTGTTATTGGTCATTTGTTAAGTCGAATTGAAAGAAGGCGCTCATCACAAAGATGTTTGACAAAGATGAGATTCCTATGACTGAAAAACCTTTCTACAGGTGCTCAGGGAAATAGTGCGAATAATGGCACTGTGTAAAGGTCGTCAGCCATCCGGATTCTTTGATGCTTTGGTTGTGAGCAACAGGAAGAGGATGGCGGATTTTGTGCTACAGTATCCAACTGGATTTGGTATGCTTCATTAGTTGGGTGGAAAAGCAATATAAAATATGCTTGTAACATAAGTCACTGATTTTTTTATTAGTATTATAGTTGTGCAAAGTTTATAAGTAATGGTTACATTACTCATAAACTGAAAACAGTAATGTATTCCTTTTTACTTTTGTAATGTATTACTCCCAACCCTGCCATTTTTCCTCCTCCTTTTTCCTCCATTTCAGTTTACATGTCAACTAACATGTAATTCCAGGATTCTGAGGTAATGATTCTCTACACAATCAGTCATTTGCCTAAAATATGAGCACAGAATGGAGACCCTCTGTCTAAGAAGAGCTCAGTTCTCATTTGTAATTCTGCTGTAATTTGTTCCATAAAATATATGAGATATTTATTTTTGCACCTTTTTTTTTTACATACTCTGAAAGGCATATCTTAACCACGATTCAAACTAAGTTTATTACAGACAAACAAATATCATTCACACATATTCTAACCTAATAGTATTTAACTCAACTTAACAGTTATGTCGATCCCCCCTTATTTTATAAAGACGCATCATAACTACCTGCATGCTCAACACATCAACAACACACTTTTATTATGTTGTTAATATTATTCCGATAATCATAATAATTTTCTATGTGCCCATCTTTTATTTTTGTTCCCTACGCACACTGTGTGAAGCGTATGGGCAGAGCCCCAATACTAGCAGAACAAATATTTCTCATAAATATTTTTCTTAAATGTTTTTTAAACGCAACAGTTTGACCTGTTAAGCTGTTTCATCTCACTGTGTAAAAAAAAGGGGTAAAGAATGTTCTCCAGCTGATGATCCTTCCAAACCTCTCCTTCACTCCTGCTGTATGGAATCTGGGATCTGTGTTCATCCGTATTGAACATCTGTGAACTTCTGAAGTATCCTTAAAGAGAATCTTTATTTCAAACGACGAAAACACTTTTTGTTGCTCTCTTCGAGAAAGCAAAGTCGTTTATCTGTTGTCTCAAGAACCTTACAGAGAAAATGTGTGTGAGAGCGTGAAAGCCTGCCTTACTATAAATAAAGGAAGGCATTAAGCCGTGAAAATCTTCCAGCCGAGCCATAAAACACTTGACCTTGAGGCGCACCGTTACCTTTGCTTTCCCACTGTGCCTCTGTGGCATGGCCCAGGTGTCCGGCACACTTGCGGTTGAATTCAGCTATTAAAGAGTGGTAAGGGTTTCGAATCAGCAGGATGGCGGAATCAAACATTTTGATCTCCTTCTGACCACTTTCATGGGTCTTCACACAGATACTGCGGCCACTCTTCCAATAATCCTTCTCCCCTTTGAAACCTGGTAGCAGAGAACGAATCCCTCAGACAAACGCATCATTTTGAGCTGCAGAGAAACATTATTGCTGCTCCATTTTCTCTTTAGGTGTGCTCTTCCTACCTCTGTTGTAGAGACTGCCATCAAAGTAGAAGCTGCCTGTGTAGTAGCCAGTCACGAGCTCAATCAGGTGTCGGACCCAGGTGTTGCCCGCCCCTGGAAAACTGGAGAGAGCCACCAGAGAGGAGGATTTCTGAGGGAGAAACATCCTCTCTTTGCACCTGGAGTCTGCAAGAAAAGTTTTTTTTTCACTCTTTTGACTGGCAGCTGAGTTCCTAGCAGATGAGAGCCATTGAGGAAGCTAAGAGCCAAAAATGGAGTCATTTTCAGGACAATTTATACACAAAAGCTTGTGTGACACTAACTGCAGCATGACTGCAAGAGCTCTGAAACAGATCTGAGTCGAGATTTTAAGAAATATCGAGAGGAAAAGGGCTTTCAAGTGTAATTTCCTACTCTGTCATTCACTAAGTGGTGTTCCCCTGAGAAACCAACACAGGATTCAGACACTGTGTCACAGTATGGACTACTTTTATCACAGGCTATTCTTCTCTGATAAAAGCCCCCCTTGAGCTTTGACTGAGCTGTGTGATTAGCAAAAATCCCAGATAATGCAGACAGCTAGGAGCATAACACATGCAGCCAGTTATTACACTGCAGAAACACTTTAGCTCCAAACTCCCATGCAGATCACTGACACATAGGGAGTCTCACCGAGCACAGGAGTGTGATAAACCTGGTAATGGCCGCTCTCTGCCACAGCTGTGGATGCAGATTTTTCTGTGTGGTTCAATGCGCCGCTGTCTGAACACTGCTGCTGTTGTTCAGACTGGTGCTTGATGCTGAAAAGCGATGATGCCCATGTACAGAAACAGTGGGGTTTCCTAAGCACTGCCAGGGGGAGCTCCTGGAAATCAAAAGCACAATTACAAATCTCATTTTTTCCAGAGTTTGTCATGATAAATTAGATTTTAATTTGATATGTTATACTAAAACACAGTAAAGCATAACCGTGAATTGGAAGAAAACATATAAATCTCTTTAAAAGTGTTTAGAGTTAAACATCAGTAAAGGCTTGGATTTGTACTGAACCCTCTTTACTCTAATGCCCTTAAATAAAAACCATTCCAAGCAATCTTCATTAAAAGCTTTTTGTAAAATTCATTTGTAAACCAAGTCCACCTGTTTGTAGATTACTCTGAGTATGAATCTAGCTGATCTATGAAGGCTTCAGAGGTTGGTAGAACATTAGAGAATATTAAGCATCATAGAGACCAGAGAACACAGCGACAGGTGAGGGAGAAAGCTATAAGCAGTGCTAAGTTAAAAAATATATCTCAAGCTTTGAACATCTCACAGAGCCATCCACCTAAACCACAAAAGCAGCCAATAAGCCCATGGTAACACTGGAGGAGGAGCAGAGATCCACAGTGGGACAATCTGTTGGCAGGAAACATTTCAGTTGTCCAACCTACACATCTATCCTCTCAGAGAAAAGCAGCAGGAGAAAAGCCATCATTGAAAGCAAATGTGAAAGGAAGTGTCCTGGTCAGTTACTGAACATTTTGGTCACCATGCAGAATCAAAGCCCAGCGATATCTCGAACTGTAAGTCGAACTGTAAGTCTGTAAGTCAGACTGTGAAAAGCCAGTAGAGACACACCTGAAAAGACTAAAAAATACTTGTGTAAGGTAATGAATTCTCCATCTTGTCCTCCTCCAGTCTGTCTCACTACATCTTTGATTCATTCTTCATTTTTACACATGATGTTTTCTCAAGTTTCCAGCTGCAGAAGGTGAGAACTTCATGCTGCAGATGCTGCAGGGAACTTTTCACTTTGGTTATGCATGCCTGCGCACACACTAGGTTATGGGAATTAATCACGCTGCTGTCAACACCATGCTGCTTTTCTCTGTTTCAGTTTTTCAGAAGAGCTGCAGCCACTAAGCCTTTAGAGTAGATCTCAGAGAATTCTCATTAAAACCATATTAAAGCTTTAATATTCAGGAAAATTCAAAGAGCAGTGTGCTCCTACATGTGATCCCTTACCCCTCTGAGCTAGCCTCTACTGTTTGAAGGGGAGACAGCCCATAGACTGCTGTGTGAGCTAAATTAATCATAAAGTCTATCCTTTCTGGAGCTAGGAAACCAACCTTATCAGTGCAGGTTTCAATGCAGGACTGAGTGGTTAGGTTTGGCTGAAAAGTGTGGATTGGGAAGGTGCCCATGGTGCTGTTGCTCAGCTTGAAGCAGCCGTGGTGGTGAATGTTTCTGACTGGAAAGGAGAAAAACACGACAAGGTGAATAAATGGCTGTGTATCAATTGCTGAATAACAATAATGTAACTAATATAGAAATATCTCTTCACTGGCTAAGTATTAATTTCCTCTCTGATAAGAATCCATGGCAGACTTTTAGAAACGAGAACCAGAAACTCTAATCTGTCTGCAGAAATTCCTCTCCTCCACAGTCAGTACCTTTACATGCACATCTAAATCGAGCTGAACCTAAAACTGAATCTCTGCAGACTGTGTAACATACTCTTAGATCCCATCTCTTAGAATGTTATTGATTTTCATGATTATGCTTATTTAAAACTTATCCATGTGAGAAAGGAAGTCAATATCTTAATGGAGCTAAAAGCTATTTTTATAAGATTAAATCATGCGGCATGAATGTTGGCATGGCTTGAAGTAGCATGCTCCTCCACCGCTTTTCAATTTAGTGTCAATAACAACACATTTCCTTTATTAGGCCTGCAATTTCATACAGTCCCATGTTTGTTTACTGTATAACAGAGTTACAGGAATGGGGGAAATATAGGAATGGGGCAAAGATGTCATCCACTCAGAACAAATGCCGGAGAGCTCATAATCACAGAGACAACTGAGCCGGTGTTGTGAGATTTCTCCACTTTGGTTCCCAATTCAAACATGATGGTTTACCATGTCCTGAAATACTGGCTTCATATGGATGAGACACGTATTGGGTTAAATATATTTGTTGCTACATCTGTTTTCCACTCTGAGTAGACAGGGCCTATGTTTAAGGAATATACTTACTTTGGGAAGTTATTGAAAATCTATACCTGTGTCTGTAGAGTGTCATTTTTTTAAGCAGAGTATATTTGTTGAAATGACATTAAATTGTAAGTGCATGGCTTCAAGGTTGAAGAATCTAGGCCTGATTTATCAAAGGTTTGAGGTTGTTAAAATGGACGCAAACAATGTCACAATAACCTGCTGCAGCTGATTTACTAACCACAATGCAGGTAAGACTGGACCTGTTAAATCCACAGCAAGATGAGTACTCTCCATCTTAGTGCTTTTGCACTTGATGAATGTGGTTGAGTTTCTGTCAGAAGACCCAAATTATCAGTAGAACATCCCAATAAGCAGGTGTTCCAGGCACAGTGTGATTTACTAAACATCAAACTGTTTGTGACGTCTGATTTAGCGCCTATTTTCACCGCCTCTGAAAGGCATGTCTTAACTGTACGCCACCGCACTCAACAAAAGTTTTTTACTAAAACTAAAAAACTGTATTCACAAACATTCTAACCAAATAGTGATTAACACTTTAATAGCCATAAACCTGACAGTTATGTCTATTTTCCCCATTTTATTCCAGAGACTCATCATTCATCATCATTCTGTTCAGCTACAACGCCCCCTGTTGGATGGGGAACGTTGGTTTGGATGAGGCTCCCAGGGACCGAACATCCTCCATGTCCTGTTATCAACTTTTTACTTTCTTTCATATAGAAAGTACTCTTATATCAGTTCTGTTGTTCTTTGTCTCTTCTCTGTCTTCTTAAAGCCCAGATGGTCATGGCAGATGAACGCTTGTACTGAGCCTGGTTCTGGTTCAATCTGCTGGGATTCCTTACAAAGAGAACTTTTAACTGTATGGAATGTTTGTATAATTGTATTGAAATTATATTTTTTTGGGTAAAGTATCTTGAGTTGACATCTGTTATGAATTGGCGCTATATAAATAAAAGTGAATTGAATTGAATCATTCACTGCGTGCTCAATACATCTGCACCTGCTGGTTATCTATTTGGATCTCCATTAGTTTCCACTGTAATGGTTACTAATCTTCCTGGGGTGCAGTTAATAAATTCTAATAGCCATGTACATGTACTACAATTACATATAGAACATAAAAAAATCCTACATTTCAGATTACAAGCAAAAGCCAGAGTATGGTAATTAACTCGTACATTTCCAGCCATCAATAAAATTCCTAAAATATTTAGGTAGGTCCAAAGCTAAAATTTGATTTTAATACGTTTTTTTTAAAGAATACGTGCCATTTAGTTTTTTAATATTTCTAGATAATTTATTCCATTTCTAGACAGATTTTTGCTGTCTACAGAGACATTTTTACCATTAATTTAATACATTTATTGGGGTCATGATACATTTTGGTGCATTTCAACAATATAAGTAGAATACGGACATCAGAACTGCGAGCAACCTTGTTCTAGAAATGCTGCATTGTTAATCAGTCAGATTCTGGAATACGCTAGCATGAAGAAGGAGCAGTACATGTACACTGTACACAATACGCTTATTAATAACAAACAAAATAATATTGACAGACATTCTAGCTCAATAGTAATTAACTATGTAACAGCCACAGACTTTGGATGTATGTTCTTCCCTTTTGTTGTGCCATCATGAATCCAAGGCACTTTTTCCTCTCTCTGGCTGTGGCACGGGTACATGGGGCAAAAAGGCTGGCACACACAGAAGTGGACCCAGAGTCCTCATTTGAAAAGTACAATTGCGCCTGTTATAAATTGCACATGCAATCATAGTAGATCAAGTATTTCAGGAGACATTTTTTAAATAATACAATAGTAATAAGTAATAAGTTTCGCCAACCAATATGATAAACCTGGCAGATTGAAGCATCAGAGAAACCATCTGGCCTGGAGGAACTGACCCAGTGAGGTTGTCCCATGTTCCTACACCTGTGGTTTAGCCTTGCTGGATCAGACAGCCAGGCTGCATGGGATGATCTTCAGAATATATATTTGTTTATCAATCACTGTAAAATGGATGTTAAATCTTGTCATGGCAGATTATCTTATACAATGTTCTGTATATGCTGAGTTCTTTGTTAAATAAGAAGCAGAATCAAAGGTACTTGTGGACCATAAAAGGAACCATCTCATCTTTATTCAAGAAAACAAATATTTTCATAATAACCCTGATCACACAACGTTGAATGCTTTTATTTTTAATAAAACCACTGCTGGTGCAGCTATTTGTGCCCCTAACACTCCCAATAAAATTAATACAATTAAATGTATTTTCAAACCTTTTAGGGCTAGTTCTAGGATCTATTAAACAGTAATCTGAGCCTTTCTGTCTGAAATGTGAGTGACATGACACAGAGAGGCATTTAGTTCAGCCACGGTCTAATAGACAGGACATTATTGTAGTACCCTCTATGACTACTGGGACTGGATCTGTGTGTTATGGCCCACTTTCATGTATGGTGAAGAACCTGTGGTGTTGTGGACTTGTTTCTCTTTCAAATGGCCTGAGAAGAATGCATGTTATCGTGAACTGATTGAGAATGGGTTATCATAGGATATAGAAACAGAAAAATGATCTAAAGCATGAGGTCAAATTGACGAGGAAAGGCTTAATAGAGTAATTTCTGCTCTGTATGAATTACATGATTCTGCATGTAAGAAATGAATACAAATAACTTTAACATCAGGAATAATTGGCTGAATAGAGAAATAAAGGCATATATTGCACAGTGTATGGCTGATGAGTTTCTAGCTAACAGTTTAGCAGACCTGATATGATGCGTGTGTTTTAATATAGCTGATCTCCAAATGCAAAAAAATATGAAAATATCATCCCAATCCAATCTCAAGATCGTGACATCCCTACCTTGAATCAACGTTCAGCTTATCTTTTTTTTTATCTATCAGGTTCAGAATTGAACTGGTCCTGTTAGTTTCGTTCTTGCCTGTATTAATAGCAGAGTGCTGTGTTCCCTGAAGGGACTTGGCTCACATTTTCTATGACCTGGAAGCTGCTCCTCCACTTTGTAAATGGACAGTCGGCCCACACCGCCACAAGGAGACCCCCTCTCACCCCGGCACACGAGACTGCAGTCCTCCTCTGGAGCCTGTGGGCTGCTGATCCGATTCCCACAGTGGCATTCGGCTCTATACTCCAAGCCTGCAAACTGGTATCCACTGACCAAGACACACAAACAAAAACAGAAGAACAGTTATTTCGCTAGCTGAAGGTATTTCATGACCTCAGACTCTTACCCTTAGGCCAAGCCATTCAGCAGGAGAACATTAGGTAAGATTTCACACTTATCATTTATTTCAAAGCTCCCTGCAATAAATATATCATATATATCTCCTGAGTTGGTTGTCAGAGTCTCTGCTCATGTTCTCGTCTGACTGCGTAATGTCCTCTACTGCATGAATTTCAGTCACCTCTGATCTGCACTTTACATATCTGAGCCCCTATGACTCATACTCCTTGGTCTAAGTTCATCGTTCCTCCTTGGGAAAGCAGAACCCCCATGAAAACTGGCCTTTTTATGTGTGTCCTTTAAAGCTTCATCGTAAATTGCCTTGACTTTTTTACTTTAGCTCATCTCAGTAATTGGCCCGCTCGGGTAACGAGCCTGACCGCTCCTCCCAAGCTGACTTTGGGTTCGGGCCTGCCCTTGTTTGGCCTGATATGTGAGCAAGTCTCACAAGTCCTCTGCTGCCCTGCTGTAATTTAGAAAGAAAAGAATAATTCAAGAGGTCATTCCTCCAGCTAGCTTTGAACATTTCCACCTGGCCCCTCAAGTTTCCTTGCATGTTTGTTTGAAGGTCATACAGCCATGTCCACACCGACCCCCCCCAATCAATTTGCAAAGCAAGGCTTCAGAAAAAGCTAGTTTCTAAAGGCTTATACATTCTCTCTAACTGCTGCGGTCAGCTCATTAGGCTTCCCACAGTAACAAATCAGGTCTTCTGTCCAAGAGCCCACCCTGTCTTCCCATCCCTCGTCTTTTAACACCCTCAGACACCTGGCTCTCCACCGGCTGAAGACACAGGAGCCATTCATAGTGGAGACAGTGATCCAAAGCTTTCCTTCCACAAAGGGTCCTCTGTGGTCCCATGACAGGAGCAGGCTGTGAACAGATTACCTTTCTGAGCAGGTGTCCTGACACAGGGAGCTAGTCATTTTGCGCAGGTCATAAAGCATGGTTCCGCCCAGGGCTCGATTGCTGGCATTATGCAGGAAGCAGCCAATGTAGGTTCCTGCATGTGTCAAAAATAAATAAAAAATAACGCTCAGTCAGACTGAAGTATTTAAAGACCACCAGTCAAAATATGCTTGGTTTTTTACTCCATTGTTATCTGGCTCTCAGCACATCCTCACAGCTAAAGCCTGAAATCAACATCCAAAGGAATGTATTAGCCTCTAAAATAAATAAAAAAATAAATACAACTGTGCAGAACTGAACTGAATTAAGGTAATATGAGGGACAGCTGATCTTACAACAAATTATTTCTTCCAAGTTAAAGGAGCAGGTGAAAACAATAAGACAAACAGCCAATATGATGGTTTTATATCATCAGCTGTGTTTACACCTAGAATGCATTTTCTGATAACATTTATTTTGCAAAATGCATTTAAAAAATATGTATTCTTTCTTTCTAAAATAATGCAAAAAAAATTCTCACACTAGACTTTTAAATAAAATAAATGCTAAATATGATAAAAATGAAGTTCAAAATTCTCTTCGTTCCTGTTTACTTATTTATACATTTAATATCGAACAAAAAGAAACCTGCATATATTTTTATTCAAAAATGCTGCAAGTACAACATATTTCTTTTTCTGTGAAATGAAAAACAACAAACTTTAACCTTTCAATAGCCAGTGTGAAGACAAAAACTGAACAACAAGTATATACCAGGTACGTACATATAGGCATGCGCAGTTTGACGACATCATCAAAATGCATAACTGTGGTATAGTCAAAATGTATTGAAATTTAATGTCACATCTCATAATGTCCAAGTAACTATGACGCCATCAGATATTGGCACCCAATGCTAATCCACCTCTGTCTCTGTCGTCTCCAGCACCTGCATATTTACCTCCTATGCTTTGTTGACATGTTCTTTTTTTTGTTCACATAATTTGACCCCCCCCATGCCACAAAGCAGTCCACCAGCTCTCTGTACTCACCTTTTTGGTCATTTCTGATACAAACGATCTGAGGGGTAGGCATTCCAAACTGTAGCCTTAGAACATCAATTTTCTCTATTTTATTTTATTTTTTAGGGGGGGCAGTTTTTAATGTCCCTGTAGTTCTATATTTTCTTTCCATTTATCTCAGGCCAATCTATTTTAGGTGAGGGCAGGTTTGAACTAAAATAATCCTAACAGAGAAAATGACTGAGAAGGTGCTTCAACAAAATATTTTCTTACTTATTTATGCAATCAGATTTCTGCATCTTTTCATTTTTCTAACCGTGTTGGAAAATGGTTTAATTCTCACTGCTTTGAATGCTCAACAATAACCCCTGGCAATCAAAAATTTAGGGCAGCAGGTTACCCAATACATGTGTTGGTAGTACTATTTTTGCATGTGTTGCTTTGTGAGGAAATGAACAACACTTTTTTGTGTATTTTAAGTTGCAGTGAGCACTTTCAGTCCTAGTCTGATTTATTTTAATTTATCTGCTTTGTTTTGTCCTCCTGTATTACCAATCTTCATTTAAATAGTGTGTAAATAGTGTTTTCATCAGCAAAATCTTACTAAAATGAGTCAACAGTGGCTTCAAAGTTAACTTATTTTAATGAAAAATGCTATATCATGACTTATCTACATTTTTAGGGTTGTTGCTGAAAACTAATACGTTTAGAACCGCGGACTGTTTTGTTTCCTCATTGCTGAAGCTCCTTATGCACAGGACTTAGTGATGTCAGAAACTAAATTTGAATATGCTATGTTTGAGTTTGCATCACCCTAATTTGAAATCCAATTTTTAGTTTGAAAATGAATTAATTAGTTTAAAACTGTATTTCATGTTATGGAAAATTCTTAGACTTTCAGTTCTACATCTCATAATTCAGTTTCAGTTCTGAAATTTTTCTATGTTAGGATTCCGAGCAGATTGTACTGAGTCGTTGACATGAGGTTGTGTCCTAAGCAGACTCCAACCTCAGCAATCCCTCATACTGGGCAAGCATGTGGCGACTGTAGGGAGGAAAAACTCCCCCTTAACAGGAAGAAACCTCCAGGAGAACCAGAACCTGGCTCAGTACAAATAGTCATCTGCCATGACTGTCTGGGGGATTGAGAAGACAGAGAAGAGACGCAAAAAAAAAAAAAAATAAATAGAAAAAAGGACTGATGTAAGAGTACTTTATATATTACAGAAAGTAAAAGCTCAACAACAGTACATGGAGGATATTCGGTCACTGGGAGCATTATCTGAACCGATGCTCCCCATCCAGCAGGGGGCGTTGTATCTAAAGCTAGAATCGAACCTACAACCTTCCGATTGCAGGCCAACTCTACTCTACCACTGAGCCACAGTCGCTCATCTGTACAGTGTCTGAGAGTGGAAGGAAGCACACCATCATTTAGATTCTTAAAATTTTTCCTCATCGCTGCTTTATGAATGGTTGCAGTTGGAGAAGGTGATGTTAGATCCTCATAGGTGTGGGGTGAGGAGGAGGGTGCTGTGGGTGAAATCTTTGACGGTGGTGATGGCTCTGTGGTGGGTGAAGTGTGGAAGTTCGGGGGAAGAGTGTCTATAGTGTCTCCATTCTTAGGATTGGTGGAGATGTGAGGGCTGCTTGATGACTCATCCCAACGGCAAAAGTCAAGGGTGTTGGCCAAGAGCAAGTCGCCAGTGGCATAGGTGGTTTTAGTCTTTCAGTTGGTGATCTTCCTAAAACTTTTCCACACAGAGGCCGAGTCATTCTCTGAGGTCTGCCGCTGAATATTCTTAGAGTGCAGGTGTTTAGCAATGTCCACTTATTTTCTGAACCTGCATTTGGCCTCTCTGTAGCACCTGTTCCTGTCTCCACTTCTATATATCTTTCTCTTTTCTAGCCACAGCTGTTTGATTTTAGGAGTAAACCAGAGTTTGTCATCATTATTAATCATCCTCGTGCGTGATGGCACAATGCTATCCTTGCAGAGGTGGATATAGGAGGTGACGGTGTCTGTAAACTCATCCAAGCTGTTAAAAGCAGCCCTCAGATCCTGTCATGGTCAGAAAGTCTGAGTGCAGTGCAGGGCACTGCGTGATAGACCCTGCTTATTGTGCTGTACAGTGATCCAGTGTCCTCTCCTCTCTGGTTACACATTTAATATGCTGTTTATATTTGTCAAGTTCCTGGCTCAGAATAGCTCTGTTAGAGTCCCCAAGAGCAATAATGAGAGAGTACGCTCAGTGTGCAGTATCTGCTCTGTGAGGGTGCATTGAGCTGCTCACACATCCGCGTCTGGCGGTATGTAAACAGCGGTCAAAATGAATGAAGTCTCGCAGAAAATAAAATGGTTTGCAGGGAGTTAAAAGATATTCCAGAGAGGGAGAACATTGCTGGGCAATCATAGTCACATCTGTACACCACCCACTATTGATGTAGAAGCAGAGGCCTCCAACTGTAGTCTTATCGGAGAGTGTGGCCTGCCAGTCCACGCGGATGAAAATCCTCCAACTGGAGCGTGTAGTCCGCGATGTTCTCACAGAGCCACAACTTCATGAAAGAAAGACACATGAGGCAAAGTCTTTGCTTCTTATCAGCGCCAGGTCGTTCCTTTTGTTCCAGAGTGAGCGTACATTAGAGAGAAAAATCCCAGGTAGAGCCATGTGTAGTCCACATCTTCTGAGACGCACAAGCACTATGGCTCGCTTTCCTCTCCTTCAGGGTCCTTATCAGAATCTAAAGTAAATCCAATGCAAATCCAACAAATACTGGAAATAAATCCACAGGTGTTGTATTCTTGTAGTTAACAAGCTCTTCTCTGGTGAAAGAATACTCAGAAGAGTGTCCAGACACACAAATTACAAACAGAAAAAGACAGAAATAATGCAATGAAGTACCAGGGCATTCATACGCAGCACTATCTTGGTTTCCCAAAGTGTATCCCAAATTTCCATTCATGAAGTGGTGATTTATTTTCTGAAACATGTTTTGCAATATTGTTTGAAATGCTCTTTAAATACCAAAAGCAAACATTAAATTAGGTGTTATTTTAAATTAAAACAAAAAAAAAACTTTCTTCTGAAGCGTACAATCTTAGAAAAATGTCATGCAAGGTTAAGGATCTTCATCCAGGATCATGCAGCATGGGCTGGCTTTCATCCACCACTGACCAATATAATCAGCTATGAACATTTTTTTCATAATTTTGTTCACGAGTTATGTGACCTAAAAGATCTTTAATAAAAATGCTTTCGTTGTCAGTCATAATGAAGAGGGATGGTTTGATAAATTGTTAATGTAGATTGGCACAATCAGACAATTATTGGAACTAAGCAGATATTTATTGCCTGTGTTATTATATCATATCCTTTCTACATCTGGAGGGCATCTCCTGGCAGTTTGTGCAGAGACATAAGGTTTTAGAAATCCTAGGAACTACCAGTAAACCTGCAGTCTGAGAGCGAAGGTCTCTGTTGGGAACATATGGAACAATCAGGTCTCTTATGTATGATGGAGCTAGATTATTAAGGGCTTTATATGTCAGAAGGAGGATCTTGAATTATATTCTAGATTTTACTGGGAGCCAGTGAAGAGAAGCTAAAACAGGGGAAATGTGATCTCTTCTTTTAATATTCATCAGAATCCTAGCAGCAGCATTTTGAACTAACTGAAGACTTTTAATTGTATTCTGTGGACTACCTGATAATAGACAGTTACAGTAATCCAGCCTTGAAATAACAAAGGCATGGACTAGTTTTTCAGCATCACTCCTGGACAGGATGGTTCTAATTTTTGCAATATTCCTAAGGTGAAAAAAGGAAATCCTAGAGACTTCTTTAATGTGAGATCTAAATGACATATCTTGGTCAAAAATGACACCGAGGTTTTTTGCTTTATTACTGGAGGCTAATTTAATGCCGTCCAGGTGAAGGGGCTGACTAAGTAGTTTCTTTTTCAGAGCTTCTGGTCCAAAGACGACAACTTCTGTTTTATCAGAATTTAGAAGCAAGAAGTTTAGAGTCATCCAAGTTTTTATGTCTTCCAGACATGCCTGTAGTCTACTTAACTGATTGGATTCATCAGGATTTATGGATAGATATAGCTGTGTATCATCTGCGTAACTATGGAAATTTATCCCATGCTGCCTAATTATTTTACCAATAGGAAGCATATATATAGTAAAAAGAATCGGCCCAAGCACTGAACCCTGTGGTACTCCGCAAGTAACTTTTGAGGTTGAGGAGGGTTTATCATTTACTTGAACAAACTGAAATCTGTTAGACAAATAAGATTTAAACCAGCCTAGGGCTGTTCCTATTATACCGACACGTTGAAGCCTTTCTATGAGAATATTGTGATCAACAGTGTCAAAGGCAGCACTGAGATCTAACAGGACCAGAATGGTCACCAGTCCATTGTCTGAGGCTATGAGAATATCATTAGTAACCTTCACCAGAGCTGTTTCAGTGCTGTGATGAGCTCTAAAGCCTGACTGAAACTTCTCAAACAGCTCATTATTGTTTAAATGATCACATATCTGGTGTGCAACTATTTTCTCAAGAATTTTAGATAAGAAGGGAAGATTAGATATTGGTCTATAGTTAATTAAGTCGTTTTGATCAAGAGAGGGTTTCTTAAGTAGAGGTTTACAGCAATCTTAAACTCCTGTGGTACATATCCATTGACTAAGGATAGATTCATTATATTTAAAATTGGAGCAGCGATCAGAGGGAAAACTTATTTTAAGAGTTTAGTTGGGATTGGGTCTAAAACGCAAGTTGAAGGTTTAGATGAAGCTAATAATTTTAGTACATCACAAAGTTCGGCTGCATTAAAGCAGTTTAAGCATATATTAGGTTCAACCATTTTTGAGGCTGCCTCATTAACTAAGGTCATGAAAAGCCAGGTCAAATGTATTAATATACATACCCAAAATAAAAATATCGTCAGTGCCAATTACAAGTACCGTTCAACCCTGATAATTTTTGTCATTTCATTTTACCATCATGCTTTTGTTGAATGCATGTAACATTTTGCTGGTCCTTCCATAAAGTCAGTGTGTGAATGAGTGCATGAATAGGTGAATGACTGAATGTAGTCTAAAGTGTTTTGTGGTCATCTTACTGAAAAAGTGCTATACAAATGGAGAACATTAACCATTTAAAATCTAGGCACTGACCACTAAAGGTAAATTATCACCAGTACCAATAGATACATGCAAAAAGCTGGTCAACTAATATAAGAAGAGTTTGATTGGTGTAATGCCTAAAAGAAAAAAGGCATTATACATGTTCTATATGCCGTTTTTAAAATAACATTTTAATAACAAAGGTCAATTGGCAGTGTTGTTACTAAACAAGTTCATTGAACAACATTCAACTCAATCCTGTTTTTGATGAATGTGAACCGAACTTGTATTTTCTTTTAACTTTATAGTTGTATGTACTCATTCAAGCATCTGTGAACGACACTCTCACGCAGTATAATTTTGTCTAAGCGAGTACCAGATTTTCATGGAACCTTTCATAAAAAAGCCTAGCTAAAACCATGGCTAAAACAATAGGCAGTAATGGCCGATGCAGCGTCTAGCCTACTCTTTATAATATCTATGCTGTTAACAAAGGGCCTCAATACAGGGGCAAAACCAAATCTGGCAAAACTAGTGATCGAGTTGCACCATACATGAGCCAAAAGCTGCAGCTGGGTATGAGTGTGGACTGAATGGGTGGCAACTATTGAAAACTGTGAACTGTGAAAATATTAATCATGAATTATGAGTTGAACAAGTTTATTTTAAAATGTATGCACTGAGCTTTGAACTAGTTCATGTAGAAAATGACGTTTTCCAACAGTTTAAATCGGGACACACCTTTTATATTGTTTTAAATGAGACAGACATCCCTCAAAAAATTGTAAACGATGTAAAAGGTGTATGTCCGTCTAATTTATCATTACAAACAAACTTAGTGGTTAAAAGAAAGTAACTGTAAATATTCCCTGTTGTATAACTATTGGCTTAACTGTTAAGTATACAACATCTGATCATAACTGTGGAGCTTTCAAAGCAAAGAAAGGCATAGAATCAGAGTTCTTCAACGTACAAAATTTAACAAAAAATGTAAAAGGTTCATAGTGTTCTGTTGGAGAAAACATTGTGAATTGCAAGGATGATTCTGAAAAATTTCAGTAAACTATTTAACAGTATTTTTTGACAAATAGACTTGCACATACATCACAAGTCATACGTCTTTACTACTATAGCAGAACGGAAACTGTGGCCTATATGTAAATTGTGACATTTTAGCATAGCTGCTAAAGGAATACTTTAACAGGAAGTCTCAGTTACACTGAAACATGTAAGCTGTTGTTTTGTGCAAACTAAATCCGGGAATTGTAATTTAAAGCAAAAAGCTAGCCTGTGGGTATATTTCTACAGGTTCTATGCAACAGAAACTCATAACCAATCCCTTCAGAATATAAGGTCTGTGAAATAACTCTGAGCGTGGTACTTGAAATTATACCAATTGTATTCCTCAGGGTAAAATGTAGTTGAAGTCTGAAGACAAAAGGAATGCATATGCTGCTCTGTAGAGAGGAGCCAGAATTTCTGAAGAGTGCTTTTATGTGCCAGGTGAGTGGTGAATGATGCAGCGTAGATAACATAAAACACTGAATTGATGTAACATTTTAAGATCTCAGCATATTGTATTAGCCTGACAAAGATTATTTGTTGCTCCTTTCTTTCTCCATGGGCAGCTTCTGTTCCATGAAAAGTGCACAGGTTCAAAAGTAAGTGGGATTAAGAGTTACTGGAATTTTAGGAGAATTACCCCTTGTGTTAGATCAGATTTGCGTTGCGAAAAAGCTTTTCTGCCAGATTTGCACGAACAAGTAGCGCAGCTGATGCGTTTCTGGCGCGACCAAAAATATGCGCTGCATCTTATGTGGTGCATTTTGTGCATTCGCGCTTATCATATCTGCCGTAGAAGTTGGGGAAATCTGTACTACAGCTTCAAGTTGCACCGCGACAACCAATCAAGTGGTGTCAGTGATGCTGTGACTGAGTGAATTCAGTCACAGCATCATCAGGACATGAAAACTGATAAACACCGTGGCTAATCACCCCGAGCTACATGACACCAGCTGTTTTCTATACAGAGACTGGAATAAAAAATAAACATTACAAAGAGGTTAAACTAGTTAGACTTAAGACGTTTGTGGGTGGCTCTTAAAAGAGCAGTTGTGGCCACAAAAGGCCCCGCTCTCTCCGTCGAGAAATGAGCCATGAACAGCTTCCTCACGCGAACACCCAGGCCTGGTAATGGATCCACCACAGCTGGACTGGTAGCTCGGAGACCATAGTGTACCCACTAGCTGCACTCATACATCCTGGGCTCGATGGAGATGGTGTCCGCTCTGGATTCAAAGTCACCTGGTGTAACGTAAAACTGAGCATCTGCAGTTATGTAACTAATTATATTGGTAGGCATAATCTGGGTTAGCAGGAGCATGTAGTTGGAGGGGGACAAAAAGGAGCCCTGAGACACCCCACATTTAATTTATGTCTGCTCTTGTGAAAAATTGCATAAAAAGTTGACAAAAGTCCTGTTCTTTAGGTAAGACTCAAACCAAAGAAGTACTGTATCAGAAAGTCTGACGTTACCATGCTCTGCATTTTATAACATCCAAAATTTTTAAAGTGGGGATTAAAGGGCTGATATGGGCACAAACAGGACATAGTATGAGTAGGAAAACGTTCTATCCGTTTGTAATGGCAGAGGGCACAATTTTTTTTATCGGTTAATCAAAAAATGCTTAAATAGGCTAATATTCTTCATAAATACTTTGGGGTGGGGGTGGGGGGTTGTTATGAAGTTTATTACTTTAAATCAGTATTTTATTTATCAAGAGTTTTTTTTTACTCCTATATGGTTGGTTGTGTCTGTACCCCTCTGCAACAACTCTAAGCAGGCCACAATTTTTTCAATTCTCACTAAAGCATACTAAAATAGTTGGCACAGATTTTGAAAATCACACCATCAACCATCATTTTTGTTAAATAAATAAAAAAAATAAACAAAGAAATAAATAAGTTATGGTACAAAAATCCCTAAAATAGCTGTGTGTCTTTTGGCAATGAAAATTTGGAAGATGCCAAAGTTTAAACCCAATATTGTCCTACAGAGCTGGGATTCCTACGCTACCAGTAGCTCCTAAAGCAAGTGCAACTGTATAGAAAATGATGTATCAATAAAAATGTCATAATTCTCTGGAATAACAGGAGATGCATTTTACAGCATGCCAGAATTTAAAGATGTCGAAATAGGCATCCTCCTTATTTTAAAGCAATAAATTGTCCAACAGAGCTGGGATTCCCACCAGTAGCTCAGAGGACATATGGAATTGTGTAGAAAATAATGCATCATCCATAACATTATTATTCTTAGAAATAATCGGGGATGCATTTTTCAGTAGGGGAACATAAGATGCCAAAATAGGCATCTATATCTATACCCTGTTATTTCACAGAATGATAAAGTTGCTCGTAGACTGGTTTGATTCGAACTTTTGGGGTGTTGTTACAATGTTGCTGTTAAAATTTTTTGCGTACTGTTGTATCTTATTTTTGGGGGCAAATATTTCTGGTAGGCATTCAGAGGTAGAGGTCTGTTTTATAACATTCAGAGGTAAAAGACACACTGTTTATCAGTATTTTAATTGGGCCTTGGATAATGGGGAGTATGTGTGACCTTTGAGGACCTCTGAGACAAAGAGTTTTATTGCAGGCTGTAAAAACAGGATGTCTGTATAGATAAGGATGGAGGCCATAAAGCTGGGAGTTTTGCTTGGAAGAATCATAAAAACCATAAAACTCAGAATGAACTTTTGACTTGGATCCAGGAGAAAGACACGTCCCTTTATGACTGCATGATTTTGGACGGACCAATCATGGCCAAGACACTGTTTAAAACGTTCTGATTGGAGCAGATTAATCCTGGGAGGTTTTGGACGTTTATAAAAGTTATGACACGAAAACAATTCTTCGTCAGATGTCTTTAAATTTGGCCCAGAGAAAAATGGGCATGTTTCTCTGTAAGCTGCAATTTGTTAATCTGTTTAAAATAAAAGTAAGAACTGGAGATTGGTTCCTTGTCTCTGTTTTAAACATGCACTGAATTATTTTTTGATAAAATTAAATTCTACAAATGGTGACCTCGACCGTGTGCAGAGTTGGACCAAGATCCAGTTATTTTTTAAGTTAATTAACGGACATGTATTTGCTCTATTGACAATTTGCGCAGAGTTGCGTAGTTTTTGATTCTGTTGATTGGTTAATCTAACATTGGGTAACTGTTGTCATGCAAGTTAAATATGTTTTTTTGTTTTGAGCAGATTAACTGTTGCAAGCCCGTGGTTGAAGCTGCTCATCTGTCTGTGTCTCTGTTCTGCGCATGATTGCGACCTTTTTTGCACTCCGCAGAGAAACACCGGTGCCTGCTGGGAGATGGAGTTTGTTACTCTGCAGGACAATGGAGCAGATGGACCAGATGGAGCGGTCCCTTCAACGACTAAAAATCGGAGCCAAAGTGCGGATCGGGGCTTGAGAGGTGGCATCTCAATTTCGAAAGGACGCTTTCGTAAGATTCTTCAAGGCTGGCAAACGAAAATAGATTGCAGTAAAGCCGGTGTGCCCTATTAATCTGGACGGATTACCTTGATGAAGCCGACGTTTCTCCAAACATGCGCTTGAGCAACGCAAATTGGATTGTGATATGGTCCGACTTTTGGTGTGGTCCGATTGAGGTTAGTGTTGTTAGGTTAGTTTTTAATAATATTATAAAAGAACTGTATTTGATGTTTTGAGGTGCCGAGCTGGTGTGTAATGCGCATGTGCGTATGTGTGTGAGATGGTGTTTTACGCAGGCGCTTTGCGAGACGTGCTGGAGATGTTGCGTTTGTGTTAAAATGTTATAGTATAAATAATGAACTCAAGTATAATAAATAAATTAAAATAGATAAATAAATATATAACTAAATATGATGGATAACTGAAATTAAAAATCTATAAGAATTAGTTGTGAACATTTACAACAGGCCATCAGAGCGGACGCCCAAGCTAGGTGGTGTGATGGCGGAGCTAATTCTGTGTGATTTTCTGCTTAATAGCACGGCTAACATACGACAGCTTTGACTATATGTTTTGATAAATAAATTAGTGGTAATAGGCGGTTTTCTGCCATCTGTTCGAGTCTTTTGAGTGGTTTTCTGGAGGCCGGCGCCGGGAAATTTCTCTAAGCGGACTACGAAAATTGTAACAGATTGGCGTAAACCTCCGCGATAAAATAATTACTAAGGTCTAAAAGTCACCGCTTATAATGTTTTGTTTTTTGTTAATGGTTTTGTGCTGTAACGGACGTTGTAGCTTCGGTGTTTTCTGTGCGGAACGGCTGTTTTGGAAACATATGTTTCAGTCCGTGTTGGGAGAACAGGAGATTGTTTTGTTCGTGCCGAATTAAAGTTTGGTAAAGTGGTATAAATTGTGCGGAATAAGACCTGGCATTGCGGTATGTAATCTTCTAAAGTGTGTGTTGCGATTTTCTTGACTGTTTTCGCCGTACGTTTTGTACTGTTTTAGGTTTCGTTGCACAAAGAGGGTAAAACGGTAGCACGTTGCTGTAAGCTGCTGTGCTATGCTAGCGTTTTTGCTTGTGTGTGTCAATGTGTTTTGTGCTTTAAACCTAACTGCATGTTCTGTGTGTTGTAGGTTAAAAGTTGATTTTGGATAGAAAGTGATTACAGACTCCTGCAGACGATTGCCTTGTTAAGACTTAAACGAATTTGGATTTTGTTAAATTTTTCTAATTAATAAGGATGTCATATTTTACATGACTGGACGTTTGTTAGAAAACGGACTCAAAATAACTGTTCAGATAAATTTTGTTTGCTGCTCATTTGGACTCCCTTAGGCAATGTTTTAGCACATTTTCTACGAAGGGCAATTTAAGGTGTTTCACATTTAACTGAACTGTTACAATACGGAGATTAAAGATCGAGAAGTACATGCTGAATTTAGTTAACTGGTTTTGCCAGAGAAGGCTCAATTTATCACATGAGGAGAGCATGTACAGTTATTGGGATAATGATGCATGTTATAATTTAACGCAAATGACTAAGAACAGTTACTCATGAGTCGATTCTGACTTGGTGAAGTTTTAATTTTTGATTTCATCTTTAAAATTAAAAAGAGGGGAGTGTATAGTAAAAATAAAAGTTGCATTTTTTTAATCTTTAATTAGGTGGATTTGTTGCTTTTTGATTGATCTAAGCAGGATTTGATTAAGTTGGCCTAAATAAAGATAAAGCTATGAGCAGTAATTATAAGAATAGAACGAAAAACAAACGGTGTTAATTGGAAAGCAACAAACTGGTTTAAATTATTTTTTTAAGCACCGTGTTGAATGGTACAGAGAATGAATTCTTTCTGTGATTTAAATAAGTATCATTTATGCTAAAATTATGTTTGGCTTATTTCTGATGGCTCTATAGACTTTAGAAATATAGCTTAGTCTCTGAATAAATGACCTAAAGGAGAAGGATTTTGTGGACACTAAATGCTTATTGGATTTATCAAATTTCAACTGGGGCTCAAGGAGTAACCCAGCATATTTCAATTCCGTTACAAATTGAATGTTTTTACCATGCAAAACAATACTTATCATAGTGATATTTTCTAAACTAGTGGAATTTTGAATGTTTGAGTTTGAAAAAACGAAAACATTAAAACACAGAGTCATCTTTAAGGCATCAGTTTGTTTTTAAACAGGCTGGGGATAAATTTGGAATTGGTCTAAGGATTGAAAGTAAATTCTAATTCATTTATTCTGATCGTGTAGAAGCAAAATGTGATTGGACCAGCTACATTGTAATAATTTTTACCATATATTTGAATGCACATTTTGTTTTGACAAATAAGAATTGGTTTTAGTTTTAAAAGTTTAAGATTAATCTTTCAGATGTTATTCATTGATTGTTAGCTAGTCTACTTGATGCTGAGAGTAAATTTACAGGTCCTAAAACATTTTAGAACAGTTCTGATCATAGAATAATGGCATAATATACAATTTGATTAGTGGGGACTCTGTAACTGACAATTTATTTTCGATTTTTTTTATTTTCTTTTCTTTATGTTTTTCTTATTTTTATCTTTTGCTCTTTCTCTCTCAAAATTTGTATATTTTTTCGATTTGGATTCTGACCCAGATTTCTGAATTGCGGTCTGCTTATTAATGAGAGCCTTGGAAAATGTTAATTTGAGAAGCTGGATTAAAGAAAACATGATTCAGTGGTAATTTCTTTGACATTTCTAGAAGCTTCAATTCAATTTGGTGTTTATCATTGGAGCAACAAAAAGAAGCCTGAGAGGATAATTGGGATACTGAAATGCTAGTTTTTGTTTTTTATTTTAATGCTAATAGTTTTTATTTAGAGAAATCTTATCTCTTGAACCTCCTTAATTGAATTATTTTTTGTTCTACTGCTAAGGGGAAGTAGACTACTATGTATCCTGCAAAACTTTAAGAGGAGTTTTAGTTGCAAAAATCAGTTTGACTATGTTTGATTCACTTCACAGAATCTGACAAATGTTCTTGAAGTATGAACTGTTTCGTTATTTACAACCAAAATATCTTGCCCAGTTGGCTTTTTGTGTTTGTTTAAAGAGGAATCATATAAGCAAAAGTTACTTTGAATTTAGATTGGATTGTGTTAAAAAAAAAAGTACTTTAGGTTTGGCAATTTCTAACAATAAGCAACCACCTGGTTACTTTCACATCAATTTGATCAGGGAATGAGACGTGCATGTTTTGCACTACGGTCTTAAAGTCCCACAGAAATATTTATAGGGAAGCTGTTTTGTCAGTGATTTAAATCTTGGATTTTTCTTTAGAAATATGGATAGAATTTGAAGTATAGCAAACTGAAGACTATTTTTGTAAACTATGTTGTGTTTATCAGTCAGTACGATTCTCTGATTTTGTTTTAAACATTTGATGTTTTTTAATTTTGATATTTTTTTGTCTGAGCCAGCTTGATAGAGATCCAGTACACTTAAATGATGGGGAGTTGGAGACTGGATCGTTATTGGTAATTGCTCAGATGGGAGGAGCTTCACAGGTAACCTTGATAACACCAACGACAGTTATAATTGGAAGGGAACCTAGTTGGACATCTTTATCTCACTGTAAGTAGCATACTTATATTAGCAGAAATTATTAATTGATTAAAGGGACAGAGTCTGGGAAAAGTGGTGTGAAGTCTGAATTTCAAAGGGGTTTAGTTCAATATGAGCTATTCGTCTCAACCTCAGTGAAGCGAAACCAGGAGAGCCACTTTTCCATAGAGACTGTTTATAAGAGGGACAGAAAAAAGGGGATAGAACCTTTGCAGATGGTTATTGCCTTTATTTTTGTTATTGCAATGTTTTAGTGGTGTTTTAGCAATATCTAACAGAAAAATCCAGCCTTTTTTAATTTAATTTTATTTATCTATTTACTTTGTGAACAGACCACTAAACTTTGAAGAAAAGAATTAGTGAATGGTATCAATGCAGTTTATATCTGAGGAATAGACATTATGTTATGTTTGCTCTCAGACACCATTTTGTAGGACATCAACATAGAGCCTACTGATCTTACTGATTAATTTTCAGATATTTTACTCACCTCAAGGAGTTGGGAGACTGTTGAGACTGAAATGTATTGCCCAGGAAGGAAGTTATGGGGGTGATGAATTGAAATAAATATAAAATGGTTAAATCACTAAAAAAGAACTAAGTGTGTTGATAAAATATTGCGATGGTCAATCTTTATAAATATTTAATTTACACATGAGATGAAAGAGACATTTATCAAATTGACAAAATAGAGAAAGGCATTGCATTGATAAAGTATAGAATATAAATTGGATGAAAAAATGAAGGAAGCATTAATTAAAATAAGCAGGGGAAGAATTAGAACAACAGTTTAATTAGACATATAAGGAGTAATTATCATTCCTGTTGGAGAGAGCAAACCTATTAATTAGTATATTTTTACCAGAACTAATACTGAAGAAATTATTACTAGTATAACTGATTAAAATAAAATTAAAATAGAGCCCACATAGGCAGTCTGAGTGGGAAAGATATTTAAATTCAGCATTCGAGGAAGGAGACTAATGAATATGAAAATAAAAAGTTTAAATAAAACTTGATTTGAATAGGCTGAGAGGATCGACTCTCTGTCTGTCTTTTTCTTCCTCTAATTATATATTTTTTCTCTTTTTCCCATCCCGCAATAGAGACCCCTCAGATAACATTCTTGAGATGTAATTTATGTTCCTGGGGAGATGAGATGGGAGGGGGTGCGTGGGCTGATGACGGATAGTGCCAGGCGCCCGCCATAACTGCCAAAGAAAGAAGAATCTATACAACCAGCGCAGAAGTTCTCTGCTCCCAAAACAAGGGGGGCAACATTGACTGAATATTTTCAGGGGTGAAGCAGGGGGCACCCTAAAAAAGAGCACATTTCCTCATGCTGAACTGAACTTTCAAGGACAATATGTGTGAATCCACTTGGCTGGTGTAAAATGGACAATTTCTGCTGAAGAAGTGACGATCAAAGACTGCTGATTTAATGTCAATGTTGCTGAACTAACCACAAGAGTTTCTGTTTTTCTGATCGAAGGTGGCCCAGGTTGCTTTAACTCTGAAACCCCCGTGCCTTCCCCAGAATTATCTCCAGGTAAAATACCACCATTTACCGGCAACAAAATTTGGAAAGTTGGGTGGAAGGACGAACTTGGCCTATAGCATGGGGTTGCTGGCTGGTGAGAGAGAAAACTTTTTATTTTTCCTTATTTTTACGTTTCATCCACAGGGATGTACTAAATTTAAGATAGGATATATTGTAATGGAACAGCTAAATCAAAAGTAAGTCAGAATTTTATTTGATTTCTAACAGAAAGAATGAATCAAAGTGCTTAACGGTTTAAGATAATTAAAAAGCTGAAATGGATAATAGAATAATTGATAACATTTAAAAAGAGGCATAGTAAAACAGACATAAGTGTCTTAAACTTGATAAATAAAATAAGTAAATAAAAGAATCAATTTAGGTGAACAAGCAAATGGATAGTAATCAGTTGAACTGTAGACAAAAAGTAAACTCTTGAGCCTGCTCTTGCTTTTAAATCCATCAATGAGGGAGGTGTTTTTGTTTAGTTTTCAGGAATAACAACGGTGTTGCACCAAAATAAGATGGATTTGCTCTTTCCCCAGGGATTATTTTTTAATTAGATGGGTGAAATAATTTCTCAGCACAATACAGTTGGATTAGATTGAAAAGGAGTGGATGTCCAATGAAAGAACAAGGAATCGGGAACTAACTTTTACCTTATATTTCAATGTTAGATAATAGTTTATTTTTTGCATTTTAGATGGTGCATTTGTATTGTTATGTTATTAAAATGACATACTTGGTCATGTTGGTATATACTGTTTCTATCAACATGGATGCTACATAAGAAGGAAGGCTGAGGTAACTGGCAGAAACTAATCTCTAATTGGACGACACATTCTGCAGGGGTACTCAGGACTCAGAAAAGAGAAAAACAAACATTATATTATGAGACCAAAGTATTATTAATAGGGGAATATGATATAGCAAAGATTTAATACGGTTACCAACATTCTAGGCTAATGTTTGTTTCAGATTATGACTCTTTTTAACTTAATGACCCACCGGATATAAAGCAAAATCTTTTAATCAAAAATAAATGTGACTTATATAAAGGGGATGACTATGACAGGCAAACCAAGTCTGTGTAGCAGATTGGTTCAGGGCAATACACAATTTAGGACTTAATTTTTAGCAAATTGATAATGTATGGTTGCAGGCTTTAAACATATTTGGGATTTAACGTGATTATGCAAAATTATAAGTAGGTTGACCAATTTTTAATAAATTGCAGTTCGAATCAAATTTTATGAGGCCAGGTTTGAGGACAATTTTTACCTACTGTCAGTACTGTGATGGGAAAAAATTTTTTTTAGATCTGTCTGGGTTAAGCGGATAGGGGATGATTGATTACATATATGATGACTTCGGTCAGGGTTGCGGATTTCTTTTGGTATTCACTTGTACGTCTGCATCTTAATTTAAGATCAAAATTGGCTAACATGACTGCACAGTCGGGGCTTCTTGTCGAAAGGCCCTCTAAATTGTTTTGATGATCATCAAGAGTGATCACAAGACCGGATCAAAAACTGTCATTTTTTAGATGTTTACAAGCTTATGCCCCCAGGATTCAACAACACGTGAGGAGCACACAGTCTCCTCTGGTCTCAGAGGTGCGACGGCTGACTACAGCTGCTGAAGGGGTCCAAGGTACAGCTCCAGGTCGAAGGCGTGAGGAGTCCAAGTGGTTCAGCCAGTTCCAGATGACAGCTGGGAACACACACGAAGTGCAGCTCCACGGCAACGGCGAACCTGGTTGAGGATCAGCAGGAATCTACCTAAAGAGGGTCAAGAAGGTTTTGACCAAGCTGAAACGGAAGCTGAAGCCACAGGCGCCGGGGCCTAACTCACCCAGAAGTTTGTTTGGGTGTTGATATTAATCATCCAGTGTGACCTATGTGCCAATGAGGGAGATGGGCAATTGAAATTGCCATCTCAAAGAGGGATATACAGAAGAGTATTACAACTCATCAATCAGCTTCACAGCAGGTTTTGACCACCCCACATCGGTGGGGTAAGCTATTGGAAGAGGGACCAGCTGTGCATTTGTGTATATTGGGGGAAATGCTCAATTAATGAAGTAATTGGCATTTCAGAGAGTGGTTATCTGCATATATGGGAGTAAAACTGGAACACTGATCAGCTCTGTACAGCTGCCAGGTGCCACCATTGGGGGGTTAACCACGAGAGAGAAGAAAGAAGAACAGAAGAAAAAAAATATATAAAGGACTGAATAGACTTTTTAATTATTTTTTGCATTTTACAGGTTGTTTAACTATTTTTTATTCACAAGTGCAGATTGTTAACACTGCCTAAGAGGGTTTCTTAAAGGTTTCTTAATACCTTCTATTTCACAGGTTTCTTAACACTTTAAGTTTGATCCGTTTCAGAACAGATAGTCAATTGTGTTTTCTCATTATCTTGTGGGTATTAAATTGTATTGTATTTCTCTGGGGCCTCCTCCACAGTATTCACATACATTAAAAGCTAGACTTATTTAACTTTTCACACTTAGACATTTGTATTCTGACTATTTATATTTTGGCTTTTAATTCTGTGTGTTTATTTCTGGGGATTGCTACAGCTACCAGTTAATGGAGTAAGTTAAAATAAGGGTTTTAGATTAGGTCAAAAGAGGGTATATCAACAATTGAGGGATCTAAATTTTTTCTTATCATTTTAAGGTTACAAGTGTATTGGCTAGTTGCATTTTAAATTTTAACCTTAAGTTCGACTTTTGAAGTTTCTTTTTTTTTAGTGTATCATATGAAAGACTTCATGTTTTAAACTGATAAAATTTCTTGGGTTTGAATTTTTTGCATTCTCAAATGTTTTTAGATCTTAAGTTTTTAAACACTAACCCTGAAGGAGAGTACAGAGAAATAATCAATCTATTTGAAGATAGATTGAAAGAGGGAGTTGTTGTATCTTATTTTTTGGGGCAAATATTTCTGGTAGGCATTCAGAGGTAGAGGTCTGTTTTATAACATTCAGAGGTAAAAGACACACTGTTTATCAGTATTTTAATTGGGCCTTGGATAATGGGGAGTATGTGTGACCTTTGAGGACCTCTGAGACAGAGTTTTATTGCAGGCTGTAAAAACAGGATGTCTGCATAGATAAGGATGGAGGCCATAAAGCTGGGAGTTTTGCTTGGAAGAATCATAAAAACCATAAAACTCAGAATGAACTTTTGACTTGGATCCAGCAGAAAGACATGTCCCTTTATGACTGCATGATTTTGGACGGACCAATCATGGCCAAGACACTGTTTAAAACGTTCTGATTGGAGCAGATTAATCCTGGGAGGTTTTGGACGTTTATAAAAGTTATGACACGAAAACAATTCTTCGTCAGATGTCTTTAAATCTGGCCCAGAGAAAAATGGGCATGTTTCTCTGTAAGCTGCAATTTGTTAATCTGTTTAAAATAAAAGTAAGAACTGGAGATTGGTTCCTTGTCTCTGTTTTGAACATGCACTGAATTATTTTTTGATAAAATTAAATTCTACAGTACTATGTTTTTTAATCGTGTTAATCTATTTTTTAATAGTTCATTTTACTGTTTCTGTATGCATATTATGCGCCGGCATCGTGTACAATGCTGACGTACCCCTGTTATGTGCATTGAGAGCTAGAAATCAGTATGGGAAGAAATTTACGCTCACTGCTTGGCTGCATTGCCGACGCATAGCTCGTTACACTTTGGGTTCGCTGTTGAATTGTGAATATAAAAAATTTGCAACTAAGCTACATTGTAAAAACAAACATCTTGGGAAAAGCAAAACTACTGAAAAAAATTGAATGGTGAATAGGGGCAGGGGTGATAGTTAAAAAAAATCCTGAGCCTGAACTTTTTTTCCCCCTGGGAGGCCCCTAAGCCAAAATACATGCCCTGATCAGCGTAACTTTAAGCGAGATCCAGGAGTGTGCTCCCCTGGGAGAAAATTTTGATAAATAACCCATTGCATCAAAGATTCTGATGAGTTTTGTGGATATAAATGGACATTATTCAGACATGAGATGAACAAACCCAATACAAGCCTATATTACAGAAGCATATATGTGTAGAGCAGCAGGGCTCTTTGGACCCTGGGCCTGGTAAGTCTGTTCAGGAATACATCCCTGCTTTTAACTAGTCACTTACCTGCACAGGTATTGCTTGTATAGCATACTGATACTATGGATACTAGAGTCATACCAACACAGGTCAGTAGGTGGCAATTATAATACTCAAAAGTAACTATGTATTAATTACTAGCCTAACCATTGACTAAAGGGCATGAACAAGGAGACATTCATTTTTCTGAAAAACATGCACGCTTATTTTAAATTATAACGTATTTGTAATTTAGAGAAAGTTTATTTAAAAAACGTGAGGTTTGCGTATTTCAAAATCCTCTGCGTTATATTGTTTTCATGTTCTGATACAGATGTTCCAAACAAAATCAGCACCTGATTATTCACGCTGTAGCAGCAGCTGTAAATCCTATCCAAACACCTGCTTCTAATTTAATCAGCTCTATAATGGAGGCATATAGGGGAAGTCCAGCTGACGTAACTGAAAGCCGGAAGAGCGCCCTTCGCTCACGTCGCGCACACGCTTGGCTGTACAAACAAAGAAGCCTCGTTGCTTTTGTCCGTCGGAGTTAGTTCCAACCAGTGATAAAATGGTGCTCTCGTGTTGTGTTAAAGGCTGCCATGCCAAGTCACACAATTATAAGAGAGAGAAGCTGAAGAACAACATTAGATTGACTCACACTCCTGCACAGTAGGTAGCGGTAATGCACCTTAAGTTGGATGCCACCCGCCATTTAAACAAAAAGAGGAAGAAGAAGAAGAAGACAAAATTAGATTTTTTTCGTTTTCCTATGTGGAAGAGAGGTTTTGAAGCAAAAGTAGAAGAAGTAACAAAGAGACGTCGCATGGCCTGGATTGCTGCAGTCAGAAGAAAGAACATTACTTTCCAAAACACACTGGCTCACATGTGTGTCTGCTCTCTGCATTTTCATAAAGGCAAGTAAAACATCTGTTACTCAATGTCAGCTTTTGGGCTACAGGAAGTTGTAAACATGGAGTGGGTGGTTAGCAACACTGGCTCCAGGCTACGAGATCCAAGCTACTAGCTTCCTTCATGTCAGTAACATTTGTTTACTAACTGTAAGGGCTTACTTATTTTATCAGTAAGCATCCCTACCGTTACTTGAATCAAATGTCTTGGATACTCGACTTACTGATGGAAAAGCAAACATACATCAACCCCAAAAACACGAGCCACACACCTACAGTTTAGCTTGTGGTTGCTTAACAGAAAGGAAAATCAGATTTGAGAAATGACTCTTTTACTCATGAATCAAATATTAAAACACACACATGTATGTATATATATATATATATATATATATATATTGCATGTGTGTGGTGATAAACTTGTACAGAAAGCATGTGTGATAAGATGGTTACATCCAAGCTTTACAAGCCCCATTTCATTCCAGGTCAGCCAGCATACGAGATGCGGGACACTGACCCTGACTGGGCACCATCCCTCCATCTTGGGCACACTTCAACCAAGCCAACAGAACTTCACGCGCAGCAAGACGGAATGCACGAGAGCGGATGCAGAAAGACAAGGAGCAACAGAAGGTGGAGGTCAACGAGGATGAAGCTACAGTCCCAGCAGAGCACAACTGATCCTGGTGAGGACAGTACTTGGAAACAACAAGAAGAGGCTTCCGAAGACAGCGATGATGAACATTCACTGCCTGAAGAGGCGACAGATGAGGCTAGAGATGGTGAACTGCAACTCCTAGAAGATGAGAAATGCAACACCTGTCCGGATATTGCACAGCCAGAATGTGACTTATGCATGCTCCGGCGCGCAGAGATAAACCGGCTGTTGGAAGAAAATGGACAGCTCCTCAGAGAGCTTAATGAGCGCCGGATGAATGAGAACTTTTTCGGAGATGATGACGCCAAAGTCAAGTACTATACGGGTCTGCCAAATATCGGAACCTTCATGTTAATGTTTAACTTTTTGCTGCCTCTCATGAACACTCAGAACAGAATTCTCACACCTTTTCAAATGCTCCTCTTAACGTTTATGCGACTTCGTCTTATTATCTGTTCCGTGTTTCCAAAAATACTGTGCACAGAACCTTTAAGAAAATGGTGTCATTGTTGTAGGTGTCATACTCTGCATTTTGTATCATGTTTTCTCCTGCTCACCAGCCTGCTAATTGGCTAATTGGTCCCACCTGGGCTGCTCCCTATTCAAGCTCCTGCCCTGCAGCCACTCGGTGCGAGATTGTCTGTTGCCACTACCTGTCACAGCTTTCAAGCGTTCATGTCCGACTGCCTGATCGTGTACCTGACCCTCTTTGTCGTCTGACCTCTGCCTCTGCCCCTGCCCAATCCCTGGTAAACTGAAGTTATTGTGGTGCATGGAACCCTGCTTGTTTCTGAACTCTGATTTCAGCCTTCTGGACCTTGGATTTTCACTGCCTCTCTTGAGATTTGACCTGGACTGAATATTGGATCACAGATTTTTGGATTACAGACCTATGAAACCCTGCCCTGAGAAGTTATTTTCTGTTCTGCATCGGATCATTCCCGGTCAATTGAACACCCCTCTCCCCTGCTCCTAATATTTTACTCAGCTGAAGACTCCTGAGCAGCTGCCTTTTAGGGGTACGTTCCAGTTTCTGTTAGTTAATTCCTGCCTGGTTCTGCTTTCATTCAGTCACCAGTCTGTCTCCCTTGCAGTACATGACCTGGGTGTGCCTGACCTGAAGCTACCTGCGTCCAGAGAGCACATTTTCAAAAAATTGTAAATAAAACCCTTAAATTGATCTTTCTGAATTGTGGTTTCGTTTTGGGTCCAAACTCTGTCAAGATCTTTTCAGTATGCAAACTTTAGCGGTGTGATATCTTGGCCAGACAGAGACACCCTGTATAAGACTATGCCTCACCAGTTTGTGGAAGCATTTGGATGCAGAGTGGCAATTATTGACTGTTTTGAAATTTTTACAGAAAGACCATCCAATCTGAAAGCACGTGCCCAAACGTTCTCTAGCTACAAACACCATCACACCATGAAATACCTAATGGGGATTACACCCAAGGGAGCCATATCCTATCTATCCAAAAGGATGGGGCAGCCGTTCGAGCGATAAGCATATAACACTGCATAGTGGTTTCCTTGAGAATTTGTTACCTGGAGATATTGTTTTGGCTGACAGGGGTTTTGACATACAGGAAGATGTAGGCCTGTTTGTGCAGAAGTTAAAATCCCTGCATTTACCAAAGGCCAGTGTCAGTTAGCTGCCAGAGATGTGAAGAAAAATAGCACATTTGCGATTCCATGTTGAAAGGGTAATTGGAAATGTTCGTCTAAAATACAAGATTTTAACTGGAACCATACCAATAGAAATGCTGTACCCGTGTGAAGGTGAGGATGCCACAATGTTGGATAAGGTTGTGACGGTGTGCTGTGCTGTGGTCAATCATTGTCCAACAGTATGTTAGATCCCCGGCTACACAAATAAGACTATGAATATGTACTTCCTTACATCTGTGGCTAGCAAAGCTGTGGATGGATTTTCACCCACATGGAATTTTCTTCCTTTCTAATTGTTGTTGAACATGTCTTGCATTGATTTAATAAAGTATGTTGATTACACGTGTAAGTCTTCTTAATTTCTTCCCTCTATTGAGCAGATTGAAGGGCAAGCTAATGTACTGAATAATGCTTCATACTAAGACCAATGTAACGTGTAGTTTGTTTGCATACTGAATTTGACAGAAAATAGTTTGCCACTGTCTACTAGTTTATTTAACATGTTTCATCACAGAAGCATCCTAATGCTAAACAAGGTCAGATTACCTTTTCACAGTATGAAGGAAAAGTTCTACTTACTGCAATACTTTGTGTTGACAGGGACTTTGCAATTGTATCTGCTATTTAACAGTTATGAGCATTAAGACAGCCAAATTAGAATAAAAACATCAAAAACAACGCAAACATTTGTCTTTTACTATTTGCATAAACATATCAAAAACGGTGCAAAGGTTTGCATTACAATTACAATAAAAATTTATAAAAAATAGTGCAAACATTTGGATTGTATAAATATTGAAATAAACATATCAAAAACAGTGCAAACATTTGTGTACTATCTTAACTTGAATAAACACAAACAAATTAACAACTATTAAATCTTCTCACATAAATTGGGATTAAAGTATTGTGTAGGGATCTACAGATTTGATTGCGATCAATTTCTGCTCAGACCTGTCCCTGGCCTCTTTTATGAGTTTATCCCTGTAAGGAATATTTTCTTGACACCACTGAATTAGTAAAGCTGTCACAGGACAATTTAGCATATTTCCACAAATACATAAAAAAAGGCTATAAGGACAATGATCAATGAGAACTTACCCAGCTTTGCTGTCGCGTTGAGGATTATGCAATTCTCCTTTGCAATTCCTCACAGCTGATACAAATCACGCTGTATCTGCTCCTCAGCTTTGTGTTTCGCAGAGATCGGCCAAACTCCCCTTTTATTAACATAATCTCAGGCCTCCAGCCTTTTGAAAGCCGTAAACTTTTTATGTGTGAAAGGTCGGCTTTATGAATAGGGATAAATGTCCCCGGCGGATTTGTGGCCATGACGCTGGTGAATCAAACCAACGTCTTTCACACTTTAAATAACTTCTATTTAACCGTCAATTGCGATTTTAAGTTTCTCTCTAAAGTTCTCCCAGATTTCAAATGTTAAAGTGGTTATATCGGAGATTTTGCCTGCTAACCATGCTGGAAGTGTTCGTTGCGTCTCTGTAGCCGCCGTAAATTTTGTTTGCTTTCTGCGACCCAACCACTCGCGCATGCACACAAAGGTGTCAACAAACATCCCAACAGTAGCACGTGGAGTGACTGCTACATCAATCTGATTAATTGAAAACCCAAGACCTGCCCCTGCCCTATAACCTATGCCTATGACCGATAGGCTTAAGTTAGCCTACAGTGGTTTGGTTTAGAGTGAAAGTGCCTCTCAGACCTTGGGTATTTTCGGATCACGCAAACCTACATTTTTTTTGTTTCTCAAACACTTCAGTACGCCGGAAATCCGGGATAGCGCCGGATTGCTATCAGGTCTGCAGTGCAGGGGGCTTTATCGGGGAGCATTGCTGTAAGATCGGCTGTAAGATTACGCAAGCCATGGTGTGTGTAACTTTTCATTACATTACATTTATTTCATTAATAATTTTATTTTTTTATTTATATTTTTCTATATATGTATTTTCTACATCTATATTTTTGTTGTTGCTTTTTTTCAAGAACAGGTGGACATTTCTGTTTATGTCCTTTTTTATGAGGCTCCGTTACTCTATGCACTATATAAAATCAACAAAGAAAATAATTAGGCAAATAATTTTAGAGATCCATCCTCAAAATAACTAAAACGCTCATCAAATTGTCTGATCTACTGGTGATACTACTGTTCCTCATCTGTCAAGCAAATCTCGTCAAAATTATCATCATCACTTGCAGCGGGACAGAGAACTTTACTTCTGTTTACTAGCTTATTAGCGGCTTTTTTTCTCTCCCGTTTTCCATTGCATCTCCTATTATATCCACAGACACGATTAGCTTTGTTATGAAACCCGATCACATACCTTTCTCCCACCAGGAGAACGTGATGCACAGCTTCGGAGCTGGAATGTGCTGCTTGTGGAGTGTTGTGACGAAACGGGACTGGGTGTTGCTGCAGGCCATTTTAGTTTCGCTTTCTTTCTTCCTGGACAACAGAACATCTTGATCAGAGGTAAATATTTCTCTTCAGAATCTGAATAAACCATTACTTCCCGGTGGGGAACTCAGATGTCTGGGCATCATAAGTTTTATCTTTCTAAAACTGTGCTATGCTGTGACCGTAGCCGCTGCACTTCGTGTGTCCCACTGGTGGCGCTGAGTAAAAAGCTGATTTACTCCAAAAGTTTCCATAGTAACACACCCAAAAATTTGTCTCATATTAAAGTTACAGATGTCCGCCATCTCCTGGTGTAAAGTAGTAATTAAATTAGTGGCCCTATCTCCAGCTGTGGCTCGTTAAAGTCAGCAATGTTACTTGTCGCAATATTGCGACTTTGGCGCCTGGAGAGTTAATAAAACAAGCGTTCAAGCCATATAAACGTAAATATGTAGAATTTAAACGTAGCAGTTACACTTCGTTTTCTCTTATCCTCTTCCAGTATCTTTCAGTTTCCACCCTTGGTGTGTCTACTCTCCTGCTATTACACTCCCCTGTCTTTTGTGTCCCTCTGTAGGCCACTGGCCAAGGCTTGGATGCTTTGTTGTACCTCTTGGGTAAAGGTTTTATCATTGCACCTCTCCAAGCTGCCGTGATGTTAGCCTCCAACTGTCTTTTTCTTTGTTTAACATGTCCCCCATGGTAGCCCTTATAGACACGTATAATGGTATTGTTTTCACCCGGGTATTTTCGCGCATGCGTACAACAATGGAGGGCAAAAGGTTCCACACCGCTATGCAAAGCCGTGCGGTTGCAGTTGATGAGTTAGACAAACAAAATACAACCTAAACTATCTTTGGGCAGATAATCGAAAAAGTCTCCTCATTAAGCTAACTGAATGTAGCACAAAGCTTCCAGACCGTTAATGACTGTTTTCTAACAAGTGTATAAGTCTTATAGTATATTAAACGTCTATTAATGTTTGATTAAGGTGTTTTAGTTACCATACTTTTTAATTATACTTTTAAGATTGTTCTAGAGGTATTTTGCAGAGTCAGCTCTTGTTTGGGTCACAGAAAAACAGGACATTGAGCAGGAAAGCACAGGCAGATGGCATCACCATACAATTGACAATGGAAGGATATAAGAAATAACGGTCAGCAAAAACTCAAGTTAGAGCTGATTTGTAAAGTCACGATTTAAGTAGAATAACAGGAAGGTAATTAATTATGCAGGCATGGTTGTAAGGAGGCTGGTCTTGGCAAAAGTTTGAATGAACCAATCATGTTTTGTGTCCCATATGTAACGTTAGGGGGGAGGTTCTCTAACTTTGTGTTAAAATATAAAACGTAATGTTTCTGTTATATACGTTGTCATTCCTAGGTAGGGTAACCCAGAGTGTGAATAATTTATACCACTCTGTAAGCTAAATATTTGATTTGTTTTAAGCAACTCTGTGAACCAGTATTTGATTTCTTGTATTAAAATCTAAAGAAAATTAAATTACTCTCGTCTCCTCTCTGATAAAAATGAACACGCATGGAATTTAGAGAGTTAAGGTTTAAATTGAATATAGATTAAAATCCTTCAAATGGTGACCACGGACGCGATCAGAGTTTGGAGACGTGATTTAATTTTTGCAGATATACAGATAAGTAGAAGCAGGCGATGTGACGTAGTGTGTCAAGAATTCCGACTCATTTTGAAGATTAGATCCTTGTCGCTTACTGAAAACAATACCATTTCGGCTCCTACAGGAGTTCAGTTACTTTTGAAGATTTGGTCCTTAGGGATGTATCGTTTATAAGCGACCTATCAGTGAGGTGAGCGAGCGAAGAAAAACAGCAGTGGACACATTCAAGAGTCAGATGAATAAATCTAAATTTTATTATAAATTAAATAGTTTATTAAATCTGCTTCCTCTTTTTCATAGTATGACAAACTTTGAGTTGAAAAGATGAGGCTGTAACAAATAAAGATAAAGAAGTGATTGCTGACCGTAATTCATCTGCTATGGGGATATTTTTTCTGAGATGATTCTGTTCGCTTCCTTTTGTGTCTGTTTATGGAAGCCGGCCCCATATTCAGACCCAAATAGGATTCCAGATTGTGGACAGTTAAGTCTCGGGACCATTCAATGTTTTAATTTAATCTTAAAATTGAGGTGGATAAACTGCAAAACAGAAAGGGAGCAGAATAAAAGCAGAGAGCCAAGGTGATATGAAGTTGTATTGAAGTGAAAATTAGGACAGTCTGGTGACAAAAGTATGATATCTAGTTGACAAATTGGATGTTGAGTGTAACTGGTTGATGAGCTGCTTAAAGAATAACATTAAAAGATGTATTGATAAAATAATTAATTGGATATATTGAAAAGCAAAAAAGTTGATTTTTTACAAATAATGTTTAAATTCTTGCAAAGAAAACTGAAACATTTTGATGAATATTGGTATGTCCATTTTCATAATGAGTTAGTTTAGACATAAGATAGAAAAATGTAAAAAAAATTGATAAACTATTGAATAGTAGGATACTTAATGATAAAATAATGAAATTAATGATTAGGTATTATGGACATCTTAAATGCTGTAGTTTTTGAAGAATTAGAAATTCATTGGAAAAATTTAGAAACATCTCAGAGAAGCATATATCCTTGTCTAGTATGAACGGTTAGGAATTGGCATGTTTTTCAATTTACAGGAATAAACGTAGTAAGTGCTACACAATTTATACACGTTTTTCTTATTTCCATGATTTAAATAAGTACAATTTAAGTAATAATTAACTACTGAAATTATTTTCATTTTGGCTATTTGTTCTAGCCCTGTAGACTTTAGAAATACTGTTTGGGAAATATTGCCTCTTCATTATGCAAAGATTAAAATAAAAAGACTTTATTATTGTAATTACCTGTTACTGGTTACTTGACTAAATACATTGTTGAGTAATATGAAAAACAATAATGATCATAGAGGTAATCTCTAAACAGCAAGGAGATATTATGAATGTGATTAAACTATTCTGAGTTTTCAAAACATTGTTTTATAAAACAAAGAGTCATCTTTAAAATCATCGTTTTTATTTACATAACATATAAACATGTAAGAGCAATGATGAGAAGCAAGTTTTTGCTGAATTTGAAAATGTTCTAACGACTAAAAGAAAAATGACTATATTATGTGCTAAATTTGTAGAAGAACAACCAATAAATATCATCTTAATTCTAAATGTTAGTTTAATTTATAAGAAATAAGTAAGTTCTAATTCATTTATTCTGATTGTGTGGAAACAATCTATGCAATTGAAGCAAGTAAATTGAAAGAAGTTTTTGTTTTGTTTTCAACTGTAGAGATAAATGCAAGTTTTCAAAATCTGTTGAAGATTTCTATGTTGGCGGAAAATAGGAATTGGGTTTAGGTTTTAAATTCTAAAATTAATCTGTCAGATGTTATGCATGATCTGGTAGCTAGTCTACCTGATGCTGAGAGGGAATTTTTGCCTCTTGAATTTAGAGAAAAAGGTTCTAGAATAGTTATGATAATAGAATATAAAAATGGAATAATATACTACTTAATTAGTGAAGACTTTGTTGCTGACAGTTGATATAGATTTTTATTTTGTTTTTTCTTTTTCTTTCTCTCAACTTGTATGTATATTTACTTTGAAGTTGATCCTGACTGGAATTGCAAAACTGCAGGCTATTTATTAATGATAAAGTTGGGGAATGTTGATTGAGAAACTTTATTTGACATTTCTAGAAGCTTCAATTCAATTTGGTGTTTATAATTTGAGAAACCAAAAAAAGCCTCAGAGGATAATTGGGATTGACTGTAAAATGCTGATTTTTGTGGTTTTGTTTTAATTTTAAAAGTTTTTGTTTAGAGAAATTTTATCTTTTGAAGCTTGTTTATGAAAGGATTTTGTATTTTTTGGTTTATTGTTAATGGAAATTGGAGTAATATACATGTTACAAACATTTAAAAAAAGGTAAACTGCCATGTAGAGTAAGTAACTGGAGTTTTAGTTACACAAATTACTTTGACTATGTTTGACTCATTTTACAGAATCTGACAGATGTTTTTGAAGTATGAACTGTTTTCTTTATTTACAATCAGAATATCTGGGCCAATTAGCACATTCGGGTTTGTTTAAATAGGAAACATATTAAACAAAAGTTAATTTCAAACATAGATTAGACTTTTGGAACAAACAAGTACTTTAGGTTTGGCAATTTCTAACAATAAGCAACCACCTGGTTACTTTCACATCAATTTGATCAGGGAATGAGACATGCCTGTCCTGCACTATGGTCTTAAAGTCCCACAGAAATATGTATAGGGAAGCTGTTTTGTCATTGATTTATATCTTGGATTTTTTCTTTATAAATATGGATAGAATTTGAAGTATAGCAAACTGAAGACTATTTTTGTAAAACTATGTTGTGTTTATCAGTCAGTACTATTCTCTGATTTTGTTTTAAACATTTGATGTTTTTTAATTTTGATATTTTCTCTGTCTGAGCCAGCTTGATAGCGATCCAGTGTACTGAAGTGACAAATGATGCTATATTACTTTGGATAAATTTGAAAAGAGGGGGAGTTGGAGACTGGATCTTTATTGGTCATTGCTCAGGTGGGAGGAGCATCACAGGTAACCTTGACGACACCAACAACAGTTAAAATAGAAGAGAAACCTAGTTGGACATCTTTATCTCACTGTAAGTAGCATAATTATAGTAGCAGAAATTATTAATTGATTAAAGGGACAGAGTCTGGGAAAAGTGGTGTGAAGTCTGAATTTCAAAGGGGTTTAGTTCAATATGAGCTATTCGTCTCAACCTCAGTGAAGCGAAACCAGGAGAGCCACTTTTCCATAGAGACTGTTTATAAGAGGGACAGAAAAAAAAGGGGATAGAACCTTTGCAGATGGTTATTGCCTTTATTTTTGTTATTGCAATGTTTTGGTGGTGCTTTAGCAATATCTAACAGAAAAATCCAGCCTTTTTTTCTTTATTTACTTTGTGAACAGACCACAAAACTTTGAAGAAAAACAATCAATGTATGATATCAATACAGTTTATATCTGAGGAATAGACATTATGTAATTACTTGTTATGTTTGCTCTCAGACACCATATTTTGTAGGACATCAGCATAGAGCCTACTGATCTTACTGATTAATTTTCAGATATTTTACTCACCTCAAGGATTTGGGAGACTTTTGCGCCTGAAATGTATTGCCCAGGCAGGAAGTTAAATGGGTGAGGAAAAGATTTGCAGTTACACCCACGGTAAGGATAAGATTGACAGGGAGACGGATATAACTTAGGGTTAACCTGGGTATTTCAGCAATCATTATTACATTTGAGATCAGACCACAGATCTATTTGTTTGAAAATGTTTTGAAAAAATCTGGTCATGTTTTGCCAAATCCTTGACATGGGAAATATATCACAATGAATTTGTACACATATCTATGAGCAATGTAGTTATGTGTCCTTTGTTCTGACTCACTCCCAAGCCACAGGACAACCTGTGCTCCATTTTGAGACTGTGGACGTAAGGGGAACTTTCCCTATGGACGATCATCTGCTTCTCTGTGGATATCTTTTCATATCTGCCTTTGAACTGGACAGGCAGGAGGACTTGCTGAATTTAAAGAGCATTCTTTTCTTTGTCCACAGTAGAGAATCAGAACCTGAGGAGGAGGAAGCGCACTGCCACTGCTCCATTAAAACCCAATCTGGACATTTTAACGTTTCACCAGAGCACATCCGAGTGATTCTATTTTCCCATTGGCCGGGGTTGGTAAGATTATATGGAGATTGGAAACTCTAAATTATAGGTTTATAGGTTTTGTTAATTCATTCCTTGCAAGTTTAAAGGGTCTGACAGCTGAAATATAAAAATTCAGGTTAACTGCTTTGCAAGATAGATTAGTTTTGTGCACATCATGAAATATGCTATTTCTGAATGTATAGCTAATGTTATAGGCTTTACAGACTGTTCAGAGGGCTGAAAAAAACAAAAAAACAAACAAAAAAACAAATTCTGTTGAGAATCCTGGCATCAAGTAGCATAATGATATTAATTTTTGTGTTACTAAAATTTTGTGTTTTGCTCTGTGTTGTAAACAGGAGCTTAGCTAACTTGGAATAATTCTTATGTTTTCTAGTGCCAAGTTTAGCAATTTGGCAAAGAGGGAAGAGCTGAGTTCGTACTAGCACTAAAATGATGATTAGAGAAATTATTACTAATATTATTACTAATTGTGTTGAAGGTAAAGAATGTGGCATGAGATTTCTGTTTTGTTTGTTTGCAATTATCATAGCTTTTATTTTTTTTTCTGATTTAACAGGATGCTGTGTTTTACTGAAGTAAATTAGAACCTTCTGGTTTGCTCAGAGGATGATACCTACACAGAATTCTTTTTGGTTTTTGCTGATCTTACTTTTTGTTTTCAGATGTTTTAGGAATTTAGGATAATCATTAACCCTAACTTATAACTAGATTAGAAGTCATACATGTATGTTTGTATATTGTTTGAAGAAAGTTCTTTGAGCTCATTCACAGACACCCGGACACTTTGGAGATTACTCTTCTTCATTCTTTGTGGAGAATGACATGCCTTTCTGACACATTTTAAACAACAGCCAAGTGAGCTTTCTCTACTTGCTTCACAGAGTAAGCACAGTGGGCCTGTTAAGGGTTCAGGCCTATGAAACATAAAATTGGTCGGCTCCAGGCTGTTTGGATCAAAATCTGTCTACAATGTGGGTGATGATGGACAAAAAAGTGTGTCAACAGGTTAAACACAGCACATAATGAATGCTCTTTGCCATGAATTCTTGCTGACCACTGGTGAAGTGGTTGAAGATTTAAAGTGATTATTTGATGAGCTCACTGGACCAAGAAGCAACAGGTTTCAAGAAATAAGGAACAAAAAAACTCAGTTCACATTTACCGGCAGGATAATCCCTTGTGACTGAGAGGGACCAGGTTAGTCTACACCTGTGTTCTGAAGATTTCACCTGGACGCAAAAGGATGAATACAGACAATGAAAATGTATGAATGATTGTGAAAAAAATTTGACAAAACCATTGTGAATTCTGTGTTGTTTTTTTAAATTGTTTTTTTTTTTTACATTGATTAGGCTAAATGGTTATCTGATGGATCTGTTAATTGTACTTGATGAATGTTAATCATTTCTTTTTGCCATTGAAATCTATCCATGTTAACTCTGATCATGAATATTTAAGATGATCTCATATTTTTATAAGATCATGATAGGGATTTGAATTATATTAAACGTCTATTAATGTTTGATTAAGGTGTTTTAGTTACCATACTTTTTAATTATACTTTTAAGATTGTTTTAGAGGTATTTTGCAGAGTCAGCTCTTTTTTGGGTCACAGAAAAACAGGACATTGAGCAGGAAAGCACAGGCAGATAACATCACCATACAATTGACAATGGAAGGATGTAAGAAATAACGGTCAGCAAAAACTCTAGTTAGAGCTGGTTTGTAAAGTCAAGATTTAAGTAGTGTGATCGAGAAATTTATTATTATGGGTAATCTTTTAGTATTACTGACACTGAGAGCAGAGGAGCCAGAAAACAGGTGTTGAGTTCGAGGTTAGAGAAGAAACCACTACTTGAGAAAATATTGATTCTGCTTATATACTTAGGTTTGAGAGTTTCTCTTATTGTGTTACATATAACCCAAGCTATTGCCATTGTTTTGTATATGTCAAAAGTCACTTATTCACATCTAAAGAGCCAGATGTCTTCATCATGGTACAGAGCCCTTCCCCTCGATCCTCGTTCTCCGCCATCTTGGTTTCCTTCCAGCGGCAAACTGTGTGTTTTTTAACTCGGTAGTAGAGGAGGTTCTCGCAATTCTGCACTGTGTTAACATGCCTGGAACTCACTGCTGCGTTAAAAACAGCTCTAGTACCACACATTTAACTACCCTACCCAACCCAGAACCGGTGATCATCCCCCAACACAAAATCCTGGTGTCATAGAGTCTATGCCTGGTACAGTATGTGTCATTGGGCTAAAATAAAATTACAACTAAATACCTAAACATAGGGTACACAGCTTTAGCCTACATCAAAACATGTTGGAAACGTTTGTGTATATTGAACATCTCGTCACAATCTAGTGTTTACGAAGCAGTCGCAGTAAGTTACTTTGTCACTTTGGTCAAGAAGTGTCTGCTAAATGCAATGTAATTACAACACACTAAAACGCATGCTAAGAAAAATTACTTTTGCCAGTACAATGCTGTTTTCGCCACGTGGAAGCTTGTAGATAGCCAAGTCCTGCACCCAGCCACAGCAGAAAGCCTCGTAGCTTTCCAAAGATTTGTGGCTTTTAAACTCCTGCAACGTGTAGTAACTCACACCAACAACAAGATAATTTACTATATCTATATATGTGCACAGAGGCAAATGGTTCAGGTCCCCGCCCACATAGGCACGTGACTCCTCACCCTCAATAGAAAAACATCTCAAAGATCACTGCTGCTGAAGTGTATATCAGCTCATTGGTTTTCAGTGATTGTTGTGGTAGGGATCCCTCTGAGTGCTGCATTCTCAGGTACTTAACCATATTCTTTTGTTCTGTGTTTTCTCTCATTTGGGTTATGGTTACTAACTTCTATTGTTCTACTTGTGGACAAATTATATATATATAACTTCTTTATATTAAAGGCACAATGTGTAATTTTCTGCCAGTAGGGGGCAGTGCATACCTAAATTATCACAGGCATGCGGTATCTGTGTCTTCGAGTAAGAAACTCCACCATGGAGGTCCAACTAGTGCTGTTTTCAAAAGCTTAATTCCCTGAGAATGATATATTTGCAGCAACATGACGAGCACATCAGTCTCTCTTTCATCGCTTGGAACTGGTGAAGAGGTAAAAATGTATTTATGGCAAAACGCATTTTGAGGGGAAATAAATCTTTTAATTGCGGGCGTGTTCCGTGCGCTTTGTCCGTCTGGGCTCTTGTAGAAGTAAAGACGTCATCTAATATGGTTTTCGCCTGAAAAGAGGCCTATGTATTTTAAAACGGATTTTTAAAGTCATGTCGCCAATATTTAGCAAATAATGTGCTTCACGTAATTATTATTACATAATATCTTAATGGCTATTTTAAAAGATGTACTGCAAAAACTACACACTGTCACTTTAATGTCTTCTAGTACTTTCTTTTGTTTTTTTCTCTTTCTTTCTGTTCTGGCAATATACATCCTTGCCTAGGGACAACAGTTGTAGATTAGCTTGAAGCTAACACTGACATATTTCACTGCCCATTAATGTGTACTGTCCCTATCAAAATAAATGAATAAATTTTAAAAAATCATTTATCCACTGAAAGAGATAATCAGCCAAGCACAGTCCCTGTGTTGGACCTACATGCTTATTGGCTGTTGCTTTAACGTTGCTCTTCCTGGATAGCTGTTCTCACTCATTGCCACAAGCCTCCAGTTATTCTGGCTGAGTAAATTGAGAGGAATAACAATATTTATAGAATAATAATAATTATAAGTCATTTAATGAGGTTAATGAATTTAATACCTGTTTTATTTCGTGTATGGCTTTACCCATATGCTCATAATGTTGGCAAAATATTCATCAACTGTGGCTGTCTTGGCTAGTGCTGCATCAGTGTTCTGAGAGTAAAGCTGCCTGGGGCGCCATGCCTATGATGTCGGGCTGTCAAAACAATCCATACCCAGATATGAATCGATACTAAAGCTTGTATCTAAATTAGATAATCTGTTCCTGTTGTATTGATTTTTTTCTAGTGTGGCATATATGCAGCCTCCTTCGGATTGCACCGACATGCTCGTGCGCAGCACCACAACAGACCTCAAGTGTGTGTGCATAAATAATGAGTATATTAATATTGACATGATGGCTTTGAATTGATTTGATTTAATTAAGAAATTGTCAGAGGGAATTTTTCTTACTTGTTTCCATCTGCTATGGCTGTTTAAATTAAAACACAGCTGCTTCCACTCTTTGTAATCAGTGTCGGCGCATGACGTCAGTTTGTCAGCGGGCGAGCGGTGATTTCTCTGTTATTTCTGTACTTTCCTCCCTGCGCTTTGCTCGTCCTTGTCTCTTTCTCCTTTCGCCTCTCACTGATATAAGTGCCATAGTTGCCCTAACCAGGTTTGGCTAGCATTAACTAACAAAACAAGAAAGTTCAAAGAAAACATTTAACTGCTTACCTGGCACTCCAATATCCTCTGATAGCTACCGCCAGCATCTGGTCCTGTCTCCGCCACCATGCACCTCCAACTGCCGGGCATCTCGTCCTGTCTCCCCCGCCTGTAGCTCATGATCGCGAATCTGATATAAATCCGGATGCCAGTCTGACTTTTATCATATTTTGCTTTTGATTAATGCTATTGATAAAATCTTCTACTCTTACTTCTTACTTTCCACTGGACGCGTCAGCAGTATGTCACAGGAGCAGCACGTTTTACTCGCGTATTCTGCTGCTTGGCCCTTTCCACGGGGGGCGTCAGCAGCACGTAGCAGCAGGGAAGCAGCTGTCACCGTGAGAGCCCGAAATAATGCGAGTTCAGCAATATCCGCGTGGTTTCGTCAGTAAACGAAACAAAAAGCAGGAAAAAAAGACTACAACATGGCTCCAAAAGGTTTGTTTTGTATGTTCTGTCTGTTTTACATTCACCAATAAGTTTATGTTATGTCAGGGAATATATAAAATCCCTCAAAGTGCAAAAGAATAATGTTAGTGGTAGTGTAGACCCTCCCCCGACCTACTGACTTTCACAGGGACGCACAGGTAGTAAAGTAAAGCTACCGGAAAGAAGCACCTTTGTTTTTTTTTGAAAAATTCCGGATGCCTTTCCGTCTGATTTCTGGTCTTCCCCTATCCAAATTTACACGTTTCACAGGCGTAGCGTGTAGAAAATAGGACTGCCGCGTATATTTAGAAAAGTGCTGTGACATGATGCTCCTGTGACGGGGCAAACTCGTGCTGCTTTCGCCTCCGGTGGAAAGGATTATATTGATTACAGCGGTGGCTAACAGCCACGTGTGACTGGCTGCTGCTGTAACATGCTGCTGACTCGTCTGGTGGAAAGGAGGGGTAAGTGTCACACTCAGTGTGCTTTGTGTTTCCTGGTTGCGTGAATGAACCGTGAGTAGTAACTGTCTACTTCCTGGTTGAAGCTGAGCTGCAATGAACGTGCAAGCAGTGTCAACTCACGTCAACTCACGTCAAGCCCTAGCACAGCGCAGGAATGTTCGGGCACAAACTGAAAAAAACATTTTGCTGAATACAGCCTGTTTAAGAAAATGGAATAAATGGTAGGCTCATTCTATTTGGTTTAAAACGCGTCATCAACCAATAGCTTAAAATAGCATTATTTTGTGATAAATTCAGCCTAATTTTCCTTTAAAATGTACATTAGTCATTTAAAGTGATGTTTTCGGACTTAAATTAGTGCTAAGTCATTAGCAGAAGTAGCTAATGCTCTTCACAATAAGAGCACATGGAAGCACCAGAGAGTTTTATCTGCTGAGTGTTTACTTACGGGAAAATGGGAAATGTGACATTTGATTACAAAGTCTACATTACATTTAATTTATGTGACGTTTAACACAGACTGTGATATCTAAATGTTAACTCTATTCATTTATTTTGTTTAGCTCTACCATGTTTAGGAATGTTAATTGTGATTTTTCACGATTAATTCACAGCTAAATCGTAATTAGATTTTTTTTTTAATTAATGTTTGACATCCTTAATATTTAATAATATATAGTTCATATATTTTCATATTAAGGGGTTGTGCGTTTTCTTTTTTTAATCTTTCACCCGTTTTTTGTGTATGCACTTTTAAAAACACTGCTAACTGTAAAAGATTTTACTTAAACTTTTCAAGTAAAATTGTTTTACACTTAATTGTTTACATTTCAGTTTTTGTACAATAAATTAAGGTAGCTAGATCAAAGGAATGTTATTTGTTGTATCCAGTTGTTCAAAAAATGTGTGTTTTTTAGTCACCTTAATATCGAAAACAAATCCCAAGTTTTTTTTTTTCTGTAGATTTTCAAATGTTTGTATCGTGACAACACTACTATGATAAGACAGCTGAAAGAAGCCCCAGTCAGAGTTTAGATACAATCAACAAAATAATACATAAATAAAACAGACATTGTTTAAATAGCTCTCTCTTCAACTGACTGTATCTAACCACCAACAGAGCTTCTTGCCCCATTCTCCGCAGATCTGTGCCGAGCGACACAGAATACAGCATCAATAGCTCCGGTAGTTGTGTCGGACAGCAACTCCTGAGAGCTGATCCTGGGATCATTTTGAAAATATAATCCAAACAACTCAAGATGATCATCCTCTGATTATTATTATTATTTTATAAATATGACAATTTTTCTCAATTTTATCAGCCACAGTAATTGGACCAGGATGAAGTTTCTGCAGCTGTGAGCGTTGGCTTAACATGTTATGCTAAGCTACAGTCGGCTGCTAGCAGTGAGTGAGAATGGCTATCCAGAAAGTTCAATGTTGAAGCATCAGCATGCAGGTCCCACACAGTGAGTCCGATTGTATTTGTAATATTGTATATTTGTCTGTTTATTAATGTAGACATTTATATCATAAGGTTCCATTTATTTAATTTTGACTACTTTGGCTATCCATAAAATTTGCTTGCAAAATTTTCTATGAAGCTCTGAATAATCCAGCTCTGTCATACATCAGACTGGGTAAATGTTTTCTAGGATTGTACCCTTCAGAGGAAATTATAATTGTTGTTTTTACAAAGCACCTACTTTATTGGTTGCTTTCTTTATGTGTAGAGCATTTCAAGCAATATTTCAAAAAGTGTTTCTGAAAAAAAAATCTATCCAACCTTTAAAGGATTAAGCCCCATTGCTCTTAACATAAAAAATAGTAAAAATAGTAATAAGCACTGTTATGCATTGGAGTGAATCTGAAAGTCAAAATATGTCAAAATATTTGAAGTCTACACATCACATGCTAGGAATAATACTGCTTCAATCCTCACTTGTATCCATTTTTTTTTCTGTGTACTACGATGCTTTTCCTTTGCTGGTTCTGAGAGGAAAGCTGAGCACTGTCTGTAGTCTACAAGATCCGGGTCACCCAGACGTAAAATGTCATAAGAATCTATAATGAAGCTCCTCTGGGGTCACGATCATCTCTTTCTTACATGTTGAATGAAATTGCTGTGAGTGCTCTGTGAGCATTGTCATGATTATAATTCCTCAGCTCCTGGCCGTCTGAGTTAAGAGGGTATATTACTTGATATATAAAACACTTGTATATATGCTTCTTTATATACATAATTCACCAATAAAACCCATCAGCCCATATCGTCACCACAGCTTTTCAGTAACCTCCAACCTTCTACAGCTCTATGTCAGCTGGCAAATGTGTGTTTTCTGTGTGAGCTTAAATTAAGGAAGGAATGCGTATGAATGGACTCACACATATAGGGACTGAATGACGGGGGCAGCCACATATACAGCGGCCAGGATTTAAGAAAAGTAGAGAAACAGAAAATAACTGAATTGATAAAGTGTCATTTTTGCATTCTGAACTAGATGATCAACTTTTTTCTTCTTTGATGAATTCGCTGTAATTAATTCAATTCTCAGGGGCTCCACAGTGGCACTGTTTGCAGTGTTGTCTTGCAGTTAGAAGGCTCTGAGTTTGAAACCCAGCCTAGAGTTTTTTTGCATAGAGTTTGCATGTTCTCCCTGTGCATGTGTGGGTTCCCTCTGGGTACTCTAGCTTGTTTCCACAGCCCAAAAACATGACGATTAGAATAATAGCCTACTTTACAATGGACAATTTTGCTGTGCAAGTGATGCTGGGTGCTAATGCTAGACAAACAAACTGCATTTACCAATTGAAAAACAATGTAATCAATTACCATTGCTTTTCTTATTCAAAATTCTTGAGAGAATAGTTGCTAATCAAGTATGTGAGCATCTAAACAGCAACAACCTGTTTGAGGAATTTCAGTCAGATTTTAGAGCTCATCATAGCACTGAAGCAGCACTGGTAAAAGTTACTAATGATATTCTAATGGCCTCAGATAATGGATTTGTGACGGTTCTGGTCTTGTTAGATCTCAGTGCTGCTGTTGACACAGTCGATCATAATATACTCTTAGAAAGGCTTGAACATGTTGTAGGGATCAAGGGAACAGCACTAGGCTGGTTTAAATCATATCTGTCCAACAGATTCCAGTTTGTTCATGTCAATGATGAATCTTCTTCACACTCAAAGGTTACTTGTGGAGTACCACAGGGTTCTGTGCTTGGACCGATTCTCTTTACTATATATATGCTTCCAATTGGTAAATTGGCTCAGCTCAGAGTTTTAGAAAGATACTCGGTTTATTTTTAAGACTAGGCTTACAACCTTCATTTTTGAAGAAGCTTATAGTAGCGCTGGGCGGTATACCAAAAACTTCCTGATACCGGAATTTATGACTGTAACTGACCTCATTTTGCCTGTGTCTGTAAATTCCGTATCTAAAAAAATGAAAAGATGTATTTTAGTTTAGTGGTGCTCCTGCCCCTTTCAGAAATGAGTGCTGCCTTGAGGCACGTGACTACCTACAGTTGTGTGACCTCGCAGTCCAGAAGAGAGCAGTGTTGCTAATGTAGCAAATGTGTGGCTATATTTAGCGAGTGTTTAGGCTCTAGCAACTGTTATTCAGAAAAAGCAACTAGCGAAGAATAAAGTGACTTTTCATGGTGTTAGTGGATACTTTTAGACACTAACGTGGAACACCTATTATTGTTACTGCTTTTACTCAACAATGGAGCTGCAGTTGAATCAGAGCGTTTCATGTTGCAGCTCGGCCAGCCCAGGTCCTGCTGAGTCGGAGCAGATATTAACCCCGCTGAGTCCAGAATGTTACTAAAGTTTGAAGCCACTGCTGGCTGATCTGACCTAAGCTCTGATGTAAATGCAGAATATTTTCTGTCTAAAGTAAATGACTGCTTACTAGAATCATCAATTTCACTCATAGCCACGTCACTTCTTCATTTGGTCTGTATGGTCACTTCTCTAAACTGGACAACAAATTCAGAAAGGAGGGACATTGGAAGCAAGATAGCAAGAACCCATCACATTTTCAACCACATTATGTAAATTAGGCTGCTGCTGGACATTGAATACAGAAAGGGGATGGTCATTTTTATCGTCCACTTACCATTATCGAGGTGAACTGCTCAATGTACTACAATATTGATTTTAGGTCATCGCCCAGCCCTAGCTTATAGTTACAAAATGCTTAGATTATCCTGAGTTATCTCTGTAGTTATGCTGCTATAGGCTTAGCCTGTTGGAGGAAAGACTGACCACTTTTTTTCACTTTTCTACTTTTCTTCTTTACTACTCGTCAGTTGTATTTTTTGCTGTTATTTCGATTGTTAACCTTGTTTTCTCTCAGTGTTTTTCTCTCCATAGAAGGCAATTTTGGTCTGGTATCCTGCTAAGCTGCAGCGCTCTATTGGATGGGGAGCGTTGACTCAGATGATGCTCCCAGTGACCAAACACCCCCCATGTCCTGTCATCAACTTTTAAATTCTTTACTAATAATTCTATGTACTGTTACATAAGTTATTTTGTTCTTTCTGTGTCTCTACTCTGCATTCTCAAACCCCCAGGTTTTCTGAGTCAGGTTCTGGTTCTGCTGGAGGTCTCTTCCTGTTAAAGAGGACTTTTTCCTCTCCACTGGCGCTACATGCTTGCTCAGTATCCCTTCAGTAAGGGATTATTGAGGGATTGCTGTGGTTGGAGTCTGCATTTTCCAGGTATGATTGTATTGAAATGTCAGAGCCCGCAGGTCTCTGCCCTTAATTATTAGATGACAGACTTCACCTGTGTGATCAGACACAGGTGCTTTCCTTTGTTCTCCTGCCATTATGTAAGATCTGGTGTGAGCTATATTCCACGCCAGATCAGTGATGTCCTCAGTTCCATGTTAATGTCCTTAGTTTGTTTGTTGTCTTGCTTTACTTAAAAACATTCTGTACCTTTTATTCCACGTCTGCACCTGGGTAAGTTCCTTACCATCAAGACATGAAACCTGATATAAAATGTCTTTCCTTGTGAAGTGCCTTCAGATGACATCTGTTGTGAATTCGTGCTATATAAATAAATTTAGCTGAATTGAAAAAAAACACACAGAGCACTTGGATGTCAATGGGAAATTTAAATTTATCTCACAAATGGGAAAATATTAAATGGAAGAGGTATGTTTTGATGGAGAAAGACTGGGGCTGTCAAATAATTATTTAGATAATTGACTAATTCCCAATTATTTGGGACAAACTGGATCACATGTAAATTATATTGTATCACAGTCGCAGACAGTTGCTCCGATATATTCATCATTAGCTTCTAGCTTTAAGTGCTATCCCTAAATGCTATGTGCTCTCTAAAATTCTTACAATTAAGATGATAGCTCATTCAACATTTATAAAATAAAACACTGTTACAGCAGAGACATGTAGTCTGATAATAGTAATGAAATTACAATCTCTAGTGTTAATGTTACAGCTATCAATACAAGTAATACAACAGCACTTTGAGTCAGAAGCTTCATCAAAATCACTGTAATAAAGACTGCTACAGATGATTTCTGCCTACAGTCATCTAAAATAAATCAATCTAAAAATTACATTCTGAAAATTTTTTTTTTTAATTTAATAACAAAAATAATGAGCAGCTCTCTGAAATACCTCCAAAAACCGCATCTCCAGCCTTAAGTTTTTCATTTATTAGATAAACTCCTTCTTTGCTCAACCTTTTCATGGTTTTTGTGTCCATGTAACCACCGGGATCTGGGGCTCCAGCCATACAAGAAACTAATCAGCCAAGTATGTACACATTGCAGTCCGTCACACAAAACCCGATTCCGAATGGTTTTCACAGTAGGCAGCAAAGCGCCTGCTTCATGTGTCCATGAACACAGCGTTCATGTGTCCATGAACAGATCAGAACCAGCTTCTAGGCATCAGCCATGGAGGACGAGAGGACCCAGACATTTTTATCAATTTATGAATGCCCCCGGATGCCCCGGACAAAAGGTAAAAAGCAGACATGTCCTGGGAAAAGAGGACGTCAACCTACTGTTGATGCTAATGTTAGTAGCTAACAGGGTAATTAGTCTGTCCCTCTTTGTCATCACCCACAACGGGCTTCCATTTGAGATGGATGGATGGACAGATAGATGATACTGACCCTGGCATACAATCTAAGCTTCTCAGAATACAACATTTACAAACAGTGATGCTTTTAGGTTTCTATTGTAAATGTTGGGTCACACACAGCCATGAGGTGGCGCCAACCTGCCCTATAAATACAGCCCGCTTCCCCCTGCTCGGCCTCTTTCATGACGGGCACTGGCCAGCTCGTCCAGAGGAGACCCACTACAACCATCGTTCTTTGCTGGCGAAGGAAGACCCGAGTTTCTGACAGAAACTTCCTCCAAATTAACCCAAAGACCACTCCAGGTGAATCTTAAATATTGATAAACAAAGACATTGTTTATCCCCAGAGCCCGACGAAAACCCCTCTAAGTTTCAGACTGCCGGAAGGGCTGCAAGACTGAATGAGTGGGAGCCATGTGTGCCAGGCCAGAACCAGAAGAAGCAGCATCAAGTTTGCCGCCACAGAGCCGACAAGAATTGCCGCGCTGGAAAGCTGCCAAAAAGGTACTGTAAGAGTGGAAGCCGGGGGCCGATCGCCACACAGCTAGACGGAGCAGCAAGGAGCCAGGAGCACTGCAGCTAACCAGATCGGAGCCATTGTTAGCCGCTGGGCTAATGTCGCTTCACCCCCTTTTCCCCTCATCGCTTTGCAGCAACTCAGAGACTTAATCGTTCAGAGGTCTGTTTGGGCAGAGGCATTTAGTTAAGATTAGCTCATTTTCAAAGTTTTCCCTTTTTTTTTTAATGTTGAATAAACGTGTTTCAGCCACTCTAAGCGCCCCACGTGTGTTGCAGAGGGCTACTGAAAGCTGACAAGCTCACATGTTCGTCCAGCCCGACACTTTATAACAAAGGTTGCTAATAACTGTTCAAACAGAATTCGGTTTAAATAAATTGTTTAAGAACAGAAACTAATCTTATTAGCCATGTTTGAACTGGTCTTTTAATCAAATACTGGAACTAAATTGTTCGGTGACCAGTTCATGAATAGAAGTATTTCCCAAAGGTTAATTACTCTGATCCATATAATTTTTAACAAACATCTCTTTATCCAAAGAATGTTCTGGTTTTCTCCTGTAATTAGTGAAAATAATCCCTCCAGCATGTGCAAATCGAATCCTGAGTCTGATCTCAATGCAGAATCACAACAGAATTCATGGTTCCTCAGTTTATTGCATTATTCATCTTTTGTGTTCCTTTATTTTAACTATAAAGTTAAAATTGTTTTAATCAGTAGTGTTTCTCTTATTACTAGTTTGAGTATTTAAATGTTTTTCCTCTGTCTAAATCAATCTTCTGCTTGGAAAGGAACAGTTGTCCTTCTTGTTCAACACTCACACATATTGCAAAGTGTATGACCAAATAGACGTTAAGAATTAATTCCTTCAGAATTATGAGACTGATCTAGAAATTTGGCTATTTAAAATAATTCCTGATAAAGGTGGTGCCCTGAATAATATTAATGTTCAATAAATTATTAACTTTATTGACTGCCATAAGCAGTCTTTGACCATAAATAGCCAAATATCATATCTTTTATTTAACATCCCCAACATAAATTACTGATTACTGTGGGTTTAATTTCTTGAAGTTGTGGAAACGAAATTGAGATGAGAAGGAAGAAGATGAAGAAGAGAAACAGGACTGACGATACAAGATAGGGAGGTAAACAAAGAACACAAATATTTTTACTTTCAGACCAGAAAAACCCCCAGCAAGAATGGTTTTCACATGGAGACACAATTTTGATAAAAATAACTCTGGCAACATATTTTCCTACCTTTGTGTCTGTTGTTCCTGTGCTGAGATACTTTCTGCTCTGGATTCTCTGGCAGCAGACTGTGAAACCAGTGGCGATGTAAGTGTTGGAACCCCGGGCTGCGGGAACTAGGCCAGTTTCGCGAGGCTTTGACTCCCCCGCCAGATACAGCCTGAGCGGGGGCCCATCTTGAACGTGCCCTCATGCCCATACCCGCCATCCCGAGGGCAGCAGGAGGCGCAACAAGAGACAGCAGGGGCGGCAGGCTGGGGGGGTCAGGCTGAGCCGTCCTGATGGTGGAGCGCTGCAGGAGCAGGATGCTGCCTGCCATCAGATAGGCAATGCCTAGGCAGAGCAGCAGCATCTGAGCTCTCTTTAGGAAGCAGTGCAGCTTGTTGAGGCGAATCACCATATCTGCACAGTTTACTGCCTCCAACTTCAATGAAAGGTCATTAAACGGTTAAGGACTGAGAAGATCTGTGGGAGGACTTCAACATTTTGCAGAGCCTTGCAGCACATGTGTCTATATTGGTCCATGTTGTTTGCAAACAGCAGCAGTAGCAGAAGAATTAATGTGTTATTTATGAATCCAGAAAGATCCTAAAAATGGTGACAAAAATACACAAATAAGGTTGATAAACCTTGCAAATGCAAAAATACATCATATAATTAAAAAAATGAAAGCACAATGATTACCAAGGAAGGATATGATTATGAATATTAGCAGGTAAAGTGAGTAACACAAATGACCTATTTATCATGGCACTCATTCACACCAAATTCCTGTTCTGCATTGGTCAGTATCATGAAATATTTAAATTAGAGGTTCATAAAATTACCCCTGTATAAATCTTCCTAGCATTTTTGAGATTGGAGTTGTTTTAAAATGGTAGAGGTCTACTTTGGTCTCAGACTACCAGACGTATAACCTGCAGCTTCATAAAAAAATATATACTTTAAAAAGCTGTTGGTCCGTTTTATTTTTTTCAAGAAACAATTATACTGAAGTTTAACAAATGGATGACAATAAGAGCACCAACTTCTTTTAGATCAAATTTTTGCGACTATTTCTTACATTATTTTCTACAAATAATTTCTCATTTAAGAAAATGCATCCATCGTCTTTTTACAAAAACATGATTTTTTTTAATTATAAAAAAGAAACGTAAAAATATTTTTTATGGTAATTTGAATGAATTAGATACTAAACAAAAATATGTTTTTATACAAAAGGTTGTGTACATTTAAATGAGATTTATTTAGCTGGACTAAGGACAAAAATGGCTGTGTGGATTGGGAGGGTTACCTGCAGACCCCTGTACAAGCCTTTAGGTTCAACCGTTGAACTTCAACCCTTATCTGCTGCAGGAACTGCTAAGAATATTACAAAACATCAATTTAAATTTCCCAAACCATCCCTTTATTAACAAATTGTCAATATCTCTGTATCTAATGTGCACCTTCAAGGGTCTAGTTGAGCCAGGGCTGTACTAGTCAGGGGTCATGATGATGCCTTATTCTAGAGTATGAGAGATGCATTAGACGCGTGAAGACACATTTGTCTTGCAGCATTTTGCCAAACATCAAATTGATTTTGAATACGCCGTTTGCTCTTGAAACAGAAACATCAAATCTCCACGATTCCTGCTGCGTAATAAAACCCCTTCACATAAATCTAATATATTGTGTCTTTAGTCAGAGATGTCACTGTGGTCCTGCCCTGCAAAAATATATACGAGATGTTTTTTTCAATATGAAAAAACCCTGCAGTGATAAAAGCTATGGGCATTATGGGCGCTTATGAAAGGGAGATTATCATAGCAATCCGAGCCGATAAATATACATGGGATGAGCGACAAAAACCCACGGAGTAGCGGTGCTCAGGCTTTACCAGTGCTGGTGATGGGAGGCTGTGTTTTATGTAGCCTGACTCGGTGAGGAGAGGAGCAGTGAGATGAACCCCGCTGATCGGGCTGGTGGCCGTCACAGCTCGTTATGTCCTTCACATCCACTTTTCCTAACAGGGGCTCTCCCGACAGCAGTGGCGCTCCCGAGAAACACAGTCTATAGACGCAACAGTTTGCACAATGATCAGGTCCGGATATCAAAGTTGGGCTCAACTCTGTTATTATTCGCTCATAATACGGGCCGTGCCCAAACGCGTTTGATTAGATTAAAATCTGATGGTACGTGGCGCAGGACAAACGAGTCTCTTGAGGGAGTGAACACGCAACAGTCGGTGGACAAGCCAAGGTCTTCCATCTTAAGCCCCCTAGCGCCTCCACCATTAAGGCAGAGGCAGTTCAGCTGCGCGGCTTACCTTCAGAGGCGGCTTTCCCAGTTGCTCCGAGACCCCCTTGCACGGGTTTATGGTCCTGCATGTGAAGGTAGCAGCGCTGTTTAATATGTCCTACCGCTGCTGTTATGTAAGGTTTCTATCGCCCATAAACACAGGAACTCTGAGTGAGAACGAGCCAGCGCTGCTTTCTGTCGCCCTGAAAAGGCGGCCACGACAGGCAGAATGTGAGTGTGTTTGATTGTGTGTGTGTGTGTTTGTGTGTGTGTGGGGGGGGTCTGCTGTGGAGGGAGAGGAGGAGGAGGTGAGCTCGGGCTCATTTACATTGGTGATGTAAACGCGTCACAGCTCCTCCAATGTGCAGACAGGAGAACGGGGTCCAGCAGTCTACAGCATGTACTGCAGCTAAACCGCCAATCCTGCAGCTCATCGAGCTCATCACTGTTGCAGATCCACATTACGTTTGTTTTTTGACCCCGTGATATCCCAGTTTATGCCCCGTCATCAAAGCTCGGTTATCTATAAATTTCCATGAATTGTGCATGAAGGCGCATTTCAGCACCACGAACAGCGCTCTGTCTACCTGCTCCTTCCATACCAAGAAGGACTTCCACTGAAGCTGGGAGGCATCAGTTAACTGCATTTTTCGTCCTCTGCAGAACTTTGATATGCTAAGGAGGTAGCTGGATAATTTGAATCAGCTGTGTTGGAGCAGAGGCACATCTAAAACTGAATATCTGGACATTTGAGGACTGGAGCTGGACACCCCCGTTTTAGAACAATAATTAGAATCTAACAAGTCAGGCTCTCAAATTTCTCCAAAACGTGTTTCTATTGAGCTCAGCCATGCACTAATTCTGTTCCCAACGTTTGTCTTCGGACATTATCAACAGCCATGTCTCCTGTCCAGAAGATCCATTAGCTTGTTCCATTAATTTTACTTTGTCTTGCAGTAACATTGCTCCTGCTTGAAAGTTTTACATTTCTCACAACTAGCTAACTTCAATGTATTTTGCTGGAAATGTGTGCACAATCAAGCAACTTCTTGGGGCAAAAAAGGCATGCATTTTGAAAAGCATAATCCTTTACAACGCCTTGAATACAATATCTTACAGTGAAAGGTGGTGGCGGCTTCATACAGTGGCAAGATGTTACATCTGAGCTGTTAATTTCAAGCTGATTAGAACAGTAAGGTAGGATGGATATTTGGGAACATTTAAAGAAATCGTGGACCAAACATTAAACGGCACTACAATGAAATGATTCTGGCAAAGCATGTTAAATTGACAAAATATCCTAAAAGCATACAAATCACTCAAAGTGCTTTACTGGAGCCACATTCACAAATATGCGTACATTCCTAAACTGATCAAAATAGACATAAAAATATTTTTTTTAGCCTTACACTTCTAATTTGTGTTGTCCATTAAAATAATAATGGATATGCAGTATTGGTTGTCGTTTTTCCCAAAATCCAGCCAGGGGCGCTGCTAAGAATTTTGGGCCCCATGACAAGAATCTTGGCAGGCCCCCCACAGCGGAGATTTTTTCATATTAATTTACATAAAATCATGGACTTTATGATGTTTTTACTATCATTCTCATATATTTAAGTCAGTCAGACTTTATGCAAATCATATATAACTGCTTCTGTACAGCTAAACCACCTTAAATTCATTGTTTTGTGCTTGCACTAGCAATGTAAGTGGATAACAAATTATTTTGCAAACTAAATTGAAACAATACAAAATCCTTTGTAGAAATTATCATATTATTTACAGGATAAATATTCAAAATAGTTTAATTTAAATTCATAGTTTTAGGACAAGGCTTCATTACTTAATTTGACAAAGTTATTTAATATTCATATTTCAAAAGGGTCAAAATGACTGCCTTTGACATTCTAATGTTTAAATGTATTTGACTGTTCAGGACGATCAAGACCTCATTTTGACAGAGGCAAGGTCAACTGATAGTCAATATAACATCTTATGTTTGACTGCATTTATAAGTTAACAGAGAAAAAAAGGGGGGGTTATTGAGCTAACGTGGAGATATGTGAGCAAAGCTACTGTATCACATCACCATGACGTGAAGATCTACAGAGCTACTCCGCTAATGAGTTAGCACTAATTTAAGTCCGAAAACGTCACTTTAACAGAATACTGCGCACTTTAATGCAGCGGTAACTCACTACGAAATGTGCTGAAACCATATAGTGATCCAAAAAGCATAAACAACTACTCTTTGCATTTCGACATAGGGGGTGCTGGCTATCAGCAAGACCGAGCCGACAGCCGAAGCAGATGTGGAAATCTCTATAGAGCGCTTCTGAACAAGTTTACAAGTACAGTCAAAAGAACAAAACATCAAACTGACAGCGTGTCAGTTGGTAAACCATCAAACAATTTTCCTGGCACTGTATTGCATCATCATGCCCAAATAACCCAGGAGCAAGCATTTATTACTTACCAATCCAGTAGCAATGTGGCTAGTTCAGCATACATACATCCTCCTGTATCTCACAGCGGCTGACACACAACTGAAAAGTTGTAACACTGGGTTTTAGAAGCTAATCCTACTTTGACCTAAATTGAGCAACAGTTTGACAGAAAAGGTCTTCCACAGCAGTGAAGCGAAGACATTTTTCTCTGACTTGTCTTCTGTGTCTTCTTTGGGGTTGAGAGGATGTTCTGAATATGATTTTGGCGCTGGCGCTCTGAACCATTTACAGTAATCAAGAGGGGAGAGGGATGTTAGTGTTTCTAAAACAAATACATTTTTAGACACCAGGAAATTGGAATCAAGTTAATATATTTTTTTACTTTCAAATATATTTTCTAGAACCACAATTTTATAAGGGGCTTCCCTGGGCCTCTCTCAGTCATGGGCCCTGAGAATCGTCACTGGGCGCCCCAGAATCCAGCAATGAATATGTATAAGGGAACCTAATTGAAAAGAGTTCAACAGAGGCAGAACAGTAGGGGGGTGGTTGTACACCATAAAGACTTATGGGTAATGTATTTGTGTTAATTGTAGAAGTTATCTGTTTTACAGTGGGGGAAATAATTATTTAACCCCTGACTGATTTTTTTTTAAAATTTGCCCCAAAGAAATGAAAAGTCTCAGAACAGTATCATTTTATGATAGTTTTTTTAACTGTGACAAATAGCACATCAAAAGGAAAATTGAGAAAATAACTTTAAATGTCTCCTTCATTGAAAATCGTGAAAAACTGTGTTTTTTTCATTACAATCAGTCACTCTGTACTCCATACACTCCAATTCCTGAATCAGTTACATGAAGAAAAGAGACCAGAAAACGACAGCCTTTGAAAAAGCCTATCAACTAGACGTCATAATGCTAAATCAGCATTCATGGCCTCGCGTACATAGCTTTGGACGCCCACGGGAATGTTGTGGTTTAGGCAAGGTGAAAGCCGATCACAACGGTGGAAGACCAGCGCCTAGGCTGTAAGTAGAAAATAAATTATTCACCCAGTTTTTTACTTTTCAAATATTCTGTTAAAACATGCCATGACAATGAAATGTACTACCTCGGCTAACAAGCTAATGTCTGTGACCACATCCACCCAGAGATGTTGTTTAACTATCTTCAAACGTAATCTACGCTTCAAAAAACAAATAATAATATCAGCAGCTGAATGCGCCACTTGTTAAACCTCCCAGTCTACGGAGCTCGCCGTGAGACTAACCACTCGTTACTGAAATTTTTATTAAAACACCAGTAAATGAGACCTTTAAATAAAATATAGAAACTGATTTTCATTTCACTGACTGAAATAACCATTCGACCACTTATCAACCATTAAGTGTTATGGCTCTCACTGACTGGTTCAACACTCCTATTCAATTAGTCCCCCTAATTAAAGACACCTGTCTTAACTAGTCAGCTGTATAAAAGACACCTGTCCACAAAATCAATCAATCAAGACTCCAAACTGTCCAACATGGGAAAGACCAAAGAGCTGTCCAAGGTTGTCAAAGACAAAATTGTAGACCTGCACAAGGCTGGCATGGGCTAGAAAACCATTAGCAAGAAGCTGGGAGAAAAGGCGACAACTGTGCAATTGTTCAAAAATGAAAGGAGCACAAAATGACCATCAATTGACCTAAGTCTGAGGCTCCACACAAGATCTCAGCTTGTGGGATGTCAATGATTCTGTAAAAGGTGAGAAACCATCCTAGAACTACATGGGTGCAGTAAACCTTAATTAACTTAAAAGTAGCTGGGACAACAGTCACTAAGAAAACCATTGGAAAAAGATTACAACACAATAGATTAAAATCCTGCAAGGTCCCTCTGCCCAAGAAGGCACATATGCAGGCATGTCTGAAGTTTGTTGATGAACACCTAAACGATTCAGAGAGTGACTGGGAGAAAGTGCTGTGGTCAGAAGAGACCAAAAGCTACTGGGCATTAAGTTTGGAGGAAGAAAAATGCTGCCTTTGACCTCCAAAAAAACTATCCCCACCATCAAGCATGGTGGTGGAAACATTTTACTTAGGGGGGTTTTTTCTGCTAAGGGCACAGGAAAACTTTACCACATCAACGGGAAATTGACAGAGTCATGTATCTTAAAGGGACTGTATCATGCTATTTTACACCTTTGAACTTCTGGGATAGACATACTGTATATATGAGAAAATTTTACCATTGGTGTTATACAGTATTAATTTGTCCTGAAATTTAACTTGTATCCTGTTGTTAATGTTAGACCAAGAAGTGAAACGGCTCGTTTCTCTATAAACCCTCCTCCTGTAATCCATGCAGCCAAACAGGCGTTTTCACAGAGAAAGTAAAAAGTCCAAAAAAAAGTGTTTTATGCTGCCAAAAACCAAAGCTGCCATGAACTGTGAGAAGGAGGAGGGTGTGTTTGAAAATCTACCAGGGGTAAGCCGCTCTGCCTGCAGGGGCGGTGCAGACACCTCTAGCACTCAACTTTCAACCAGTGATGTCACTAGTTGAACACTCAGTCGATTTCTAGGAGAGGGAGGGGCAGAATTCAGGAGGATTACTCAGACATTCAGAGGATTACTCAGAAATTTAAGACAAAAACCACTCTGGTGGGTTTTTTATGCATTACCAGGTGGTTGAAAACTTAATTTTGCATGATATAGCCCCTTTAAAATCCTGAGACAACCTCCTTCCTTGTGCCAGGAAACTCAAAATGGGTCGATGACGGGTGTTCCAGCACGACCCAAAACATACAGCAAAGGCAACAAAGGAGAAGCTCAAGAAGAAGCACATTAAAATCATGAAGTGCCCTAGTGGCCTTTTTGGACCTTAATCCAATACAAAACCTATGGAGGGAGCTGAAGCTCAAAGTTGCACAGAGACAGCCTGAAAACCTTAGTGATTTAGAGATGACCTGCAAAGAGGAGTGGGCAAAAAAAAAGCTAGGGGCTGTCACGCTTTAGTTTACATCCATATTATTTACCAAAAGGATTCACCAATGTCATTTTGGCAGTTGTTTACATTTCACCTTCAACCGTTGCAGATAATGCGTGTGATATGATCAGTTCTGTTGTCGCTAAGCTACAGACCCAAGACCCCAATGCATATGTGGCAATATGTGGTGATTTTAAGCATTCCTCTCTCTCTTTTACACTTCCAACATTTCAACAGTTTTTCAGCTGCCCCACAAGAAAAAAACAAGACCTTGAATTTGTTTTATGTAAAAGATGCTTATATGTCCAAACCAAGACCTTCTCTGGGACAATCAGATCACAATCTTGTCTTTCTCTGCTTAGAATATAAACCACTTGTTCAGAGCCAACCTTGAACAAAGATAACTGTTAGAAAATGGTCACATGAAGTCGATGAAGCCCTGCAAGGTTGTTTTGAGTCCAAAAACTGGACGACTCTTTGCCAGCCACATGGAGAGGACATCAGTGCCATGACTGAGTGTGTCACTGACTACATAAACTTTTGTGTGGACAACATCCTCCACTCCAGAACAGTGAGATGGTTCCCTAATAACAAACCCTGGATAACTAGTGAGCTGTAGGAACTGTTGAACAAGAAAACAAGAGCCTTCATTGAGGGAGATGGGGAGTTATTAAGGAGTATGCAGAAGCAACTTGAAGTCAAGATCAAAGACAGCAAAGAGGCTTACAGTAAGAAGCTGGAGAGAAAACTAGAGAGGAAAAATAACAGAGATGTCTGGTCTGGAATGAAAAAGATCACAGGCTTTAAGCACAGGAAGGACTGGATACATTGTAGTCTGGACAGAGCCAATGAACTGAACATATTCTTCAAAAGGTTCAGTCCAGAAAAAAGCTCAGCATTTTCCTCTCCTGTTTCCAGCCAAAGAGACATTCCCCTCTCCTGTAACCCACACCTGGCCTGTCACACAGATGGTTTATCTTCCACTTCAGTCATGAATTCTTCTACTTTCACAACTTCATCTTCGACCAAGTCAATGCTGCTACCCCATTTATCTCACTCTCCCATCTGTCTGTCTCTAAAAGTCAGGGGAAGAGGCAGCTGGAGAACCTGAACCAGATGGTGTCAGCCCCCGAGTCCTGAAGACCTGTGCAAAGCAGCTCTGTGGAATTCAGCAGCACCTATTCAACCTTAGCCTGACCCCAGAGAAGGTTCCTGTATTGTGGAAGACATCCTGCCTTGTTCCAGTACCAAAGAAAACTCACCCATCAGTCATCAATAACTATAAACCTGTTGCCCTGACATCCCACATTATGAAGGTCCTGGAGAGACTCCTGTTCCCCCACCTGAGTAAGAAAAATAGAACCTATCAGGACCCCATGCAGTTTGCTTATCGCCATGGAGTTGGCATTGAGGATGCCATCATCAACCTGCTTCAACCAACCCACTGTCATCTGGACAAATCAGACAGCACTGTGAGAATCATGTTCTCTGATTTCTCCAGTGCAATTAACACAATTTAGCCTGGTTTGCTTTATCAGAAACTCTTGAAGAAACAGGTGGGGGCCCTCAACAATCAGCTGGATCAATGCCTACCTGACAAACAGACCACAGTTTGTAAGATTGAAGGATTGTGTGTCAAACCAGCTGGTCAGCAGCACAGGTGCAGCACAAGGGACTGTACTCTCACCATTCCTTTTCACTCTTTACACCTCAGACTTATAGTATAAGACGGAGACCTGTCATCTGCAGAAATACTCAGACGACTCTGCAATTGTTGGGTGTATCAGAGCTGGAGAAAAAGCTGAATACAGAGAGCTGGTAAGACGCTTTGTGGCATGGTGTGGAAACAATCATCTCACCTTGAATGTGAATAAAGCAAAGGAGATGATTGTAGTTTTAAGAAGAAAAGGGGACAAGTAAAAGACTGTCTCCATCATGGGAGCAGAAGTGGAGTTGGTTGAGGAGTACAAATACATCAGAGTTCACCTGGACAACAGACTGGACTGGTGAATCAACAGTGAAGTTGTCTACAATAAGGGACAGAGCAGACAGTACTTTTTGAGGAAGCTGAAGTCCTATAAGATTTGCATCAAGATACTGCTAATCTTCTACAAGTCTGCTGTGGACAGTGTTATCTCTTCATCCATCATCTGTTGGGGTAGCAGCATCAGAGCCAGGGACTTAAAACGGCTCAACAACCTGATGAAGAAGGCTGGTTCTGTTCTGAGGACGACTGTGGAACAACTGGAGATGATGATGCAAAGAAGGATTCTTCATAAAAATAAAAATATTGTGGACAACCCTGAGCATCCTCTTCATGAGACTATCCTACAGCAACAGAGTATCTTCAGGCGGAGGCTTCTTCAGTTTTGCTGCAACACAGAACACTTTAGGAAATTGTTTCTCCCCACAGCCATCATGGTCTACAACAACTCTTTGAAAAACTAATAAGTTATGAGCTACAACAATACTTAATTTCCCTCAGGGATCAATAAACATTTTTTAATTGAATTGAATAAAATATTAAGTAAATTGAACCCATCCATTCATCCATCCATCCATCCATCTTCTTCCGCTTGTCCGCATTCGGGTCACGTTGGCAGTGATTTAAGCAAAGAGAGACCCAGACTTCCCTCTCCCCAGCCTCTTGGGCCAGGCAAGCCGGGAGACAGAGTCCCTCCAGTGAGTCCTGGATCTTCCCCTGGGCCTCCCTTCCGGTGGGACGTGCCCGGAACACCTCACCAGGAAGCACCAGGAGGCGTCCAGGAGGCATCCTTACCAGATGCCCGAACCACCTCAACTGGCTCCTCTCGATTTGGAGGAGCAGGAGCTCTACTCTGAGCCCCCTCCAGATGACCGAGCTTCTTACCCTATCTAAATAAAAAGAGGCAGCAGTGGACAGAATCTTTGAGATCTGCTGAATGCCAAATTTGACTCGGTTGGTTTGTTCCATTGGTATTTGACAGTATCTACCTCTGCAGAGTTTAACAAAAGATAAACTATTCCTTTTTGTTTGTGGTTCTCTCTAGGTAACCTGCTTATTAATAACCTAACACTGAAGCTCATCCCAGCCGCTTCACACTCGGCTGCGAACTGCTCCAGCGAAAGCTGTAGATCCCGTTCAGATGAAGCCAACAGGACCACATCATCTTCTTAAAGCAAAGAACCGATCCTGAGGCCACCAAAACGGATCCCCTCAACACCTTGGCTGCGCCTCGAAATCCTGTCCATAATTGTTATGAACAAGATCGGTGACAAAGGGCAACCTTGGCGGAGTCCAACTCTCACTGGAAACGAACCGGACTTACTGCCGGCAATGCAAACCAAACTCTGACACCGGTCATACAGGAACCTAACAGCCCTTATCAAAGGGCCTGGTTGGGCAAACTCCCACGCACCCTCAAGGACCCTGCTGAGAGTGTAGAGCTGGTCCAGTGTTCCACGGCCAGGACGAAAACCGCATTGTTCCTACTGAATCCGAGGCTACTGAATCCAAGGAGGCTCAGGAGTGTGTTACCCTATAGTTGGAACACACTCTGTGGGCCCCCTTTTTAAAGAGGGGGACCACCATCCCGGTCTGCCAATCCAAGGGAACTGCCCCTGATGTCCACGCAATATTGCAGAGCCGCGTTAACTAACACAGCCCTACAACATCCAGAGCCTTGAGGAACTCCAGAGCACTGCCACCAAGGAGCTTTTCATCAACCTTGGTGACCTCAGCACCAGAGATTGGATAGCCCGTCCCAAAGTCCCCAGACCCCGCTTCCAAACAGGAATGCGTGTCAGTGGGATTGAGGAGGTCTTCAAAGTATTCCACCCACCGACCCAAGATGTCCCGTATTGAGGTCAGCAGCACACCACCCCCACTGTAAACAGTGTTGGTGGCAGACCGCTTCCCCCCGAGACACCAGATGGTGGACCAGAATCGCTTCGAAGCCATATGGAAGTCATTCTCCATGGTCACTCCAAACTCCTACCACGCTCGAGTTTTTGCCTCAGCGACTATCCAAGCTGCACTCCGCTTGGCCTGCCCGTACCTATCAGCTGCTTTCGGAGTCTCACAGGCCAAAAAGGCCCGATAGGACTCCTTCTTCAGCTTGAAAGCCTCCCTCACCACCAGTGTCCACCAGCGGTTTCAAGGGTTGCAGACAAGACAAGCACCAACCACCTTGCGGCCACAACTACGGTCAGCCGCCTCGACAATGGAGGCACGGGACATGGCCCGCTGGGACTCAATGTCCCCTAGCTCCCCCGGGATGTGTTCAAAGTTCTGCTGAAGGTGGGAGTTGAAACTCCTTCTGACAGGGGACTCTGCCAGATGTTCCCAGCAAGTGCACACATGAACACCCTTATGCTTGAACAAGGTGTTCGTTATGGACAATCCATGACGAGCACAGTAGTCCAATAACAAAACACAGCTCGGATTCAGTTTGGGGGTGCCCAACCACGCCTCTCCAGGTCTCACTGTCATTGCCCACGTGAGCGTTGAAGTCCCCCAGCAGAATGAGGGAGTCCCCAGAAGGAGCACTCTCCAGCATCCCCTCCAAGGACTCCAAGAAGGGTGGGTAATCTAATCTACTGTTTGGTGCATAAACACAAATATTAGTCAGGACCCGTCCCCCCAGCCGTAGGCGGAGGGAGGCTTCCCTCTCATTCACCGAGGTAACCCCCAACGTACAGGCGCCGAGATGGGGGGCAACAAGTATGCCCATCCCAGCTCACAGGTGGTGAGCTCATGGGAAGGGGGGCCCATGTTGCTTCTTCCGGCTAAGTCCAGCCGGGCCCAATGGGTAAAGGTGGAGGAGTGGAGGGGTTGAACCATTATTTAAAAACAAAAGTCTTGCTCTAAGTAACATATGCCTAGCATTTCAGGATTTTCTACATTTTTATGTGGTTTCATCTGTAGCTGACTGTTGTTTTAACTTACAGTTTCAGCTGTATTGTACTCAGGTACTGTATATCAAAGAGATTTGATTAGTGTAAAAATGTTGCACAAAAACAATTAGGTAAATGTCCGTTTTACTTTTTAGAGTGTATCTTCCCTGATTAGTTTCCCTTTGTTCTCTCAGCCTTTTTATACCTTAGCCTCCCTTAGCCTTTTGTCAGTTCCTTGTCTATTCCAACCCTGTCATGGTCTCGCCCTTGTCTTTAAATATCGCTTCAATAAATCATGAGATGCAATCAGTAAAAGAGTTTCTCTGCTATCTGAAAAAGGACTTAGCAGAGAAAAAGTAAACTTTAAGGGACTCACCTCCGGTACAATGCTACTGTTGTCACTGCCAGATCACTAAGCCTCCTTCCAGTGCCCTTCTTCATTACCATGGACTCCGAGTCTGATCCAAGCCACGATCAGCCGATCGCGAACAACAATTTCTGGAGCGGAATTCGGGTGGCTGCCCCTCCTTTCTTCCGAATTTCCAGGTTCTGCTCCCTGGTCCAAGCCAGTGTGTCTAGGCTCTGGTGCCATCTCCCTGCCATTCTCAAGTCCCAGCTCTAGACTCACTCATCCAGGACCTGTCCTCTGTTTCTCCTGAAGATTATGAAGCCTCCCAACCTGTACATCTGTTTGGCTGCCAGACAGTTTATCTAGCCATCAGGGAGGCACTAGTGAGGACAGTCAGGGAGTATTTGGATGCCGCTGCTGCTCACACTGCCCCTCACAGTAGGAGGAGCTCAGGAGTTGATTGGCCTTCTCCAGGAGTACAAACCCCTTCTTCCCTCCATGGGCTTAGTGTGGATTTGGGAGGAGACGGAGTGCATTAAAAGGGCAGCTGTTGCATAAGAACTTGATCGCCTACTTCTGGGTCACCCACAGCAGAGCAGTAGTCTGTAGTCCTCTCCAGCGGGTTCAAGCCCATATTCCTCTCCAACGGATGCCAGCAACAGCCCATCATCTCCCCAGTGGGTGCCAGCAGCAGATTTCATCATCTCCAGTAGGTGCCAGTCAAAGCCCGCAGTTCCTGGTTCAGAGTCACTAGAATGTGTTCATTTCAATTCACTTTTAGTTATTTAGCGCCAATTGGTAAACTTACCCTTCTAAAAAACTCCAACACGTTCTGGCTACATGCCTTCTTCTGGGAGTTAAACCTATCTCCATAGAGCCTTCCAGGTCCCATGTCTCCAGGGTCAGAGCCTCCAGTCTCAAAAAAAAAGTCTCAAAAAAATCTTGCAGACCTCTCCATTGGGTCTCAGCCTGCTGATTGCTCCAGTGGGTCCCAGGCCGTGGTCTTCTCCAGTGGGCTCTGGGACATGGAGTCTCAGTGTTCCCGGACCTCCGACTCTCCCCAGGTTCCAGGCTCCATCAAGAGTGTCCAGGTGGACATGCCTCGGGCTCCAATCTTCACCGAGGGTGTCCAGGCAGACAAGCGTAAGGGTTCCAGTCTCAGAGAGGTGTCCAAGGGGATTTACCCGAACATAAGGTGACTGCCATGACACACAGTTCTCCCAAACAGGCCACTACCACAACACAAGGCTTTCCGCAACGGGCATCCTCCAAGACACAAAGTTCTGTATCGCCTGCCTCCAAGATCAAAGGCTCCACTCGACCGGCCTCCAGGATTAAGGTTCTCCGCTGCTGGGCTCAGGTTTGTTGCACATCCAGTTTATGAGGAGCGAAAAGGCCTCCCCCACTTAGCATACCAACACTGTTATTATTCCAGGAAGCCTTCATGTTGCTCCAGCTTGACATTTTCGCTCTGTAGTTACTGTGGAGTTGCAACCTTTTCTAACTTGACCTCTGCATTAACCAGGAGCTTATCTGCAGGAGTTCATTGGAAACGGATGAAGCAAATCCCTAGAAGTATGCGTTCTTTTCATAATTATATTCCTCATGTATCTTTATTCCCTCCTGCATGCCTGCTTCTACAGAGGACATAGCCATCTTTTCCCAGTGTTGCAGTCAATTTAACCCTATTCAACCCTTCAGATTGGTTAGCGCTCAGACCCTTGCACAGGAAGGAGGCCTGAGCTGTCAGTCTGCAGTCTAGACAACAGAGCTCCAGCCTTCCCTCTCTGCCTTTCTGTGCCATTTCACAGACATTGATCGCCTCAGACAAGGCAGTAACACTTGCTGTTGTCTCTCTGTTGCAGAGCCTCTCAGTCTCTCCTCTGTCCGGTAATTCTTTTCGTCCTCTATCTGCAGCAGTGCTTTACCTCCTGAAATGGTGAGTTGTTATTTGAAGAGGATGCCTAATGGACTTGAAGAGCATAGTTTCAAAGCATCTCCTTGCAGAACCAAATTTATGTTTTTTTAACTGAGGGTTTAGGCTGTAGAGCAAAAATATTCCTATGATTTTTTATTTATCTTATTTATTTTTTATTTATGATTTTTTTTATTTAGATGTTTTTAGAAGTTACACAAATATTTTTTATTTTTATTTTCACAAAAGGAAAATGATATGTGGCTTTTAAAGTATTCTGAGTCCAAAACAGTGTAGAGTTCATCCCTCTTCAGTCAATACTTCATAGATCCAACTTTTAATTACTCTAGAGCTGTAAGTCTGTAATTCTGTGTTCCGCTCATGGCGGCAGTGTGTTGGAGCAGCTCTGTTATGTTAGCTATGTTTTGTTCTTCTTGTAGACTTGTTCATTATTGGTTGAGGTGTTGCAAACTGGGACAGTTATTTCTGGTTCTGGATGCTGTGCAGCTGGAAGCATTGTTGCTCTTACATTTTACTTCTAAACAGTTTACTTAATACTTAATTAGTTATGACAACAAGGTGTCATGTTTACAGCTGATTAGCATCTCAAAAGCTTAATTAGTACCGAGGCATTCTGGCCTTCTGGCCACTCAAACCACCATAGTGTGTGAAGTTACTGCTCACGCAAGATTATGCTGGTGTGATTCAAGATGGTGGAAAAAAGAAGAGCATTAGCACATCAATGTCATCAGTTTCGTTAAATTAGATTATTTAGCGCCTGAGGGCAAGTATTACATGATGTCATCATAGAGGTAGCATACTCACACATTCAACAAAAAATAGAGACAATTGGCGTTCCAGTGACCAGGATGGATTGGGAATCAGCGAAAGTACCCGAGGCATGGCGTTGCTTCCAGCAGCATGCCAAGCTAATGTTCTCAGGACCCATGTGGGAGAAGAACGAGCTGGATAAGTGCAGTTACCTCTTATTATGGGTTGGGGGGGGAAGGCCAGAAAGTGTTTAATACTTATACATTGTTAGCCGACGATGCTTAGAAGATAAGGACTTATTATGGCATGTATGTGAAGTACTGGAGGGAAAAAACAGTATCAGGCTGTGACGATATGTTTCTTCAGGGAATAGGAAAATAGTTCGAGTTAATATGAAGATGGATAGAGCTAAAAAAAGACGATTCATACAGAAATCTGTTTGAGGCTAAAAAAGATGCTAAGATATGTGTTAGAATTGCCCAGTCAAAATCCAGACGTTAACTCTTGACATTTAAACATGTTGGTCTATCTCCTAAAATACATGTAGGCTTCTGTAATGTAATGTAGAAAAAGTATGAATAGATTTGCAGCGATCTGGATCATAAAGGAAAAGAAAACCAAAAGAACCATCAGCACAAAGAAACCATTAATGAGTACAGTTTTCAGCAAGGCCCCAACACATCTGTTTCTCCTTTACAAACAAGTTGGTAGCGCCTGTCAATTCTGCTTACCAAAGACATCTTGTGACACATGTCCTCGTTGACAAACATTTCTTCACTCACCAGGATCTCTGCTGTCACACCCCTGGGCTGCAGTGCCACTGTCACTTCTCTTTCCCTCAGCTTTGCTGTCAAATAAGTGCACCATTGTTGGTGCTGACAACATTAAACTGGGCTCCGCTGAACTCACGTTTGGAATTTGCTGCCTCTGCTGACAGATTTCTTTTCTTCCCATTCCTTTTTTGAATAAGTTCCAACTGAAACTCATCCGCTGTCTTCTGCTCCAGCTTCCACGACTTTGTACTGAAACACAGTTCAACATAAAAGGAGTCACAGCATCAGCAGGACATGTAACTGATAAACACCCCGAGTTACATGACACCAGCTGTTTTCTATACAGAGACAGGAATAAAAAATTATACATTATAAAGAGGTTAAATTATTTAGACAGGAATCCTCTTAAGAGGTTTGTGGGTGGCTCTTAAAAGAGCCGTTGTGGCCGCAAAACAGCTTCCTCACCCGGACACCCAGACCTGGTAATGTCTCCACCAAAGCACGTCCCGCGCCGCTCACATATAAACTTTTACTAACAGCAGACAGATGGATAGCCGCTCAGCTTGGTAGTTGGTGTGGCTACGGGGCAAAGCTTGGACCTTTGGGGCACAAACTGGGCGAGGAGAAGGGGTGTTTATTGATCCTTCCACCACTGCTCGACTGGGTTTATCCCCACAGGAGCGGTCCCGACATTTAATGTGTGCAGCTCATAGACCAGAGCCTACTGGGAGCTCCCGGAGGGTCAGGGGAAGGAGGGAGGAGGTGGCCAGTGCAGCGGTCCAGGTCAGGATACTTCCAAATTAAGTATTGGAAATCAAAGGCTCTTCCCTGTGAGTGTCCTCTTTCACAAATCAGACTCCAAAGTGTCTCATCCCCTTCCACCTGACCTTTGTGTTCCTGAAGATTCAAAATTCAAAAATTAGCAGAAATAATGACATGATAAAAAATGAGGAGAAAAAAAAATCGGGTAACCTTGCAGATTCATGCTATGTGAGTATGAGTTAGTACAATCAAAGAAAATTAATCACCAAAAACTGTACTGCGAAATCAAATAATCAGAGCAACGCCTGAGTAAGACAAAATAGGTGAACAAAAAAACGAAAAGAAAAGATAATAAATCAAAGAGAAAAAAACAAAGATAAGCCAAAACCCTTCCAGTTCTTGAGTGTTTCAAATCCTGAGGAGGGATCAAATTCCAGTTACAAGCAGTAAAACACAGATTAAATAACATCAAGAAACTGTTGGGTCTGACACTGGATATATGAAATTATATCAAAGGGTTCTCTGATAAAAATGAGAAGCCAGCGCTTGGGATGCTGGCGTCAGCATCCCAAGCGCTGGCTTCCTGCCATTATCAGAGCAGAACGTTGCTCTGAAAGGGAAACTTCCCCCCGTCCGGATTAAAGTGCCACATCGCTCTCTCTTTCTCTCTTCTTCTCTCTTCCCCTAGTGAAGCGAGTACTTGGGCTGAGCTTTGATAAGCCCTCTACACCGAATGGTCAGATGGTTAGTTACAAGATGGCACCGCGGATGGACGCCTCGGTACTTCGCTCCCTAGTACTTGTTACATTTTTACTTTTTTGCATAGTTTTCTGCACTCCCTCTGCTATTAAAATGAGCAGAGAGGAAATCTTACAAATAGGGCTATCAAGTGCCGGACTTTTTTCACCGGTTTTTAATCTACCAGACTGCTTTATGGAGATTCTGGCCGGAGGAGCAGCAGCGCTCTGTGGATTTAGACGGAGACGCCAACGAGGGAAACGAGCTGGTGTGCTAGTTAAGTTGCGGCAGCGGGGATTACGCACCGCTCTCCCATCCATACACCTGGGGAACATTTGCTCTCTGCCTAACAAAATGGATGAATTGCTCCTTCTCCTATCCAAGAACTCCGCCTTTCGTCGTTCTGCCACCTTTTGCTTCACTGAAACCTGGTCCAGTGAACACATCCCGGACAGCCCACTACAGCTGTTCCAAGCGGACCGCTGCGCGGAACTGTCTGGGAAGTCAAAGGGAGGAGGAACGTGCTTCTACATAAACGAAGGTTGGTGTACAGATGTCACAGTGTTAAAGAAGACATGCAGCCCTCACCTAGTCTTCAATCTATAATCATTCAATTCAGAGCTCTTTATTAGCCAAAAGCTAGGTCAGTGATAAGAGCCACGCAGTCTCTTTCTTTCAGAGCAACCACAAGGTAAACTGCCCAGGTTAAAAAACCCACACTGTTCTGCATTTTTGCTCGTTCGCGTGTGTGCGTCGCCCCTACGCGTGCGTGCTATGACGTATGTACGTTCAGGAAGCTCCCCGTCACGTGGCCTTTATGACGTTAGTTTGTCCACCATCTTTGTAGTTTGTTTAGATAGCATGTAGCCTAGCCACTTAGCCGCTAGCAAAGACCTAATTAGCTGAGAGTGAAATCTCAGCTAATTTTTTTTTGTGGATCATTTTTAGATATTAAAGTTGTTAAACTGAATCAAATCTCCTTATTTAATTCCGCAACAAAACCAAATTCTAAATTTTTTATTAAATGGTTCCCACCATACTTCTGTATAAGTTACTCTTAAAACTCCAGGTCATATGTATCCCCCGTACATTTTTCATCAACAGCAATGTATTCCTCATCTTTACTTAGTGCTCGATCAGAGTCTGTGTTAGAAACACCCTCCTCTTCCCCCTGGGGTTTTGTGGGCATCTGAACTGTAACTGCTCTGTCTACTGTCCTAGCTACCTGTCCACTACATCCACAAACACAATCAGAGTACCTGTTAAATAGATAATTAGTCTTACACCTCCCAAGCATGTTGTCCAACCATCATAGGCACAATCATAGGCACCTAAGTGTTCAGCCACATTCTCCTTGAAACCATGTAAATATTCCAAAGCCTTCATAACAGCGCCCCCCACTGATGTGTCCGTTGGTATTACTGTATAACTTCTGTCCCCGAATAAAGAACACACACCTTCTAGTCCAACCAACAGCATATCTAAGGCCATTCTATTCTGCCAGGACAGGAGTGAGGTGGTGTCCAGCTGCTCTGCTAACCCAGAAATTGCATTATGGGAATAATTCATGAATTTCTTCTCATTAATATACAGATAATTAAACAAGCAACTTTTTTTTTGAATAGTTGGCCATATGATAATAGACTCAAATCCTGCTAATATCTCATTTATAGCTTTAAACTCATGAGGAACCCCCCCCCCATGGTACACCTATGGCATCGATATACACTCTTCAAATGTATCAGATATCACTGCTCGGGAACCCTGATGTGATGTAAGATCCTCTTCATCAAATGGAACAATTGCAATGGATACATCAACAGCCTTGTGATGGACTGGCGACCTGTCCAGGGTGAACCCCGCCTCTCGCCCGTTGGCAGCTGGAGATAGGCAACAGCCCCCCTTGAGGAATAAGCGGTTGAGAAAATGGATGGATGGATGGACATCAACAGCCACCACACCCAGAAAATGTCAGGAGCGGCCTGCTCCTGCTTCATAATCCAGGATAATAAGTGAAGCTGAACAGAGCATCTCCAAAACTCTGGGGAAGAATCATCTTGCATACAGATTTCCAACACATAGAAAAATAATCTTCTTTATCATTAAGATAAAATATCTTTAAGCACTCTCCAGAATACTGGCCCATGTCCACCCGTTCTTTCGTCCTGGTGACATTGAAACACACAAACAACTCATCTGGGGCTGGTTTGAGTAATCTGATTAAATCAGGGGCCCTAACTGGTTTGGCCAGCACATATGGCTTCTTCCAGTGTGTGTGTATCCCTGCTGTAACACCAAAAATATAGCAAGAAGAACATATGCTGCACCTCCTCCCCTCAAGCGTGAAATTATTTCTAGGAATCCCTGAAATGGCCCACTGTGGAAAATTCTCACCTGGGTTCTCACAGAAACTAATGCATTCAATTCAATTAACGTTTATTTATATAGCGCTAAGTAACAACAGATGTCATCTCAAGGCACTTTACAGGAAAAGTCATTTCAATAAAAATATATAGTTTTCTATGTAAGGAATTTCAGCAGATTGCGTTGAGTCATCAACTTGAGGTTTTGCCCGGAACTTGTAGACTCCAACTACAGCAATCCCTCAGCAATCCCTCATACTGAGCAAGCATGTAGAGACAGTGGAGAGGAAAAACTCCCCTTTAACAGGAAGAAACCTCCGGCAGAACCTGGCTCCGTACAAGCGGTCATTTGCCACGACTGTCTTGGGGGTTTGAGAAGACACAGAAGATACACAAAAAAAAAAAAAAAGAATTGATGTAAGAGTACTTTATATATTAAAGAAAGTAAAAAGTTGATAACAGGACCAGATTTGAACCAGACCATCAATTTCTGAAGGGTTAGTGTTGGAATAACTGTGGTCCACTGTGGTATTCTGAGACGGATAGGGAAGCAAGAATGGAACAGATTCTTTGAAACTTGTTACAGCACTGTCTGAAATCTTTATAATGTAATTAAATTTTCTTTCAGATTTTGGAACGGTGGGTAAAGTATATTCAAAGGTTATCAAAGAATGGAGTTAACAAAGTTGACTTAGGTTGAGGAGCAAGACCACGCCTCAAACCCGCTTCGTACGTTCTAATCTGTCTTAAACTCATCTCCCCTGGCACCTCGGGCCTCCCTCACATCTCTAATCATGCTGCAGTACACATATAAACCCTGTCTGACTCTCATTCCTCGTCTGTCTTGTTCGTTTTCGAGATCAGTTCGGACTTTCACTTGTGTTCGCTCGCTTACCTCGCATCATATCTCTGCTTTTATTGTACCCAGCATGGATCTCCTCACATTCGGCATCGCCCGCCAAGTAACCATCGGGGCTTCCCTCAGCCCGTGGTCCTTCATGCTTCCCACCATGTTCGGCTCCCCTTGAGCCAGTGGGATTCCGTCCCGTCTCCCCCAGCTTCGGCCTCTTCTCCCCATATTTCCCAACGGCATGTCTGGCTGGATCGTGGATTGGCTCCAGTGCGTGCTACGGCAAAAGGGCATCCCCTTCAGTCGCTCCGCTACCAGAATCCATCTTTGCAAGCTCCTTTCTCCGTCTCCTCCACGCAAAATGCTTCATGTAAACATGCCATTTGATTTATTCTGACCCGGTCAAGATCATTCGGATCAAAATTTCATTCCAATTCGGAGGGGTGGTTTATTTTGATAGTTATTCAAATTGTGGTGCATGTAGACTCCCTTTTGGAATGTCGGTCATTCCAGCGGATGTCTGTTAAACCATGTGTAGACATCTTATATGTCGTGTCAATTAAATGGATTCCGTTTGTAATTCTTTTGAGCACATAAGAATGAAGGCTTGAGGATGTATAACTGTGACAAAAAAACAAGCAAGCTCTGAAGAACATCGTGATCTTCCATTTGGAATGGGCGCAGCCATGTTTGCAGCGGAGCTCTATTTCTTCTATGGCCGTTTTACATGTTTTAGATAGTTCTGCTGTTCAGACATGTATCACATGTAAATGCCTTTTTTAATCCGATAGATGTGAAATTCTAATCCAATTTATGATCGGATTAAGGATGTTTTGCACATGTTAACATAGCTAGTGACATACTTTCGTTTAACGCGCATGCGCCACAGGAAAGAAATAAGAAATAAATTTGGGGGTGTTTTAAAATCTGTTCAAATCGACTTAAATTATGTATATTTTACGTCCAGGTTTAGGCATTTATATTAGGCAAGTATATTTATCCTTCTGTGACCTTGGGGTCAGGTCATAAAACTTGTGGGTTAAGATAGGCTGGGTAACTCGTCTTACGGCGTGCACCCTGAAAGGGTGGGCCATTTTGTCAGAATACTGGCTCCCTCTTTTTAGGATTTCAGCGAATACTTCACTGGAGTCCCTGGTCTTTGCTTTCGGGTTATCTTAACTCTGCCGTCGGTTCGGTCCTTCATTTTTCCTTCTGGTCTCTGCCGCCAGCGTGCCATGCCTCGACGATCGGTTTGCCCTCGTCGAGCCCTGTCATATGGGGATGCAGCTCTAGCGAGATTTCCTCTTGGATCGGTAATTTTTTTTTTTTTTTTACAATTTCGTCTCCCTTCCCGTTGCTTCTCAGCTCTATATCGATGCTGCTCCTCCCATTGATATCGGGAGCAACTACTAAAGGAGGTGGTTTACCCCAGGCTGGCCCCTGTAGTTCATCTCCCAGTCTGCCTTCCCTTCCTCCGCTCTCCATGGGCTTTACCCCCTCATAATCACAGCCCTTCTTTGGGGACGCAAATGGTCACAAAAATCAATCCTCATCCACTTAGACAATACAGCCATCATAGAAATTATTAATAAAGGTCAATCTCGTTCAACCACTATCATGCAGCTCATCCGCAGACTCTCTCTCTCTCTACCAGCCTAACATCAGTTCATACTCCATGCAGCCCATGTCCCTGGTAACCTAAATTGCATTGCTGATTCTCTCTTCTCTTTTCAGAAATTCAGATTCTCGGCTCAACCTCACCGCTGCATCTCAGAAATCCAGCTTCAACAGTCTCTCACCTGAAATTCAGATCCTCTGCTCCGACTGCAGACCTCAACCCAACTCCGTCCTACCATTTTTAGCCACAATCTTCAATTACCTCCTCAGCGTCACAACCTCACCTCTGCATCTCAGAATTTAATGTTCGACAGTCTCTCACGTGGTACTCTCTCTGTTTACTTGTCTGGCTGGAATGCCTTCAGGGCTTTTCACGTAACATATTGTCTTCTTTTCCCTCTCATTCCCTTGTCAACCTGCCACTTCATGTCACTCCAAATCAATACAAAAAAAGAAATAAATACCATCAAATCTTATGTCACAGATCAGCTTCTCAATCAAGCTGGTGACAGGCAGCCTCTGTCTGGCCCTCGATCATAGCCACATATCTGTTAGGATTTAAAATCTAGAACCACCCAAACCTACACCGCTTACTGCTCACCTTCGACCTTCTCACCCATTGCATTCTCACGCTTTGCTCCTGCTATCTATCCCCCTTCATCAACCTAGCTCTTCAGTCCACAATCCTGCTCGCGTGTTTCTGTATTCTGTGTTGTTCCGAGTTTGCCCCCTCTTCAACCATACACATCCTTTTCATTCATCCAAGTCTAAGACATCTCGATTTTAGTCAGGACACCCTCATTTGCATCTATGTAGAAATAAAACAGACCAGCTCTGCACTTCTGTCCGAATCCACCTATTTCACCTTAGTTCTAACCTTCGCCCCATACGAACCAATCCCTGCTACGTTCAGTCCTGATTATCTGCTAACGCCTCATTATTACAGAATAAGCTAAGTATGAATAATAAGGTAAGTACAAAGCACTTAATAATCAAGCTCTATTATACATCTAATCTGATTGTTCCTAACAGAGCCATTATTGTGATTGCTGGCCTTGTGTCTGTGTTTCTCTCCATAGAAACTCCCAACGATCTGCCACCGCTTGTTGGGAGCATCGGCCCAGAGGATGCTCTAAGTGACCGAGCATCCTCCATGCTGTTTTTCTGTCTTCTCAGACCCCCAGACTGCTTTTGCCGGAGGTTTCTTTCTGTTAACACTAGAACTACCAGAGACTGGTCATTTGACTGGATCCCCACCACTCTACCACAGAGCAGTCATTTGACAGGGCTGTTGTTATCTAGGACTGTTAATCACTTGTGAACAGGCAAGGCAATTTTATTTATATAGCACACTTTCAACACAAGGCAATTCAAGGTGCTTTACATGATTCAGTGATAATGATACCAAATACGTGGTTACAAAAGCATGATTAGAAAAAAAAAAGAAACATATAGGTTTAACAGATAGACACAATCAATAAATAAGAAAAGATGGTGTAAGGAACAAATGTATGCAATATAGATCAAAAATAGATAAAACACAAATGTATGAAATGTAGAATAAACACAGATAAAACACAATAGATTAAAAAGGAAATAACAAAATAAAAATAAAACTTAAACCACGAGAATCAAATAGTGATCAGAGAGCACAATTTAGGGCTCAAAGGCAGCTCTGAATAGTAGAGTTTTAATCTTTGATTTAAAAGAGCCTAACGATTCAGCATTTTTGCATTCTTCTCGAAGTTTGTTCCAGATTTGTGGAGCATAGAAGCTGAAAGCTGCCTCTCCTTGTTTAGTTATAATTTTAGGAATGTTAAGTAAGCTCGAGTTGGAGGACCTGAGTGGTCTGCTGGGTTGGTATAGTGACAGCAGATCTCCAACATACTTTGGTGCTAAACCGTTCAGTGATTTATAAACTAGTAGGATATTTGAAAGTCTATTCTCTGAGTTACAGGGAGCCAGTGTAAGGACTTAAGAACTGGGGTGATGAGTTCTAGTTTTCTAGTTCTAGTGAGAACACGGCCAGCAGCATTCTGGATCAGCTGCAGTTGTCTGATTGCTTTTTCAGGTAGACCTGTGAAGACGCTGTTGCAGTAATTAATCTGACTAAAGATTAATGCCTGGATCAGTTTTTCAATGCCCTTCTGTGACATCAGTCCTTTAATCCTAGAAATCTTCTTCAGGTGATAGAAGGCTGACTTTGATATTGCCTTTATGTGACCCTGGAGGTTCAGGTCTGAGTCCGTTATTACACCTAGATTATGGGCCTTATCAGTCGTTTTTAGTTGTATTAGCTGAAGCTGTGTGCTGACTCTGGATTGTTCCTCCTTAGGTCCAAAAATAATTACTTCTGTTTTGTTTCTGTTTAGCTGGAGAAAGTTATGGGACATCCTTTCACTGATTTGTTCAATGCATTCATTTAAGGTCTGGATAGAATCAAAGTCACCTGGTGACAATGTAATGTATAGCTGTGTGTCGTCTGCATAGTTATGGTAATTTATCTGATTGGCTGCTATAATCTTGGTTAGTGGGAGCATATAAATATTGAACAGGAGGGGTCCCAGGATGGAGCCCTGGGGGACCCCACATGTGATTTCTGTTTGTTCTGATGAGAAATTTCTAATGGACACAAAAAACTGCCTATTTTTGAGGTAAGACTCAAACCATTGAAGTGCTGTACCAGTGAGTCCTATCCAGCTATCCAGTCGTTCCAGTAATATTTTGTGATCAACAGTGTCAAACGCTGCACTGAGGTCCAACAAAGCCAGAACTGTGGTTCTGCCGCTGTCTGTATTTATGCAGCCGCATTGAAAACTTTGACTAGGGCAGTCTCAGTGCTGTGATGGACATGGAAACCAGACTGAAAATTATCTAAGGAGTCATTCGTTTTCAGTAATGTGTTCAACTGTTGAGATACACTTTTTCAATAATCTTACTGATGAATGGGAGATTAGAGATTTTCCTATAATTCTGCATCAATGTATTATCTAGGTTGTTTTTCTTTAATAGGGGTTTGATAACTGCTGTTTTGAGGGCCTGGGGGAAGACACCTGACTGGAGGGATGTGTTAACTATTTGCATCAGATCGGATTTAATGACAGGGAGGACTTTCTTTAAAAAAGGTGTGGGTAAAATACCGAGGCAGTAAGAGGAGGAGTTTAGCTGTTTAATAATTTCATCAAAATGTGATTGATTTAGTTTTTTGTAATCTGGCATTTTACCTCCATTATTTTTACATGGGATTGAAAATGGTGGTGGGTTGGGTGCTGCTTTACAGATTGAACTTCTGACTTCTAGAATCTTTTCACTTGCCCTTGTGGAATGTAGCTCAGGAGCTGCTGTCACTGGAGGATTGGTTAGTCTGCGAGTGTTATTAATGTCTCTGTTAATGATTGTATAGAAGAATATTTCTCTTGCATTATGGCACTCCCTTTTTTCACTACGTAGCAGAGGATTGTTGGTCCATGGATACCTGTTTCTACCTGAGACTACTTTAACTTTCGTTGGAGCAATGGTATCGATGATGTCTGAGACTTTAGAGAAAAAGTTATCTACCAGCTTGTTACCAGAGTGTTTGTTGGGGGGTGGTGGGTGTTGGGTGGGTGAGCTAGAGCAGTAAATTTGTTTAACACTAGAACTACCAGAGAGCAGCCATTTGGCTTTTCTACCTATAAAGCCCACAGGTAAGCCGAAAGGCTGGATGGCCCCCTGTGAACCTTCCTTTTGTTATGTAAACGGGGCAATCACTGGGACACCACAGGGGGGGGGATATGCTGAGCCACTTCACTCAAAACACCTTGACATAAAATGGGGGAGGGGGAGAATCAGGTAGGAGCAGGATTGCTAACTGACTGTCTGAGCAGAATATATGAGCTGAATCAAAATGTAATATATGTAGAAGGATGTAGACGTTATCAGAACCCTACAACACTGGGCTTCCAACATCCCCACCAGACACATAAGAAAAGTAATAGAATAGAACCACATCAAATAAAGCACTCAAAATCTGGGGTTATCCCAACTGGGCCTTCATGATATTTACTAATAATAATAATAATAAAAAAGTATTATCAGGATACAGTGTTAGAGAGTGGAAGTGAGTGAGACTTAGAACTTAGGCTTAAAACTTTATTGATCCCTTTGGGGTGACTCCCTCAGGGAAATTTGAGTTTTCAAGCACACAGAGAAAACTAAACAGTATGTAACAATGAGTGAGGTGAGTACATTTCAATAATCACTCACAATCCATGCACTGCCAAGCCGTCTCCTTTCTGCATTTGCCACATGTGTATTTGTAACAGCCTATACATCGCAGAGTGGCATGATTGCTTTTACACTGATTTTTAACCTGACACATTGCTCTTTTCCCAGGGCTAGGTGTTGAAGGTTGTAGCCGAAGCAATTGTTCCCTTTGTGCCTGCTTTGCACCCACCCCATGATTTCTTGGAAGCGATTTCGGGACATAGTTGCCATGATCTGGGGGTTTCCCAGGTTTGCTGACCAGCAGTCATGCAGTGATGGAACCTTGGTCAGCCCCCGCAAGATAACAATAGCAATAAATGCCATTAGTTCAGGGAGGGCCATGAACCAGTCCACATGCTCCATTTGCCGTGCATGTTCAACAGTACAGTGTCGAATGGAACTTAGCATTTCCAGAGTATTTCCACTGCTCAAATACATAACTGATATTTTGAAATCAGAAATATAATATCATATCTTTGACATAACATAACATCACAGTGTGGGCAAACAGCAACAGTCAGTCTGGTTTTTATGAGTTGAGACAGGGAGAGACAGGAAAAGAGAAAATAGAGGGAAAGAGCAAAACAGACAAAAACAATGTACAAATTCTTAAATATAACAAATCAAATGTGTTTCGGGTGTATCTCAGTTTGAAAAAAACGTTACATAAAATAAATCTTGTACAGATATCAACTTGATGAGCAATTCTGTAAATGACTAGTGGGGCTACCACAGATTTTGAGTGCTTTATTTGATGTGGTTCTGTTCTATTACTTTTCTTATGTGTCTGGTGGGGATGTTGGAAGCCCAGTGTTGTAGGGTTCTGATAACGTCTACATCCTTCTACATATATTACATTTTGATTCAGCTCATATGTTCTGCTCAGACAGTCAGTTAGCAATCCTGCTCCTACCTGATTGTCCCCCTCCCCCATTTTATGTCAAGGTGTTTTGAGTGAAGTGGCTCTGCATATCCCCCCTCCTGTGGTGTCCCAGTGATTGCCCCGTTTACATAACAAAAGGAGGGTTCACAGGGGGCCATCCAGCCTTTCGGCTTACCTGTGGGCTTTATAGGTAGAGCAAAAAATCCTGGGTCTTCTAGTGTTAAAGATTTCAGCTGAGCTGTCAACAAGGGGGTGTGTTTTTACTATGGTCTTATTTTGATTAGATAGTTTAGCCGGGATCATGCTTTCAAAGAAGATGCAGAAATGGTCAGATAATGCAACATCAACTACGGAGATGTTAGAGATTTTCAGACCTTTGCTAATGATTAGGTCTAAGGTGTGACCTTGTTTGTGTGTTGGCTGATTGACATGTTGGATTAGACCAAAGTTATGGAGAGTATCACTTAGTGTTTTAGTCCGTCTATCCTGGGGGTTGTTAGTATGAATGTTCAGATCTCCCACAATAATTAGTTGGTCATATTCAATACTTATTACAGAAAGAAGGTCATTGAGGTCATTAATGAAGTTTGAGCTAGCTTTAGGGGGTTTGTACATATTTATGACTAAGACATTGTTCAGCTCTTTTATCTCTGTAGCAAGGTATTCGAAAGAGTGAAATTACATCTTTTTAAAGTTCAACGTTTTTTTTTTAAATTGTGCCCAGCCCCCCCCCCCTTTCTTTCTTTCCTGCTTTCAGTTAGAAAGCTATAATTAGGAGGAGTGGCTTCTGACATTGAAGATCTTTCATTATTTGCATCTAACCAAGTTTCAGATAAAAACAGAGCATGTAAATTATGATTAGTAATAAAGTCATTGATTAGAAAAGATTTATTTGATAGTGACCGAATATTGAGTAATGCCAATTTAAGAGATTTGTTGGTAGTTTTTAAATTATTCTGACAGGGGGGATTTGCATTTGTAAGTTCTTCTGCTTATAATCACAGGAATGCTATTTTCATGGTAACCAGACATGTGCTGGTTGAAGAGTTTTCTTGGAGTTATTTCTGGCAGCCGAGAACATCAAACGTCAGAGATAAGAGAATCATCATATCCAATAGACCTGAGTGAGAATCTGGGAGTTAGCTGAGTTCCTTTAATAATTTGTACCTGTAATTTTTTGCAGAATTCTATCGGTGAGCCGAGTTTTGCTGAGTCATCATTGTTGTTGTCAGGGACCTGTGCGAGGCTGGATGCCCTGTCTAAGAGTCTAGTATTAAGTTTTGCTGAGTCATCATTGTCAGACGTCTGTGAGAGGCTGGATGCCCCATTTGGTGGTCTATTATTACCAACATGCTGAGCTGAGGCGCTGACCTTCAGTGAACCTTGTTTTAAGACTCTCTCAGGCTGTTTGAAGTTGGAGGCACCGTCTGGCAGCTTATCTGTGGGCTGAGTTGAGGCTTTGACCTTGGGTAAGCTTTGTTTAGACAGTCTTGGAAGAGTGTTGTTGAAACGTGCGAAGATATTAGCAGCCAGTAGTTTAATTCCAGCTCTGGTGAGATAGCGCTGCTTTTCTTTGAATAGAACAGACGCCGATCCAAAGACTTTGAAGTTGCTCACATATCCAATAGAAGTTTCCAGGCATTTTGTTTTCATCCATTTGTGAAGAGACCGAATTCTAGAAAACCGTTCATCCTTACCTCCTGGAACTTGGCCAGACAACCAGGTGTTTGAGATATTGAGCTGATTTAGGGCCAAAAGAAGTTGTGATACATCAGCTCTTAAGACTTCACTCTGGCGTAGGCTGATGTCATAAGAGCCAGCATGTATGATCAGTGTGTTCCAGGGTGAAGAGCAAGAATAGAGGGGATATTTTCCAAAATTTGTCTTATAGTGTACCTTGGGAAACGGTGGATGTTTGTTTTGTGACTACAGAAGATTTCAATCCCAATTATGGAGCCATCATGAATAATCAGAACCTTGCTTTGTTTCTTTTTGCTTTTTTCCATCCATAGCGGTATTCCTCGATTTCTCCTGCTGGAGTTTACTGGTGGCAGGGGCTGTGTCCTGCAGGGAGTTTAAGGCTGTAAATCTGTTCATTAGGGGAATTCCAGGGGGAGAGAATGATGCCAGGAGCTTCCTCCTCTGCCTTTTCCTTCTCCTGGGAACAGGCGTGGGGGTATTTCCACAGTTCCGTTTCAGAGGCGTCCTGGCTTTCTGCCCGTTCCACGTCTTGGTGAGGGAATGGTGTTTTTCTGTGCTTTTTGATTGAGGCTAGACCGAAGCACGGGGCTGTTGGATTTCTGTTGTTCCTTTGTTGGTATTGTCGTCTCATTGTTATATCCAGCATTGATTTCATAGTTAATTTCCAAACGGCATAGTTTTTCTTCCATATTCCTCCAGGGCGTTCTGTCTTTGGAGCAGTTTTTTAAAGTTCTGAGCAGTGTGCCATGTTGTTAATCACAGTCTTTCAGAGGTGTCCAGAAAAGGTGATCCGGTTTAGCAGGTAGCTTGGCACAAGTCTTCAGCTGAGTAAAACGCCAAAATGTTGATCCACAGTCTTACAGAGGTCCTTTGGAAGCAATCCACCAGAAAAAGCCTATTCTAATAGTGTACTTCCAGAGGCTCGGCACATACATTAAGAGGAATACTGCAGAAAACTAAAAAGAATAGAGTCTAAACCTAAGTCTGAAAGGTGAAAATAAGGCGAAATTCAGACAGATCAGGAGAGCTCAGAGAGAGCTGCTCCTCCTCCGTTAGTCAGGAAGATTTGGAATAGGTGCCTTTGTTCTGTAAATGTGGCAAATAGGGGAGATTGGGGACAGTTGCAACACTTTTGCATTTGGCTCCATTACTCAAAAACCTTGTGGATGAGACAAACTGGATTTTTATACAGTATACTTTCATACCTCTGTTAACAGTTGACTACAGGGAACATATTCTTCTAAATTTGCATTAAAATTAAAGCTCTCCGTTGTTGCAATTATCCCTGGGCCTGGGTGCAATTTGATAAAATAATAATATAAAATATACAATATATAATAATATTAAAATAACATCTGCGATGGACTGGCGACCTGTCCATGGTGTACCCAGCCTCTCGCCCGTTGACAGCTGGAGATAGGCACCAGCCCCCCGCAACCCCTTGAGGAACAAGCGGTTCAGAAAATGGATGGATGGATTAAAATAACACAATCAACAGTTTTTGCAACTGTCCCCGGTCTCCCCTATTGTGAATCAGCAGTGTAGTGACTAGTCATTCAAAGAATCAAACATTTCATGATCCATAAATGTTCTTATTCAGGTAAAAAGATAAAAAATAAAGTATACAAACAATATAAAAATATACAAATATCCATTGTGTGTGTGTGTGATGGAGTGACCCATGTTTCACTGTTTCAGTTCTCTTTGGCACATCTCTGGCACTCCCACTCAAAGTCCTTTCTGTATCTTCCGCAAGTATACTTATAGCAGTGTAAACAGTGTGAAGTTGTCTGATTGTTTTTACATTGGATGGTCACCTGAAACATGGCTTTTTTACCTGGGGATGGTGTCGCAGGTTGTTGCCGAACAAGCTGCTCTTTCTCACCCATCTTTCCTTGCTTAACCTGCTTAAAAAGCTCATCTGCAAGATTTGCCAGGAAGTCCACCCTTGTCTCCTTCACTCCAGTGCATGCCTGATAAAGCACGTCAGCATTCATTGCTGATATGTCCGCCATATTGTAAAACATAGTAACTGGCCATCGACAGGTTACTAAACGCACGGTGTACTGCCGAACCTTCAAGTCCATAATGTCCACGCCACACTTCATGACATTGTAGTCAGTGACTGTGTTTGCCTTCCTCTTTCAGTTCTCCCCAATCTTAACTTTGCTGTGCATGGTACTGAGGATGCCGACGGTGTTCTTCCGCTTGGGTGCATAAACAGTGAGAGTTGTGCAAGTTGTTGAAAACACCTAAAAAATAAGACCAAAAAAATGTATGTTGTTGTCATTGCAGGTTATACATATTATAGTATTGCAACAAATCTTTAGCTCTGGGTGCATAAAAGGGAAAATAAACACTGCACTATCAACAGGGGTAAAAGTGCTGCAACATACTTGCATGGTGAATTTGTTTCGCTCCAGTGGTTGTTTGGCCGATGGTGGAACCTCCCGACAAATCTTGTTTATGGTGCCAACAAGTGAAGCTTTTCGACTGAGAAGTCATTGAGCCAATGATAATGATGTAAAGTAGTTTTCAGTTGTAAAAGTTCTGCCCCTGTCCATAAACGGTTCCATCAGCTTCACCACTGCATTCTCAGAAAGTCTCTCCCCTGAGGGACGACTGAGGTGCTTGCCAAAGTAAGGGATAGCATTACACATGTATTTGGAGTTCAAATCACATGCAAACCAGAACTTAATTCAAAACTTGTCAGGTTTTGAAGCGATATACTGTTGGAAAGGACAGCAAGACTTTGTTAGAAAAAGCTGCTCGTCGATGGTGAAGTGCCGGCCTGGGTTGTAGGACTTGATGCAGTTGGAAACAAACTTCTGCCAAACTTCGGAGACTGCCGCAAACTTGTCAATTTCTAATCACTGAGGGCGTGTGTCCTTGTCATCAAAACGCAGGTGTCCCATAATGTCCTGGAAGCGGTTCCGGGACAAAATGTTTTTGACGTGAGAGATCCCTAAGGTTGCTGACGATGCATCAGCCAGCGAGGGAATTCTGATCACACCCCTCAAAAGAAGAATGGAGATGAAAGACATCAGTTCATTGACAGACATATTCCAACCTATTTCCATCCGACCGCCATGCTCAACTGTACAGTTTCTTATGGTGCATTCACCCGCAGGCTTTATCAGCGTCAGGCAAAGCTCACAAAGCATCTAGTTTGACGCTTCTATGTTGAAGCTTGCAAAGGCTGCAAAGTCTGCCACTTCTGAGCAATAAAGAGCGCATGGGCGAGGCTTCTTCTGTTGCTGAACATTCTGAACTATGGCAGATAGTATTGAGAGTGTGGCTTTTCTTTATTTGCTAAATAAAGCTAGACAACGTCGACTTCGGCAACATACAACCTATTCTACGGATGCGTTCTGAGTTTGGGGAGTTTAACCATTTGCTCCAGGAGCTACGTATGGATGAGGTTTGCTTTCAGCAGTACTTCCGTCTGTCCCACGCCTAATCATACGACCTCCTGGGCCGCATCGGAGCTCAAATCTCCTACCAGGACACCAACTACAGATTCTCTATTCCGCCTGAAGAGCGCCTGCCCATCTGTCTTCGGTAAGTGTTATTTATGATTTTTTAAATCTGCGTTATCTAGATTTAAAATGTATGTTTTTCCAGCTCCCGCTACATTCAAAATATGTGTAGTGACATCGCTACAATTATAAGCTCTGATTGGTTAACGCGCAGCTTCAGGGCCGTCAGAACCATCAAAAGTTCAACTAGCCGAACTTCTGCGCTGCTGGCTTTATGAGCTTTGAAGCACGAAAAGCAGGAAAAGCTTGAAAAGTTGACGGAGCCAAAGCTCACAAAGTGCCGCAGAGACCGTGACGCTCCTCCAACGGCCTCTGCCATAGACTTTACATGTAATCTTGACGTCGCTGATGCTGACAAAGTCCTTGGTCTGAATGCAGCATTATTGTGTGAAGGATGTCCCAACTCACCAAACACAAGAAGCTCTGAAGGCAAGTTTTTACACTTCTTCTGACTTCAGTTGTTGGCTCTCCATCACGTGGGTATGGCTCTAGGTGGTTGTGAGGGAGCGGCCTACCTACTTCTTCTTCAACCCACACTGTACCATCTTTTGCCACATCATAGTTGGAATTTTGTCCTCTCTGTGTCTCCAGTCGACCTTTCTTCTTTGGCGGAGTTTTGCTCTTTGACCCACAACATATCTCTTCATTTGAAGACAAGTCGGAGTCCGAACTCTCTTCCAAGAGAATGGATTCTTCTCCCGCATCTGAGTCACAAGCATCCATTGTTTGCAGCAAAGCCAAAGCCTCAGCAACGGTGTAGCCTCTAGGCATCTTTGTGTTGTGTTTGTTCAAGCAAAAGGTTGTTGAAGGTTGTAAAGGCATGTAGTAAACTATCCTTTCTATTCCCATTTTCATATCGTCCTCACAGATCGCAATCCCGCCCGCCGACTAACACACCAAACCCAAGCGTGAAGTACTACGACTCCGATGGCTCCAGTTGGCGTTCTTTCATTTAGATGAAAGAATGATAACGCCAATGATAATGACGTAAAGTAGTTGTCAGGTGTAACAGTTCGTCCCTTTTTACATAAACGGTTCCATCAGCTTCATCACTTCAGTTGTTAATGACTCATCGCAATCTACTGGGATTCCCTTACATAGAAAACTTTTAACTGATTGAAATGTTTGTGTAATTGTATTGAATCGAGTTTTGTTGTAAAGTGCCTTGAGATGACATTTGTTGTGAATTGGCGCTATATAAACAAAAGTGAATTGAATTGAACCACTACATTCTCAGAAAGTCTCTCCCCTGTGGGACGACTGAGGTCTTTGCCAAGGTAAGGGGTAGCATTACACATGTATTTGAAGTTCAAATCACATGCAACCCAGAACTTAACCCCCTAGGCGCCACTGTCAAGTTTTCTCGACAAGATGCGGCACTGAATAAAACGGCCAATTGGGTCAAATATGGCGTCATATTTAATTCAAACTCCACTCCACTGGTTGGTAGACATGTCATACGTCATCACTGAGTAAAAAAAAATGAATCCTTCAATAAGAAATTTTCGCGCTTGAGCCCATAGAATCAATTCCTGCATAGCGGATTTAGTGTGCGTCTGAGCTATTTTTAGTCAGAGCGTTAGTGTAAACATCAGCGAGTATTTACATTATATTATTGTGTAATGGCATCAGCAAAATTCACCTGCAAGTTTAACCACAATGAAGTGTTGGATTTTCTATTTACTGACCCTGATTCTGAAGGGGAATATCTGCCTTCAGAACATGATGGTGATTAATTTAGTGATAGCGCTTCAAATGCGCCCCAGCTTGCAGCTGGACAAAGGGAGAGTTTAGCCCAAGCACAAACTCCTTTGCCCGATGTAGATGGTGGGGACAATGTTTCATGGGGTCGGGTGTTCATCTGATAGTCAGCAGTCTTGTTAGTGGAGCGGGAAACGAGGCTGGAAATTACCTGGGGGTCCAGTCTTTTTACCACGCTGGCCAGCTCGCTTCTTTGTCTTCTGACCGTGTGCCTCACCGCAATCGTGGCGACAAAAACATGGTGGAGCAGCTGTCTAAGGTCACTGGAGATGTCAGACGAGGTCCTAGTGTTTTAGGACAGTGAGGGGAGGCAGAGGCACGTTTGTGAAAGGCAGATTTGACCGTGCTACTTGCAGCAGGAGCAGAGGCGGTGTTGTGCTGGGGCGGGGCAGGGGGCACATGCACAGTTTTGTGTTTGTGATATAAATGTATATATATCATATAAATAATATATAGGGGCCCCATAAATGGAATCAGAGTTCCTAATGTATGTAGTAAATGGAAAATCGCTACAGCAAAGGTCAGCCTACCGCTACCTGCATTCGGTTTGTTTCTGCCATTTATTAGTAATGATTTACACAGTTTGTTTACTACTTACTATTTACCTGAGCATTCAGTGTTGTGCAATATAGCATACAGAAGGTGAGGGACCTTTTGGGGAGAAAGAAGTGCTGCATTTTATAATCCAAACATGTGACTTTTCATGAAAATTCTATAATTCAAGATGGCCACCTCGTCATATGGCGTCATATGACATCATAATATGCAAATTAGATTAATCTTCACATAAACTTCGGCTCATCCTTAATATTTTTTAATTTACAGAAAGTCTTTATCTCTTATCAATTTTAAGGTATAGCCTTTTGAAATTAAGATGTAATAATCAAACGTTTCGGGGAAAAAAACTCTAGAGGTGCCTAGAGGGTTAATTCCAAACTTGTCAGGTTTTGAAGCAATGTACTGTCGGAAAGGACAGCCAGACTTTGTTGGAAAAAACTGCTTGTCGATAGTGATGTGCCGGCCTAGGTTGTAGGACTTTATGCAGTTGGAAACAAACTTCTGCCAAACTTCGGAGACTGCCGCAAACTTGTCAGTTTCTAATCGCTGAGGGTGCCTTCTCTGTATTTTGTTCACAAGAATCATTTAGAAGTAGAATTGTGTAGAATTGGAGAAATAAATTCCTGAAAACAACATAAAACGCATATTTCTCACGTCGCTATACTATTTTGACCTATTTTTCTTCAACAAATCTACAAAAGGATTATGAGATATTTATTCTGGCTGTGCTATAGTTGGTCCTCTACTAGAATTTGAAAGGACTTTGGCATCACCTCTAGCATTTTGGAGATATAAAATTCTAAAAATGACACATACATGGATTTTGGAAAGACTGCACTGTATTTTGACTTATTTCTCCAAAAATCTACAATAAAATTATTAAATATTTATTATGGGTGTAGTATAGATAGCATTGTACTAGAATCTGAAAAGACTTTTAGAAAACTAATGAGAAGTAAAAAGTGAAAATAACAGGGGCTAGGGCTGGGAATTTCCCTCTGGGATCAATAAACTGTTCTTTTTATGAATGGAATGGCTGGACTGGCACTGTAACAAGGGTGTGTGTATGAAAGCTGAAAGATAATAAATAGACAGACAGACAGGAAACAAAAATCCAATAGCATGGACAAATTCAACTGACCAGATTAAAGACAGAGGAAGAGAAGAGAGGAGTAGAGGCCAGCCTGAAAGGCTGACAACCCCCAACACTCAAGCACATTCCACTGGCTTGCTACATTTGCAAATGAAAGGCAGCTAATTGTCAGCGATTCAGTCATTGTTTTCAAACCAAGCGGTCATTTGACCAGGCTCTGGTAGAGCAGATGGGGATCAGAAAATACTAGGAGTTCTAGTGTCAAAGGGGAGTTTTTCCTCTCCACTTTTGCTTCATGCTTGCTCAATATGAGGGATTGCTGAATGGATTGCTGCAGTTGCAGGTCTGCATCAGTGGGACCAAACCCCATGTCAACTATATCGTGCAATCTGCTGGGATTCCTTACATAGAAAACTTTTTTGTGAATCGGCGCTACATAAAAGTGAATTGAATAGCGCCGCTAACAGGTTCTGATTCACTAGTCACTTCCGCCAGATTTTCTGGTATCTCCCCCGAATTATTTTCTGTTAATTCAATCTGCATCAGCACTTCAGCCACCTAAACAGGGATCTCAGACATCCTCCAAATTTTAGGCCATCGGTCCTCTTCCACATATCGAATCTACATACACAATAATCTACACAATCTACACCACACCCATTTGCTACTGTTTTAATTTCTCCGTCAAGACCACTCAATGCCATATGTCAGTACAATGTCTAAAGTGTGTTCGCCAGAGTGTGTGGGTCCCTTGACATTCTGAGTAAACCCAATTGAGTCAAAGAAAATATTGAAAGGCAGTTAGGCTATCATTTTCACTGTCCATGTGAATATTGAAATCCCTTATTATAATTATCTGATCAGTGTTTAAAACTAAATCGGATAAAAAATCTGAGATCTTGTCCAATAACAGAGAGAAAGAGCCTGGTGGACGATACAAAACCACAAACAAAAGTGGTTTTAATGTTTTGCAGCTTGTATGAGGAAAACTAAGGATTAGTTCAAAAGAGCTGTAGTTAATAATTAGTCTTGGGTGAATTTACAAATCTGAATGAAAGATGGTTGCGACTCCTCACAGAGTACTTCTAGGAATGTGAAAATTATCATAATTGGAAGGAATTGACTCATTTATAATTACAAAATCCGCCTACTGCAACCAGGTTTCAAAATAGATAAATGTTATTATCACATATCAAGTCATTTACTAAAAAAGTCTTTGAGGAGAAGGATCGTATGTTAAGTACACCCCATCTAATTGCCCTATTTCCTTGTTTGGTCCGAGTCGTATTTATTTTAATGCGATTTTTATAGTTTGATTTTGGCCGTGGGCAAGACACTTTCTCAATGGGGTATTGAGTGGGTAACAATACAGAAGCTTCAGAGAGGTGGGTTAAACTACGACTCTGCTTCCTGGTCCGGACCCTGGTTTGTCAGTGTTTTGAATGACTAATAAATCTGTCCAGATTCATAGTAAGAAGAGCTGCTCCATCCAAAGTGGGATGGATTCTGTCTCTCCGGATCAGACTACGTATTCCCCAAAAAGTTTTCCAATTATCAATGTAGTCCATGTTATTTGCTGGACACCACTCAGACAACCATCGATGAAATGACAGCATGCGGCTAAACATGTTATCACTGGTCTGATCGGGCAGGGATCCAGAAAAGATTACACAGTCTGACTTCTTTTTACCAAACGTACACACCGAAGCAACACTAATTTTAGTGACCTCCGATTGGCGTAACCAGGTATCATTACCACCAGCGTGAATAACAATCTTGCTGTATTTACGCTTATCCTTAGCCAGCGGTTTCAAGTGGGATTTTATGTCGCCTGTTCTGGCCCCTGGAAAACATTTGACTATGGTAAATGGACTGAACTTATATAGCGCTTTTCTAGTCATACTGACCACTCAAAGCGCTTTACATTGAAGCCACATTCACCCATTCACACTCACATTCATACACCGATAGCCAACATGGCTCGGTAGGACGATGTAGAATTTGTGGGGTTAAGTGCCTTGCCCAGGGGCACATCGACATGTGACTGGAGGAAGCTGGAATCGAACCTAAGACCCTCCGATTGCAAGCCAACTACTCTACTGAGCCACAGTCGCCCCACTATGGTCGATGGGGTCTCTAATGCCACGTTTAGGACTATGGAACTGCCAATTACCAGAGTCGGTTCCTCAGTGGGTGCGTCACTGAGTGGGGAAAATCTGTTAGAAACGCAGACAGGTTGGCGGTGCCCTTTGGGATGGGAACTATGCTTTCTATGTACCGTCACCCAGTTGGCCTGAGATCCCAGCTGCGTGGGTTCTGTTGGAGGACCGCTAGGTGATTCTATCCTTGTTGGCTCCGCACTGGCAAATGGATCTCGACTATTTACTGGATTCTCAACAGCGCAGAGCCAGGCCTCTAACTCTGAAACCCTTGCCTCCAAAGCTACGAAAATGCAGCATTTATTACACTTAGCGGGCGAGTAACTAAACATCTGACACAGAGAACAGGTCAGAGGAGCCACAGAGGGAGAAAAAGAGCTAGACGAAAGAGATATAGCCATAGCTGCTACGAAACTAAGCTAACGAGCTAGCAAGATTTTAGCACACCAAGAACAACCGTGTGAAACACAAAGGGTTCCCAAAACATAAAATACACTAACTGGAAATAAGTGTAGTAGTGTGCTTGTGTTTTAAAATAACTTAGACAGACCTCAACAAAGGGAAAAATAGATAAATTGAAGAGAGTTTGAGCACCAAGCAGCTCAGAGGAGCTCAGCAGTGACAACAGGAAGTGACGCAGCAAATGTCACAATACTCACAATGTTCACCAGACCAACACCAAATGGTGTTGGTCTTCACTGCCCAACGAAGTTCCTGACTGTAAAACACTAACTTCAGCACTGAACAGTTACTGCATAAAAAACAGTAATAGGGAATTTAAAACAACTAGGTCATTGCATCCCAGCAGAGGTTACAAGAGACCTTGTGGTTGCAGCTCAACAAGCCTGCCACATTTAAAGAAAAAAAGGCTTTTGATATCAGGGGTTCATAAAAGTACCACAGTAAAGATGACTGACACAAAAATACCATGAAAGCCAGAATAATGTGCAGAGCTTAACTTTTTACGTCTAATAATCATAATCGTTTGATCAGCTGACAATTTACCATATAGCTCTTCTGGTTGTTCCTCACGTTTCCTTTTTTTTAATTTAGAAGCTCAAGTTAAAGCATAAAATACAAATAATTAAAAATTCTTTCGGAAGACAGCACCAAACTAAAAGCCCACTGCTTCTAAAGTTTCTACCTGAACCGAGGAATAGTCTTTCTCATACTGTCAGTTTTAAAGGTTGTGGAAGAACATTGTTCCTATCCTTTGAAAGAACAATCCTGCACCTATACTTAACTATGAGATAATGTCTACCTTTCATTTTACTAACCTGTTTCCCTGCTTTGTGTCATTCACACTGCTGCAGGTGGAATACTGACTGTTGTAGTAAAATGAGATTCATATAATTGGCAGCCTGATACGAAATTTACATTATACTTCGTCCAACATATTCACTATCCCCTCTACACATCTCCAAACTATCTCAGTCTTTCTTCTCTATCTTTGTCACCGAAACTCAACAGTCCATCTGATGTATTCATTTCTAACCCTACCCATTTTGATCTCTCCAGCCAAATAACCTCTGCTTCTCTCTTTGTATTAATACCACTGTCTCAAAACTATACATATCAGTTCTGACTGTCATCTTTTACTTTTGCAGCAATGCTTCTTTCACAAATCCCTGCTGGCACCCATCTACATCCATTTCCCCCTTCATGCACTCTTTCATTACTGCAGTGCACTGCCACCCCGGATACTTTAACTTATCCACCTTGCCTTTCAGTTTAGGAACATCTCATTGTTACTTTAACTCCATAAAGCATTTACTGACACTGATATCTGTCTGACCCTAAAAAACACTACATTACCATAGAAAGTACACACAAGGAAAAAAATATAAACCTCAGTACTGAACCTTATAAAGTCTAATAAGGAACCAACTAAAGACTTCCTGCAAGTCATGTTTTTAACTACTGCATCAGCAATCAGCCCAATAGTTTCAGGGGTGACAGTGTTTGAAATTATATATAAAAAATGTCACTCTCTGCAATGACTACAGATTTAGAAACTCAGCCTTTTCAACCCTATTCCTTTGCTTTAAGCTGCTTATGTTTAAAAATATCAAGTGAGTGATTTAGATTGGGAGGGGATTGCAATGTCCCAACTCAAAGCAGCTTTATCCAGCTTCCATGCCTTAATCTCTGCCCTTGACTTGACCTCTGCATTCACAGGCCTCGGTCACAGTCTCCTCTAACTCTATTACACCAAATCTAAGAACTGGGAGCAGAAATCTTTCAGGATGGATGCAAGGCAATCAAATTTATTTGTATAGCACACTTTCGACACAAGGCAATTCAAGGTGCTTTACATGATTTGAGACAAAGAAACAATGCTGCATTTAAAAGCATGAAGTTCAAACATTAAATAAAGAATAAAAGGAATAAAGTAATTTAAAAACAATAAAAAACAAAATCATATCAGTCACTCATAGCAAATCTAAATAGATGGGTTTTTATTTAAATGTAAAAGAGTTCAGTGTCTATGCAGCTTTGCATGAGGAGCATAGAAACAAAAAAAGCTGCTTCTCCATGTTTGGTTCTGGTTCTAGGGATTATCAGTAGACTAGAGATGGAGGAGCTGAGTGATCTGGAGGGTTTGTACCATGATAACAGATCTCTAATGTACTCTGGTGCTAACCCATTCAATGATTTATAGACTAATAAAAGCACTTTGAAGTCTATTCTCTGAGCTACAAGGAGCCAGTGTAAGGACTTTAGAACTGGGATGATGTGCTCTATTTTCCTGGTTCTAGTGAGAACACGAGCAGCAGCATTCTGAATCTGCTGTGTCCGGTTAGTGCTTTTATATTGAAAGGCACACTTCCTCTGCATGTGTTTATGATCATCTACTTAACTACAATGAAAAAATCATCGTTGTGATACAGAGTTCACAGAACTTTTAAATTACAGAAATACACGAAACTTTCCAGCCAAAAGGAGAGGTATAGAAACTAGAATCATACTTTCTTTAACCTCGGAATTAGGTGGTTTACAAAACCAGGATCTTATGCTTTTTCTCAAAAGTCACAAAGCACGGAACTCACAACATTAAGGTGTATTCAAAGAAGCTTGAATCTAAAACAATTAAAAAAAGATTACTAGAAAATAGGATCCATATAGCGATAAATGATGAGAACAAACCCTACTGTTTTCAAAATATGGTTCATATTACATCATGCTCATATTTTGCTTCAGGGAGAAACATGTTCTTCTATAAAAAAACATGGTTAAATCACGCCAGACTCTGCTTCTAAATGTAAACATTAATCAAATGATTAGTTTCATAGGGGAATGAAACAGACACCACTCTGCACATCTGTGGTTAAAGCGCTAAAATAAGGGGGTTTAACCTATGTAGCTGTGGCCTTCTAGAAGCTTCGTAACAACCTTATCTCACTCTGTCCATCTTAGCTGGACTGACCACCGCGGTTAAGCACACCCACCTAATCTGGGGTGTACATCTGGTGCAGGAGGTCCAACCGCTCCCCGCTTCCACGAATCCATCAGGTCAGTGGCAGACTGGCACCAAAAAAGAGGCCACATTTGTCTACGCAGGTCATTGGTAACCGACCAAATAAACAACAGTAGACATAAACGATACAATTGCCACAGAACCAATGTTCCCTCTGATTCTTTATTTGTCTGAACAAACTCACTAAGTTGCTGAGTGATCCCTTGGACCACACTGCAAAAACTATCCATCTAACCAAGTCCAGCAATCTTGTTTCCAGGCAAAAATAATTTTTGATCTTTTTTTGAGAATCATATCATAGAGTAAAAGCAGAAGGATTTAGATTGTAAATCTTATTCAGAGACCATGGGGCTGATTTATCAACTGTTTGCCCTTGTTAAAACTTGCTCAAACCGCACAGCATCGCAAAGACAGGCTCTGGCTGATCTATCAACACGGCGCAGAGCGCATTGCGCCTGTTTAACCCACAGCAAGACGCACGCAATCCATTTAGCGCTTTTGCCCTTAATGAATATAAGTAGGACAGTCTGGTTACTGTAAGCTCACTGATAATCATGTGTCTATCTATACGTTTAGTCTAATGTTTAGTTTTAAACCGCACTTTGGAGTACGGGTGAAACGCAATTTCAGTCTTCTGTAATGTACTTTGGTATGGTTTGATTGACAATAAAGTGGACAAAGACTAAGATATAAGTCCATCAATTCAGACATGTCTAGGCTCAACTCTCTATTAATTTTGAATCTAAAATGCTAATTATCATTTGTTGGGAGACATTTTTCCAAGATGGGGAATCCCGGACAGGATTTCCAGTGACAATGGCAGATCTCTTGTGGGAAAGGCTCTTGAAAAGATTGGTGAGTACTTGGGGGTCAAATTATCCCCTCACTGTGCATACCACCCACAGTCGGGCGGGGTGGTAGAACGAGAAAATATTACTTTGAAAGCTAAGCTTGCTAAGTGTTGTGAGGAAACAGGACTGTCTCGGGTCAAAGCTTTGCCTTTGTTTTACATGAAGATGAGAAAAATATCCAAAAATAAACTGAATCCTTTTGAGGTTCTTTTTGGCAGACCTCCTGCAGTGGGGTTAAACCCATCTGCAAAACCGCATATCTCTACAGACCTCTGTGAGAATGCTATGATTTCTTACTGTCAACATCTCTCTAAGACTCTTGCACAGGTGCACCAGCAGGTGAAGGACGCACTTCCTAAAGCAGCTGCTGGACCACTTCATCCAATCAGACCTGGAGACTGGGTTCTGATTAAAGAACTAAGGAGACGAAATTGGAAACAGCGACGATGGCCTTTTCAGGTGTTTTGCTTGTAACCTACACTGCTGTGAAAGTCGCTGAGAGAGCAACTTGGGTGATCGCCAGTCATTGCAAAAGAGTGACAGGAACGATTCTGGACAAGCCTACTACTGCTGAAGCAGAAAAAAACTGAGAGAAGTAGACTCTGAAACAAACACTTTACTTTTATAGCATATTCATCTAATCATCACATGTGAAGAAATGGAGAAGATGACACATTCTTCAAAGCTCTGGGGCTCCAGAACAAAATAGACTGAGACATTTATGCTGTTTGTGTATTATTTCTTGTTAGGGGGGGTCGTTCGACTCTGCAGCAGGGACGAGAGGTCACCTGGGCTGGACTGATGCAGAAGGCACCTACGGGCCTGATGAAGACTCGATTCGACGAGATGGAGATGGAAAAGAGCTGTATGGAGATGAAATAGAATTATGAGTGATTAGTTTACAGGTGTATGACGACTTCCTTTAAATCACTTTGTGACTTAGGTTGTCTGATGTTTTTTCCTGTGACTAATGTCTTGTGTTCTTCCACAGGAGTTTAGCAGTCTCATTCCAGGTGTTAGGGAAAAATAATAATGTTGTATTATTATTTTCTTAGGGTGTATTTCTTTAATCACATAGTTTAAATGTACTTTTTAAATGTAATTTGGTTTCAACCATATGTTCCTTTGTATACACCCTGTTCTTTTAAGATGCTAATGAAGTTTGACCAAATAAAGAGAGACTGCAATGGGAGGGCCTTTTGAGACCAGGAGACAGAGCTGTGAGACCAGGAGACAGAGCTGTGTGATCAGGAGAAAGAGCTGGGAGACTGTCTGAAAAGCTGAGAGGAGAACAGACACACGTTCAACCAGAGTATCTTCCTGGGCTCCCTTTGCAGAACTTTACTTTATTCTATCTCCCACTGCAGAGCTCATTTAACTTCAATTTCTCTTCGACCCCTGTGTGTGATTCTTTCTAGGGTAAACTACTATTTTTTACCCTAACAGCAGGGATGACAGTGACAGAAAAGAGGGGTTTGATTTGATTTTTCATTACATTAATTTTCGTGTTTCTTTTTAGGATTTTACATTTTTCTTCAATTTATCAGTGTTTTTTATTCATTTATTATTTAATCTCATTTATTCAAATCAAGTTCCTTTGCAGTGATTTTTTTATTTTAGTTTTTTTATTTCATTGAGACACATTTTGATTGGTTTTCTTTTTTTGATTTTCATTATTTGGGGATTCAGAATGAAAGGGGGGGATTAAAGGGTCACTGTGGTGCTGAGCAAAGAGTGACTGACAATGATTTTGAGGCTCACGCTGTGGATACCTGACTCATTTAAAGGAAGAGTACACACTCCAAGTTGTGTTGAGAGATTAGATCTATTTAATGTGTACCTGATTGAAACTCGCTAATACTGTGCCCCTCTTCTTTGTTTTGCAGTTACGTTCATGAATCCTGACTAATGAGGAACTGAACAAGAGCACCACCTATGGGGCCAGGGGCCGTCTCAAACTTTTTGCCTGCCGAGTCATGAAGAGAAACAACAAATGACACGACCCTAGGATGGAGGTTTCTTATCTTAGGCCACCAGCAGGTTTTTTTGTTTGGGATGTTGTTCAAATTCAGATAACGTCATTAAGATGGATGCTTAGATTAGATGACTCTGTTAGAGATGATTCAATGTGACATGTTGAACCACTTTTTATTGTGTTTCTTTTTGAATACTGCCTGTCTCCTAGGTTAGTTACTGATTGTTATTGTTATTGATTCTCCTTTGTATTTTGATTTATCTTTGAGATCAGATAAAAAGGGGGGAGACTGTGGTGGAAAGATTTAGTGTTATGATTTATCTGTACTTTGTAATCAACTGTGACGCATGTTTACTTAATGTTGTAGTATTAGTTTGAATGATAAGTCTTATTGAGTGACGCCTTAATCCAATTCATGGTCAGAGAGTTTTGATAATGATAGTCTACATCCTGCGTTACCATGGAGATGACTCTTCAGACTGGCCATCCTTAAAGGTCTACAAAGTTCACAGCTTTCTAATCAAAGAGAAAGACGCCATAAAGTCTCCAACTCTCACCCTGTTGTAAAATTGAGACAGGTCAGTATTATGCATTTTACTGTAATGTGTTACTGTCCTCCTGTATGATCAGTTCACATCATATTAAAACCTCCAAAAGTTTAAAGGAATCTTTCTGATTTTTATTAAGAGTCTAAATCCGATTACAGCCTATTTAAATGGTAAATGGACTGAACTTATATAGAGCTTTTCTAGTCATGCTGACCACTCAAAGCGCTTTACATTGAAGCCACATTCACCCATTCACACTAACATTCATACCCTGACAGCCAACATGGCTCGGTAGGACGATGTTTTTGGGGTTAAGTGCCTTACCCAGGTGCACATCGACACGTGACTGGAGGAAGCTGGAATCGAACCTACAACCCTCCAATTGCAAGCCAACTGAGCCACAGTCGCCATTTACAACAGAAAGTCACAAATAACCTAATTGGCTGTGGCTGATATACAGCTAAACCTCGTTTCGAATGACTAAATATAAAATCTAAAAACATGTAAAGACAAATTACCACTAAAAAACTGTTTTTTTGTTTGGTTTTTTTTGGTCACTGAGAGGTAGCAGTGTTGTGCCAAAAATAATTACTTTAATTTATTCCCAAACAGTACCTAATGTTTGCTATTAATTATTTCCTCTTTTTTCCTGCAGGAGTACCTACCGGCGCATTTTGTGACAGTTAATAGACTGCAATGCTGTTTTTGAGGGGAAGTATTCTAAGTATTTAGAATACAGTTCCACGATTCAGCAAAGTAACGGAATATGTTACAAAATACATTTTAAAGCAGGTATTCAGTATTCTGTAACTAAATACATTTACAAAGTATTCTCCCCAACACACACACTGTATGTATGTATGTATGTATGTATATATATATATATATATATATATATATATATATATATATATATATATATAGTTGTAACTTGTAGTTATCATGGACATTGTAGAATAACAATATAGCTTTGCCAGAGTGACTTTGTGAATAAAAAATATTTAATAAATTAGTTTTTTTATACTCTGCAAAGAACAACACAACTCACCTCTCGTGTAGCCTCTCCAGTAGGGGTCTCCAACATGTTGCTCGTGAGCTACCGGTGTCTCCCGATGCAACTGAAAGTCACTCACCGGGGAGACTTAAAGGTATGATGGCAGAGAGAGTCAAAGCATCATTTTGGAGCTCTCAGTGAAGCTCCGAAATGTCCCCATATATTAAACACAGAGAGTATCAGACTTCAATTAATATTTATTGGGGAATACAAACCTAAAAAGACAAAGACCACAGAAAGGAAAATTGACAAGGAGAGCGAAGAAATGGTGACAGGAGATGGGAGTAAAGACAGCACCCAGATTACGATGGCCGCACTCCAAGCTAGCATGAAGGCGATTCAGGATGAAATCATGACAAGCTACACAGATACACACTTCTCTTTAATCTATATATTTTACCCTTGGCAGCCATTTTTAGAAAACACTGGGTGAATTATCACCTCTACGCTGATGATTGTCAGCTTTATGTGGCCTTAAAAACTCCTGACCCTTTGCAACCACTGACTGACTGCTTGAGTGAAATCAGGTCCTGGCTCTCAGCCAACTTCCTCCATATAAAGCTAAAATCAGTCCTGAATAAAAAAGATCTCCAGTCAGTTGTCCATGCTTTTGTAATGTCTCGTCTGGACTATGCTAACGCTCTCTTATATGGTGTTCCCTCCTCTTCAGTGGTGCGGCTCCAACTGGTACAAAACGCCGCCGCTAGGTTTCTGACGGGCACAGACCGGCGGCAGCACATCACCCCTGTCTTGGCTAATTTACACTGGCTTCCAGTGAACAACGGCACCTTCTGCTTGTTCCTCCTACCCGCTATAAGGCCCGTGGGGAACGGGCTTTTTCTCTGGCTCTGGAACCAACTCCCCCTGACGGTCCGACTCGCCCCGTCCCTCCCCATTTTTAAAGTTCGTCTTAAGACATATTTTTATTCCCAAGCCTTCTCGGCGGAGTCGGTTTAACCCCTGTGAGATCTTGTCTGTTCCAGTTCTCTTCCAGTGAACACATCCCGGACAGCGCACTACAGCTGCCGCGCTTCCAGCTGTTCCGAGCGGACCGCTGCACGGAACTGTCTGGGAAGTCAAAGGGATGAGGAACGTGTTTCTACATTAATGAAGGTTGGTGTACAGATGTCACAGTGTTAAAGAAGACATGCAGCCCTCACCTAGAGTCTTTCTTCATAAACTGTAAACCATTTTATTCACCGTGGGAGTTCGCCTCGTTTGTGCTGGTCGCTGTATACATTCCACCGCATGCGTGTGTAACGGAGGCGTTACATCACCTCGCCGACCAGATCACAGACGTGGAGAAAACTCACCCGGACTCTCTGCTAATCATTCTCGGGGATTTTAATAGAGCAAATCTCAAACTTGAACTGCCTAAATATAGACAACACGTGACGTGTCCCACCAGGGACATGAACACTTTAGACCACTGCTACACCACAATAAAGAATGCATATCGCTCTGTCCCCCGTGCTGCTTTGGGACTTTCTGACCACTGCCTGGTCCACCTCATCCCATCTTACAAGCAGAAGCTGAAATCTGCTAAGCCTGTAGTAAGAACTGTGAAGAGATGGACAGATGAGTCAAAGATGCAGCTACAGGCCTGCTTTGACTGCACTGATTGGAGCGTCTTTGAAGCAGCAGCCTCAGACCTGGACGAACTGACTGACACTGTGACATCTTACATCAGCTTTTGTGAGGACATGTGTGTGTAGACCAAAACCTTCTGCACGTTCAACAACAATAAACCATGGTTCACTGCAGAACTGAGACGGCTACGCCAGGACAAGGAGGAGGCCTACAGGAGTGGGGATCGGGACCTGTACAATCAGGCCAGGAACAAGCTGACAAAGGAGATCAAGGCAGCAAAAAGGAACTACAGTGCAAAACTGAAGGAGCGTTTTTCTGTCAACGACTCTTCTGCAGTTTGGAAGGGCCTGCAGACCATCACCAACTACAGGAGACCATCCCCCCACCCTGTGGGGAGCCCCCGCCTGGCTGAGGACCTCAATGACTTTTTCTCCAGGTTTGAAACAACTTTCACACCTTCCACCTCTCCCACCATCTCCATCACAAAAGGCCTAGCATCACCCCAAACCATCCCCATGCCTGACCCCCTGCCTGCGCTGACGATCTGTGAACAGGATGTGCGCCAACTATTTCAGAGACAGAGGATTAAGAAGGCATCAGGTCCTGATGGAGTGTCTCCGTCCTGTCTGAAACTCTGTGCTGACCAGCTGGCTCCCATCTTCACTCAGATCTCGAATAACTCCCTGGAGCTGTGTGAGGTCCCCTTCTGCCTCAAACGCTCCACCATCATCCCGGTTCCAAAGAAGTCCCCTGTCACAGGATTAAATGACTACAGACCAGTCGCCCTGACATCTGTGGTCATGAAATCCTTTGAGCGACTGGTGCTGTCCCACCTGAAGGAAATCACGGATCCCCTGCTAGACCCCCTGCAGTTCGCCTATAGAGCAAACAGGTCAGTGGATGTGTTTTCTCCCCACTGCTTTTCTCCCTTTACACCACTGATTGCACGTCAAGAGACCCTTCTGTGAAACTCCTGAAGTTTGCAGATGACACCACCGTCATTGGACTCATCCGTGACGGCGACGAGTCTGCATACAGAAGGGAGGTGGAACAGCTGGTCCTCTGGTGCAGTCAGAACCACCTGGAGCTAAACCCGCTCAAAACTGTGGAGATGACAGTGGACTTCAGGAAGAGACCCCCATCAACATCTCCTCTCATAATCACCAACAGGCCAGTCCCCACAGTAGAGTCTTTCAGGTTCCTAGGATCCACCATCACACGGGACCTGAAGTGGACCTCCCACATTGACTCTATAAGGAAGAAGGCCCAGCAAAGGCTGTACTTTCTGCGTCAGCTCAGAAAGTTCAACCTGCCTCAGGAACTGCTGACCATATTCTACACAGCAATAGTCCAGTCTGTCCTGACCTCATCCATCTCTGTCTGGTTCGGATTCGCCACCAGGCAAGACGGGGACAGACTGCAGAGAACAGTCAGGTCCTCAGAGAGGATCATATGTACTGATCTTCCCTCCATTGAGGACCTATTCCGGGCCAGGGTCAGGAAGCGGGCCAGAAAAATCATCACTGACCCCTCACACCCTGGCCACAATCTGTTTAGGCTCCTCCCCTCAGGTCGGCGTTACAGAGCGCTGTACGCCAAAACCACCCGACACAAGAACAGTTTCTTCCCCCAGGCTGTCCCTCTGATGAACTCTGAATAGTCACAGAGTGTGAGTCCATTCACATGAACAATAAACTAAAACTTTGCACTGCTGTATATACTTACTGTACAATAACCCTGGTTTGGTGTATATATTATCCTTTATTTTTATTTGTATTTATTTTTATTTCCGTTTTAATTTCACTTATTTAAGTTCTGTACTGGAGAGAAAAGTTGCCGGAGTCAAATTCCTTGTATGTGTCATACTTGGCCATTAAAGCTGATTCTGATTCTGATTCTGAAGATATCCTTGAATATAGTACTAACTCTTTAAGCGCCCTGGTCACAATATTGCAACAGGCAATATTACTACCTTTAATGAGCCACAGCTGCAGATATTACTGCTAATTTAATGACTACTTTACATCAGGAGATGGCAGACATCTGTAACTTTAATTTACGCCTCATTTTTGGGTGTGTTACCATGGAAACTTTTGGTGTAAATCAGCTTTTTTTGCAGTTCCACGAGTGTGAGAGACAGCATGCAGCTGCTGCGGTCACAGCATAGAGAGCGCAAGATTTAGAAAGATAAAACGTATGATACCGAGACGTCTGAGTTCCCCAGCGGGAAGTATTGGCTTATTCAGATTCTGAAGAGGAATATTTAGCCTACCCTCTGATCAAGATGTTCAGTTGTCCAGGGAGAAAGAAAGTGAAACTCAAACAGTGCACAGCAGCAGCAGCCGGTCCCGTTCGCCATGACGCTCCACAGCAGCAGCAGGTGCGATACTGTTTGTCATGTTCTCCCGCTGGGAGAAAGGTATGTGATCGGGTAGCAAGGGTGGTCATAACAATGCTAACCGTGACAAAAGAAGCAGGAATATAAAAATATGTGGAAATAGTAGCAGGCGTTGCGGAAAACAGAATGCTAATAAACTGGTAAACAGCAGTAAAGTTCATTTTCCTGCGGCAAATGACGATGATGATGATGATGGGGAGGTATGAGGAAGAGTTTGATGAAGAGCATCAATAGTGGATCAGACAATTTGATGAGCTTGTTAGTTATTTTGGGAATGGATCTGTAAAATTCTGAGCCCAATAATTTCCTTACTGATTTATCTAGTAGATAGACTAATGGAGCCTCAGAACAAGGGAAATAAAGAGAAATGTCCACCTGTTCTTGAAAAAAAATGCCAATAAATACAAAAAAACATATGTAGAAAATACAAAGGCCTATATAGAAAAATTAAAATAATAATCAAAATAAAGTAAGTTTTAAACAGTGTAAAAAAGATAAACGTCTGTAAAAGTATTCCAAACCAATATTGCAAATGCCTGATGACATCATGATATGCAAATTAGACGTGTTAATTTGCTCCCTTCACAAACTTCAAATCATGCTAAAGATTTTTCTCATTTACAGTATACCTTTATCTATAACCATATTAAAGCTACAACATTTTGAACTAGTGATATCAAAATTGAATATTTTATAGAAAAAACCCAGGCACCTAAACAGTTAAGGAGCGAGTGTTAAAAAAAACATGGATGATGAAGAATATACAGATAAAAGGACAGCAAATTTATCTGGACCACAACTGCCTGGCAGATATCATACAGAAACGAAAGGAATAAGCCCTGCGGTGGAAATTTTTAAAAGATAAAAGCATCAGATTCCAGACTCCGGCCCCAGCAAGGTTCTAGGTTTTCTACGAGCACGGCTCTGTTATCTACAAGAACGCAACATCAGCAAAGACAGATCCATAGAGGAGAGGATTTCTGAAAAAGGAGAAAGGATGGTGGATCTGGAGAACCACTCAGCCATGAGCCAGTCCAGAAGACGGAGGGCAGAAGACAGTTTGTGGAACGTCAGCAGATGTGGGAAAGGACAAAGAACAGCAGTGGATGTTAAGTGGGTTCAGGAAAAATTCAAAAGATTTCATCACTGATCTCACCTGAAAAAATAAAATGGCCAAGAAGTTCTTGTGAGTAAACGCACCATTAAAAGTTTTAAAATAGAGACATTTATTTTATGAAGAATTAAAAATAGATAATGTTTTATTAAACTTTCAATAAGCATTTCCAGATCGCTACCCTGTTATGTTATAAGTAGACAGTAGTGGTTGGATAGAAATTTAGTAATGGACCCTTAGGACTGAGACAAGGGAAGCGCATGATCGCCATCTACCGGGAGCTGTGATGTTCCGAGGAGGAGGTCATGCTCCCTCGATATGAAGAATCCACCTTGCTGATTTAGAAGTTAGATTTATACACTGAATAAAAATTTAAATGCAACACTTTGTTTTTGCTCATTTTTAATGAGATGAACTCAAAGATCTGAAACATTTTCTACATACACAAAATTACCATATCTCTCAAATATTGATCACAAATCTGTCTAAATCTGTGATGGTGAGCACTTCTCCTTTGCTGAGATAATCCATCCCACCTCACAGGTGTGCCATATTAAGATGCTGATTAGACAGCATGATTATTGCACAGGTGTGCCTTAGACTGGCCACAGTAAAAAGGCACTCTGAAATGTTCAGTTTTGTTTTATTGGGGTAGTCTGGGGACTCCCATTAAATCTTCTAATCACTTTTGCCTGGGAACTCCCATTAAATCTTCTCCTTTTGTTTTGCAAGAGTCTAACAAGATGGCGCCAGCGTGTTCGGCTCGTCATCTATTGATCGTTGCTCTCTCTCTTTTCCTTTTCCTACTATGTTATGTCTGGCAAATCCTGGAAATGCTATTTTAACTATTTCACAATTTTAAATCTGTATCCAGATATGTCTTCAACTGTAACATTATCATTAAGCATTGATGAACTATTATGTTTCATTCAGTCCTCCTGCCTCAGCATTCTGGATCAGGTGGCCCCACTTAGGCCTAGACCTATAAAAATTAACCGTAGTGCATTTTGTACACTAGTACTATTAGGCGCGACTGCAGAAAAGCTGAAGGTAAATGGAAAAAGGATAATCAACTCCAAACGGACGGCTTAATGTAAAGTTAGTATTTTGTTTGTTTTTCTTTTTGTCATGTACTGAGTTTGTACACTCAGCATTATCATAGCGTTCTTCCCACGAAGTCAGCTGAGCTATTGTTGTTACATTAACATATATTCTAGCATACTGTAGGTGGAAATAGTTTGCATTGCTAACGTTGAGTTTACTGTTTTGTAGACAATATTGTCTAACAGCCTACCTTCACTTTGAGTGGGTCTTGCAAGGCGAGAGACTTGGCGAAGGCTGTCATCTAGTTTTGCTTACCTGTGTTGTTTTGGACATCAGACGAAGATACCCCGCTCCTGACGGTAATACTGTGGATATATCAGGAAACTGCTGAAGCCAACGAAGAGCTTTGAGTGTTAAAAGTGTTAATATTATTTTATTTACTTTTTAAATAAAAGTTATAAATCACATTTGTTGTGTTGTTTGTTATAAACCTTTAGTGTTGCTATACTGGAGTATATATATTAACCTAAAGAATGTATCGGCTTAGATAAATTGTGATTTCAATTTGAGGAAAAAAATCATATGCAGAGCTACTACGCGACTCTTGTTGACATCTTTTTAATGAGAAAGTCTAAGTTGTGTAATATATATTATGCTCACTTTTTTATCCCAGAATAAATTCTAAAGAACGGAAATAAGCCAGGTAGTGATTCTGATTTGACACAGTAAAACTCAAGGAATAGTAGCAGAGTGATTTTGAGGTATGATAAGCTTCTGTCAGTGTTGGTCCTATGCCTGCTGTACTCGAGAGCTAACTGCTGAGCTAACAGAGCTAACACTCATTCGAGGCCGTTTCCTCAGCAGATAGCTCTAGTGTGTGGCAGGCTTTAGAATCGACTTTTGAAAGATGGTTTGGCAGCCTCCTTTGATGGTTTAGGCACAGGTGCTATGTTCTTTTAGTGTTTAACGGCGTTGCAAACTACTTAGCGCATTACCTCTCCAGAAATCAAGCCTGTAACAGGTAGGCATGGTTTGTGAGTGGCCTTAGGGCAGCAAACCAAGTGCATTCTGGGAATTGTTGTATTTCAGCCACATGAGTAAAAAATCCATTTTCTGGCTTTTGTCAGTCTAGAATGCTCCAAATTCAAAAAGAATTTCACATTTCTACTACATATCTGACCAACTTTAAATACACATTCATCTTTTGCAGGGGTGAAGTATTCCTTTAACTTCATTTCTGGATTATGTCCACCTCAATGATCCTTTCCAATCTGGCTTCTGCTCCTTACATAACACTGAGTCAGCTCATCTTTGTGTTTGTAATGACATACTAAGCTCTCTGGACTCTAGGCATGATGTGCTGCTTGTCCTTTAAGACCTGTCAGCAGCTTTTGATACTGTGGACCATACAATTCTAATCGTCCGGTTAAGCCAGTTGGTGGGTTTTCAGAGCAAAGCATTGGACTGGTTCAATTCCTACGTAACTGATAGAAGGTTTAATGTCATGATAGGGGATTCTTTTTTTCGCGTCCGCACCTCTGACTTGTGGAGTCCCGAAGGGTTCCATTCTTGGGCCCCTTCTTTTTAATCTTTACATCCTCCCCATGAGTTTCATTTTCCAAAAACATAATATCAAATATTTATATGCAGATGACGGTCAATTATACCTTATATCTCCTTAAATCCTGATGACAGCCTGCAGCCGCTTGAAGACTGTCTCAGTGAGGTAAAGGAGTGGCTTGCTGCCAAGTTTTTTCTGTTGAATGATTCCAAGACCAAAGCCATCATTTTTACTGCTAAGCCATGCAAGTCTTCTCAATTTAATGTTTCTTCTCTTCCATTCGGCTTAAAAACCGTGGTTCCCAGGCCAGACGTGGTCCCCACCGACCCACCAAACGGCACCAACCTACTATTCAACCCCGGCACTCCCATAAGAGGTGCCCCGGTCAGTCCAAGGAGGACATCGGCCCGACATACCGGCCCACCGAGCCGGGCCACCAATAACCAGCGGGCAGGGGCATCTGTCACTTACAGAGAGTGATGGAGGGGAAAAAGTCCCCACTAGAGGTGGGGCCTGAGATGCGCCAGGTCAGAGGGCAGCCAAAGAACCAGCCTGACAAGTAGACAGACATACAGAGACAATCATACGTACCCTCCCTCTTACACACACACATGCTCACCAACACAGGACACCCGAAAAAAGGACGCTGTAACCTCATTCATCCACCCCATACATACACCATACTCCCAGGCTCAGGGACAGACGCCCCCAATAGGGAAACCTGCCCCTGCACCCGGGAAATAACCCCCCTGCCCACTGGGATGGGTACAAGCAGACCGCCAAAGCCCCCACCATGGCAAGAGTAGCCCACCACACCTCTTGCCGGTGTGGTGGTCTGCTTGTCCCCATCCTGGTGGGCAAAGGGGTCTGTCTCCCGGGTGCAGGGGCAGGGTGCTCTATTGGGGCGTCTGTCCCTGGGCCTGGGAGTATGGAGTATAGTGTATGTATGGGGGGTATGAATGAGTGTATAGCGTCCTTTTTTCGTATGTCCTGTATTTGTAAGAATGTGTACGCATGAGAGGGAGGGTACATATGAGTGTCTCTGTCTGTCTATGTCTACCTGTCAGGTTAGGTGTTTGGCTTCCCTCTGGCCTGATGCGTCTTCTTCCCCTCAGTTACTCCCCGTCGGTGATGGATGCTCTCTATGCCTGGGGCCGGGGGTCCCGGTTGCGGCCCGGCTCGGTCCTGGTGCATGTCTGGCGGGTCCTGGGTGGTCCGGTGTGTCGGGCGGCCGCTGTTTAAGACCGACGTCCTCCTTTGATTGACAGGGGGACTCTTACGGGGCTGCCGGGTTTGTAGAGTAGGTTGGTGCCGTCCGGTGGATCGGTGGGGACCGTGCCTGGCGCCCAGGCCTCCTGCCGGTTCCAGGACTTCTGCTGGCTGGTTGGTTCATCTGTGGGGGGCTGTCCGGCATTGGCTGGGCCCCGGATCTGGACCCAGGAGCTGAAAGATCTGGATGTCCAGGTGCTGGCTGGGCGCGGCCTGGGGAGGGTGTACATCCGCTGTTGCTCTTGCTGTGGCTCTTGCTGTGGCTCCCTGGCGTGTGGGTGTGTGGGGGCGGGCCGGGTTGTTGGCGGTGGGTATTGGTCCGGGGATGGCGGCGGAGTGTGTTGTCCGTCGGTTGGCTGCGGATCCCCCTTGCCTGCGGCGGCGGCGGGGGGCCCTTGTCGGCTGGTCCCTGGTTGGGGCCCCGCTGGGGGGCAGGGTTGCCCCTGGTCCCCGTGGCCTCTGGGTCCTGATCCGGACCCGCCCTGGCGTAGCCGGTTTCCGGCGGAGCCCGTGGGCTCGTCACTGCGATCTCTCGGGCCCCAGCATTGCGGCTGGTGGGTGTTCCCCTGGGGCTTCCATCTGTTCCTCTCTTGGTGGGTGATCGACCCTGAGCTGATCCGCCTGTGGCCTCTGTACTCTGTGGGACCCTGGATGCATACATCTCTTGCCTCCTCCATGTCTGTGTCGATTCATGTAGGACGGATTGACGGTTCCTTACACCAGCTATCAATCACTTGCATGGGGAAACCTTATTCAGACCTGCATGCTCGCACACACATAGGTGTGGGGATATTGGTGTGGACGGACATATCTTAAGCTGAGGTTATCATCATTAGTTAGTTGTTCACAGGAGCTTACCAGAAACATTTGTATTATGTTCATTAATCAACTCCCCCTAGCTACTTAAACTTTAGTGTCCCTCGAAGTACTGGTCGAGGAGGTGGAGTAGCAACTATCTTTCATTCCGATTTACTAATTAATCTCCAAAAAAATAATAGTTACAGTTCCTTTGAGCATCTAGTTTTTAGCTTTCCTCATACACATAACAAAGCAGTAAAGCCACTTTTGTTTGTGGTCTTATATCGTCCACCAGGACCTTATTCTCAATTTTTAGATCAGATTTCAGATTTTCTATCTGACTTAGTTTTAAACACTGATAAAGTCATTATAGTCGGAGACTTCAATATTCATGTTGATAATGAAAGTGATAGTCTAAATACAGCTTTTCACACTATCCTAGACTCAATAGGCTTTACTCAAAATGTGCAGGGACCAACACATTCTTGTCACCACACTTTAGATCTTGTGCTGACTTATGGCATTGACTGTGAAGAAATAACAGTCTTTCCACATAACCCTATCCTGTCTGATCATTTCCTTATCACTTTTAAACTTACTCTAATGGATCATATCAAACCTGAAAGAAAACTTCATTATACCAGAACGTTATCAGACAACGCTGTAGCAAATTTTAAAGAAGCTCTTCCAACTTTAATTTCCTCAGTTTATAAATGCAGAACAGAAAACAGTGATTTAACTCGTGACCCCTCACAACTTGACATTTTAGTTCATAGCGTTAATTCCTCCCTGCGTCTGGCAATAGACAAAGTTGCCCCCTTGAAAAGGAAGGTGGCTAGCAATAGGAGATTAGCTCCCTGGTTTAATTTAGAGCTACGTACCCTAAAGCAGAATGTTAGAAAACTAGAGAGAAAATGGCGCTCCACGCATTTACATGATTCCTTTTTAATATGGAAAAATAGTTTATTGCTATTGTGGTAATTCTGCATAAGGTTTAAACTTTTATTATTCAGAAGGTAAAAGACTGTGTATATAGTTTGCATGGTTGTAAAAATGGGTCTGTCACTATTGTTTATGCAGGTAAGCTTTTAAGTCATAAAACTCTGGGGTGAGTTTAAATTGCAAAGCTGTAAAAGCAGGATGTTTAGATAAGAAACAGGGAGAAAAGTTTTAGAGAAGCAGATAGCCATAAAACCATAATTCTTTATAATGAACCTTTGACCCAGAACAGAGACGACCCATCTTCTGACTCCAGGATTCTCTGACAGCAAATAAGAGCTAAGACACTGTATGAAAATGTTCTGATTGGAGAGATTAGAAACGCCTAGAGGCCCGGTTGTCTATAAAGCTGTGAAATGAAGATCAGTTAATTGTTCAGATTTCTTTAAATCTGGACCACAGAGGAACGACGGGGGCAAAATTCCTCTGTAAAACTGCAATTTGTTAATCTGTTCAAAATAAATGTTAAACTGGAAATTGGCTCCATTTTGTCTCTGCTTGAACATGCATTGAATTACTTATGATAATTATTTAATTCAACAAATGGTGACCTCGACTGTGTGCAGAATTTTGGACCAAAATCCAGTTATTTTTTTTAAGTTAATAAACGGACATGTATTTGCTCTATTGACAATTTGCGCAGAATTGCGTAGTTTTTTAATTCTATTGATTGGTTAATCTAACATTGGGTAATGTTGTCATGCAAGTTAAATATGTTTTTTGTTTTGAGCAGATTGGCTATTGCATGCCCGGAGTGTTGGAGCTGTCTGTCTGTTTTCCTGTTTCTGGCAGGATTGACTCCTTCTTTTCGCTCCGCAGAGAAACACCGGTGCCTGCTGGGAGATGGGGTTTCTTACTCTGCGTGCCCAGGGGGGGCTGGGTTTTCTCCGGGGAGACGGAGAGGCCTGTGGAGCGGATGGAGCGATCCCTTCAACGACTCAAATCGGAGCCACAAGTGCGGATCGGGGCCCGAGAATTGGCCATCTCAACTCCGGACAGGACGCTGTCGGAGAGAATCTTCAAAGCTGGCAAACGAAAATAGATTTTTGGAGTGCCTGGGACGCACTCTGTTGAATCTGGAACGGATTACTTTGGAGAGGCTTGCGCTTCCTCAAGCGCGCCCGTGGGCAACGCGAATTGAGTAGTGAAATGGTCCGGCAGTGTTTTTTGGTGAGCTCCGATGAGGTTAGTTTTTTTTGATTTCTGCTTGTACAAGTGTGTGTCTATGTGTGTGTGTGAGATGTTTTGTACGCAGGCGCTTGCCGAGAAGTGCTGGTGATGTTGCGTTTTGTGTTAAAATGTTATTGTATAAATAATGAACTCGAGTATAATAAATAAATTAAAATAGATTAATGAATATCTAACTAACTATGATGGATAACTGTAGTTAAATATCTATAAGAATTAGTTGTGAACATTTACGACAGGCCATCTGGGTGGCCGCCCTAAGCTAGGTGCTATGGCGGAGCTAATACTGTGTGAGTTTTTTGCTTGATAGTACGGCTATCAAACAACAGTTTTGACTATATGTTTTGATAAATAAATTAGTGGTAGTAGGCGGTGTTCTGCCATCTGTTCGAGTCTTTTGAGGGTTTTTCTGGAAGCCGGCGCCAGGAAATTTCTCAAAGCGGACTACGAAACTTGTAACAGACTGGTCTAAACCTCCGCGATAAAATAATTAATAAGGTCTAAAAGCCACCGCTTATAATGTTGTGTTTTTTGTTAATGGTTTTGGGCTGTGACGGACGTAGTTGAATCGGTGTTTGCTGTGCGGGACGGCTAAAATTGGAAAAATATGTTTCAGTCCGCGGGGACGAACAGGAGATTGTTTTTGTTCGTGCCGAATTAAAGTTTGGTGACGTGGTATAAATTGTGCGGATTAAGTCCTGGTATTGCGTTAAGTCATCTTCTAAAGTGTGTGTTGCGATGTTCTGGAGTGTTTTCGCCGTACGTTTTGTACTGTATAACGTTTAGTTTCACAAAGAAAGCTAACGGTAGCACGTTGCTATAGGCTGTTGTGCTAACCTAGCGGTGGTTGCTTCTGTGTGTCAATGTGTTTGTGGTTGAAACTAACTGCATGTTCTATGTGTTGCAAGCTAAGAGTTGATTTTGGATAGGAAGTGATTACAGACTCCTGCAGACGATTGCCTTGTTAAGACTTAGACTTATTTGGATTTTTGTTAACTTTTTCTGGTTGAGTAAGAGGTAAAACGGCCTCGAGATAACTGCTCAGATAACTTTTGGTTGCTACTCCCTTTCGGCAATGGTTTAGCACATTTTCTACGAAGGGCAATTTTTTAAGGTGTTTCACATTTAACTGCACTGTTGCGGTACGGAGATTAAAGATTAAGAAGTACATGCTGAATTTGGTTAACTGGTTTTACGAGGAGAGCAAAACCATGAGGAGAGCATGTAAATTTATTTGGGATAATTATGCATGTTACAATTAAACGCAAATGACTAAGAACAGTTACTCATGAGTCGATTCTGACTTCGTGTAGTTTTAATTTTTGATTTCATCTTTAAAATTAAAAAGAAGGGAGTTTATAGTCAAAATAAAAGATGCATTTTTTGAATCTTTAAATAGGTGGATTTTTTGCTTTTTTTATTGATCTAAGCAGGAGTTGTTAAGTTGGCCTAAATAAAGATAAAGCTATAAGTAGTAATTATAAGAATTTAACGAAAAGCAAACGGTGTTAATTGGAAAGCAACAAACTGGTTTAAATTATTTTTAATAAGCACCGTGTTGTAAGAAGTAAGAGAATGAATTCTTTCTGTGATTTAAATAAGTATCATTTATGCTAAAATTATGTTTGGCTTATTTCTGATGGCTCTATAGACTTTAGAAATATAGCTTGGTCTCTGAATAAATGATCTAAAGGAGACTGATGTTAAATTATTTACACAATTGAACATTCTTAATGATTTTGTGGACACTCAAGGCTTATTGGAGTTATCAAAATTCAACTGGGGCTCAAGAAGTAACCCAGTACATTTCAATTCCGTTACAAATTGAATGTTTTTAACATGCAAAACAATACTTATCATAGTGATATTTTCTAAACTAGTGGGATTTGAATGTTTGAGTTTGAAAAAAAGAAAACATTAAAACACAGAGTCATCTTTAAGTAATCAGTTTGTTTTTAAACAGGCTGGGGATAAATTTGAATTGGTCTAAGGATTGAAAGTAATGAATATCACGGTGATCGAAAATGATGGTTTAATTTGGAAGTAAGAAGTAAATTCTAAATTCATTTATTCTGATCGTGTAGAGGCAAAGTGTGATTGGACCAGCTACATTGAAATAATTTTTACCATATATTTGAATGCACATTTTGTTTTGACAAATAAGAATCGGTTTTAGTTTTAAAATTTAAGATTAATCTTTCAGATGTTCTTTATTGATTGTTAGCTAGTTTATTTGATGCTGAGAGTAAATTTACAGGTCCTAAAACATTTTGGAACAGATCTGATCCTAGAATAATGGCATAATATATCATTTGATTAGTGGGGACTCTGTAACTGACAATTTATTTAGATTTTTGATTTTATTTTCTTTATTTTTTCTTATTTTTATTTTTATTTTTTGTTTTTTCCTCTTTCTCTCTCAAAATTTATATATTTGGTTCGACTTGGATTATGACCCAGATTTCTGAACTGCGGTCTGTTTATTAATTAGAACTTTGGAAAAATGTTAATTTGGGAAGCTGGATTAAAGAAAACATGATTCAGTGGTAATGTATTTGACATCTCTAGAAGCTTCAATTTAATTTGGTGTTTATCATTGGAGAAAAGGACATAGAAAAGAAGCCTGAGAGGAAAAGGGGGATACTGAAAAGAAAAATGCTGGTTTTTAGTTTTTTGTTTTTTATTTTATTGCGACTAGTTTTTGTTTAGAGAAATCTCATCTCTTGAACCTCTTTTATTGAATTGTTTTGTTTTGTTTGACTGCTGAGGGGAATTAGACTACTATGTATCCTACGAAAATTTAAGAGGAGTTTTAGTTGCAAAAATCACTTTGACTATGTTCAGTTCCCTTCACAGAATCGGACAGATGTTTTTGAAGTATGAAATGTTTTCATTGTTTACAATCAAGAATATTTGGGCAAGTGACCACATTTGGGTTTGTTTAAAGAGGAATCATATAAGCAAAAGTACTTTGAATTTATATTGGATTGTGTTAAGACAAAATATAATTTAGGTTTGGCAATATTTATAGGGAAGTTGTTTTGTCAGTGATTTAAATCTTGGATTTTTCTTTAGAAATATGGATAGAATTTGAAGTATAGCAAACTGAAGACTGTTTTTGTAAACTATGTTGTGTTATCAGTCAGTACTGTTCTCTGGTTTTGTTTTAAACATTTGATGTTTTTAATTTTGATAATTTTGTCTGAGCCAGCTTGATAGAGATCCAGTACACTAAGTGATGGGGAGTGGAGACTGGATCGTTATTGGTAATCGCTCAGATGGGAGAAGCTTCACAGGTAACCTTTTTCAACACCAACAACAGTTATCTCAATGTAAGTAGCATACTTATATTAGCAGAAATTATTAATTGATTAAAGGGACAGAGTCGGGGAAAAGTGGTGTTAAGTCTGATTACAAAGGGGTTTAGTTCAATATGAGCTATTCGTCTCAACCTCAGTGAAGCGAAACCAGGAGAGCCACTTTTCCATAGCGACTTTTTGTAAGAGGGACAGAAAAAAGGGGATAGAACCTTTGCAGATGGTTATTGCCTTTATTTTTGTTATTACAATGTTTTAGTGGTGTTTTAGCAATATCTAACAGAAAAATCCAGCCTTTTTTGTTTTTCAATTTTATTTTAGCTCTCTATTTACTTTGGGAACAGACCACTAAACTTTGAAGAAAATAATTAGTGAATGGTATCAATGCAGTTTATATCGGAGGAATCGACATTATGACATAAGAGTTATGTTTGCTTTCAGACACCATATTTTGCAGGACATCAACATAGAGCCTACTGATCTTACTGATTAATTGTCAGATATTTTTCTCACCTCAAGGAATTGGAGACTGCTGACACTGAAATGTATTGCCCAGGAAGGAAGTTGTGGGGGTGATGGAAGAATTTGTAGAGTGGGTAAGACTGACTGATAGAGGTTAACCTGCGTTTTTCTATACTTTTGCTTGTATTTGTGATCAGACCATAGATCTACCAAGTCTGGGCATGTTTGCTAAAACTAAATAACATTATATTGATTTGCCAAATTAGGGCATGGGACGTGAATGGCTGTTTCTCCACTGTTGACGCACTCCAAAGGCTTGTGTGGACTGGATGAAATGTCTGGTCTGCCTATCTGTGGAAACTTGTCATAACTGCCTTTCACAACAATGCAGGAGACAATTTGCTGAGATTAACAAACGTTCTTGGCTTTATCCACAGCAGGCACTGAGGAGAATGGGGAGAGCACAGAGCTGCTGCCCCAGTAGGATCAGGCCTGTCGGGTGCTGGATGGGAGAACCTGGCTCTGGTCCCATGCTCAGGTTTGGAGAAAGAAGATAAATTGGACACTTTAAATTTATAGGTTTAGTTTTTATTAATTTATACTTGGAGGATTTACAGGGTCTGACAGCTAAAGTGTGAAAAACTCAGGCTAACTAAGTTAGTTTTGCGTACTTATGGGATATATTTCTGGCTATTATGACACATGCTATGGGTTTTGTTAAGCTGTAAGGAAGAATTTAGAAACCATACGTAAATGTTAAATTAATCATTTGATTCCATACCAGGTTTTCTTAATGGCATCAGATCGCATCTTCCTGCACCTGAAGGAATTGGCTGTGTTTGGGAATGGTCAATTACGGGAGTAATTTACCATTAAAGTGGGATTATTATTGTAATCATCTGTTTGTGATTTCATTTGGGAAAGACAATTCTTTTATAGACATTGACTGAATGCAGCTTCACGGAAACGACAAACCTGGTCGAGGATCATCAGCAATCTGCCTAACGAGGGTCGAGAAGGTTTTGACCAAGCTGAATCGGAAGCTGGGGCCACAGGCGGCGGGGCCCTGAATCGGAAGCTGGGGCCACAGGCGGCGGGGCCTAGCTCACCCAGAAGGTTGTTTGCCAATGAATGAGATGGGCAATTTGAAATTGCCATCTCAAAAGAGGGATCTACAGAAGAAGATCACAACTCACCAATCAGCTGCACAGCAGGTTTTGACCAGCCCACATCGGTGGGCTAAGCTATGGGAAGCGGGGCCTGTCTGTGCATTTGTGTATATTGGGGGAAATGCTCAATTAATGAAGTAATTGGCATTTCAGAGAGTGGTTATCTGCATATATGGGAGTAAAAACTGGAACACTAAAAAAAATAGGAGCCCTCCACACTGATCAGCTCTGTATATCGCTCTCCAGCTGCCAGGAGCCACTGAGGGGGATAAAATGAGAGTGAAGAAAGAGGATCAGAATACAAATATAAAGACTGAACATTTATTAATCATTTTCTTGCATTTTACAGGTTGTTTAACTATTTTTATTCACAAGTGAAGAGTGGTAACACTGCCTAGGAGGGTTTCTTAAAGAATTTTTAATCAGTTAATTTTCAGGATTTCTTAATTTCCAGTTGTTTTTAAGGTTGTATTAAGGTTTGCATTAAGAAACAACAGGGTCTACTAGAGGAAAGACTAAATAGACTCGAGGATTACATTTTAAAGGGTTCTTAATACCTTCTATTTCACAGGTTTCTTAACACTTTAAGTTTGATTTATTTCAGAATATAACATAGTAATAATGTCTATGTTCATGGATTTTCTGAGCTTCTTCCACAGTATTAACATGTTTCAAGTCAGATTTAATTATCTCTTCACATGTAAGACATTCTTATACATTTTGGGTTTTGAATTTAGTTTGTGGGAATTGTTAAAATAAATTTTTTGGTTAATGCCAAAAGAGGGTGAATTTATAATTAACAGGTTTACATTTTTTGAGTAATGGGAGTTAAGGTTAAAAAAGGTACTTTAATAGTTTGTGTTTTGAATTTTAGTCTGAAATACTTCATGTTTTTAAACTGATGAAATTTCTTGGGTTGGAGTTTCTTGCATTCTCAAAATGCTTTACAGGTTTTGATTTTAAGTTTTAAACACTTACCTTGAAGGAGACTACAGAGGAGATATCAATCTATTTTTAAAAAAGATTGAAAGAGGGAAATTGTGGTAATTCTGCATAAGGTTTAAACTTTTATTATTCAGAAGGTAAAAGACTGTGTATATAGTTTGCATGGTTGTAAAAATGGGTCTGTCACTATTGTTTATGCAGGTAAGCTTTTAAGTCATAAAACTCTGGGGTGAGTTTAAATTGCAAAGCTGTAAAAGCAGGATGTTTAGATAAGAAACAGGGAGAAAAGTTTTAGAGAAGCAGATAGCCATAAAACCATAATTCTTTATAATGAACCTTTGACCCAGAACAGAGACGACCCATCTTCTGACTCCAGGATTCTCTGACAGCAAATAAGAGCTAAGACACTGTATGAAAATGTTCTGATTGGAGAGATTAGAAACGCCTAGAGGCCCGGTTGTCTATAAAGCTGTGAAATGAAGATCAGTTAATTGTTCAGATTTCTTTAAATCTGGACCACAGAGGAACGACGGGGGCAAAATTCCTCTGTAAAACTGCAATTTGTTAATCTGTTCAAAATAAATGTTAAACTGGAAATTGGCTCCATTTTGTCTCTGCTTGAACATGCATTGAATTACTTATGATAATTATTTAATTCAACACTATATAAAAAGAGCC
>JAPXFQ010002677.1:0-212920 GCA_028564705.1 Apricaphanius iberus | reverse complement strand
TTGTAATGTTGCAGCTTGAAAGCCCCTGGTGTCTAGTTGCTCCATACTGCCACTAATTGCTCATCTTACTCACCTGCTTTCAATTAGTACCTGCTGCCTCTCACTCATCTCCACCTATATAAGCCTTTTCCAGCCAGAGGCTCTCTGCCAGATTATCTCAAAACCCAGAGTAACAATAAATAACTTTTATGTGGTTGAACTATCGGGTCTCCTGATCTGCTTTTTTACAGTATAATCTGGCCAAGATGGACCCGTCACCAACACTTGAGTGGAGAGCTGGAGTTGAGACAGCGATTGCCGGTCTGGAGCACACTGTTTCTGAGATGATGGGATTGTTACGCAACCTGTCCCCCTCTAAAGACCCTCCCAATCAGGCTGCAGCTTCTGTGGGCTCTGCTGCCCAGTATCAAGCTTCTCCACTTCACGAACCTTGTCTCACCCCCCCGGAGGTTTTCAAAGGAGTTCCTACTCAATGTAGAGCCTTCCTGACCCAGTGTGGGATTCATTTTGAGTTGCAACCATCTTCATTTCCTACTGAAAGAGCCAAGGTAGCGTATGCCATTTCATTACTCTCTGGGCAGGCCAAGCTGTGGGGAACAGCCGAATGGCAAAGAGACTCTGAGATCTGTTACTCCTTTAAGAAGTTTTCCAGTGAGATGACTCGAGTGTTTAGCCCTATTGTGCCTGCGAGGGAAGCTGCCAGGGGGCTGCTCTCCATTAAGCAGGGCAGAAGGAGGGTCACTGAGTTTATCATTGAATTCCACACTATTGCTGCAGAAAGTGGTTGGAATGAGGAAGCGCTAATTGATGTGTTTTACCGAGGGTTATCTGAGGACATCAAGGACCAGCTCGCCACTCATGACACTCCAAGTACACTGCAGCAGCTGGAGGACCTGGCTACAAAGATCGATCTCAGACTGGTGGAACGAAGGAGGGAAGGAGGAGCCTTCAGAGACCTTCCTGCTAGGGACCAATTGCCTACCGCCTTCCAATCTCAGGCTGTTTGCAACCCTTCTGCCACGCCCTCTCTGGAACCTGAGGAACCCATGCAGGTTGGCCGTACCAGACTCTCACCACTAGAGAGAGACCGCCGCAGAAGGTTGCATCTATGTTTCTATTGTGGTGCTAAGGACCATTCAATCAGTTTTTGTCCTTTAAAAGGGCAGACTCAGTAGGCAGTAGGAGGTTCCTACTGAGTCAATCCCTCTCAGCCAAAAGCCTCCCCCTTATGTCTGTTCCTGCAGAATTTAAAATAAATGGTCATGTTCACAGTTTCCCTGTTTTCATTGATTCTGGAGCAGATGCAGAGTTTTTTGACAGTGGTCTTGCAAAGTCTCTTGGACTGCAGATGGTTCAAACTGACAGGCCCCAGAAAGTGTTAGCATTAGATGGTCATGTACTTCATCAATTAACCCACAAGACTGAACCCATTCATATGACTATGGGAGGTAACCACCAGGAAGTGGTCCAGTTTCTGTTAATTAAGTCACCCCATCTACCCATCATTTTAGGGGCTTCCTGGCTTAAGCGACACAATCCCCATATTGATTGGGTCAAGGGAGAGATTAGAGGTTGGTCCCAGCATTGCTTATCCTCTTGCTTGGGTAATGCTTCCTTTCCAGTCAGCACTGCAGTAGAAAGTGAAGAGGTATATCCAAATATTTCTAAGGTACCCCCTGAATATCATGATCTAAGGGAGGTGTTCAACAAGCATAAGGCTACCTCTTTACCTCCACATCGCCCTTATGACTGCAGTATTGACCTGCTTCCTGGAACCTCTCCCCCCAAGGGTCGCATTTACTCCTTGTCCGCAAAGGAAAGGTCTGCTATGCAGAAGTATATTGACGACAGTCTCAAGGCTGGTATTATTCGTCCCTCGTCTTCTCCTGCTGGAGCCAGTTTCTTTTTTGTAGGCAAGAAAGATGGCTCTTTGCGACCTTGCATTGACTACCGAGGCTTAAATGACATTACTGTGAAGAATCGGTACCCCCTTCCCCTCATGAACACAGCTTTCAACCTAATCCAAGGGGCCAGAATTTTTACTAAACTGGATCTCAGGAATGCGTACCACCTAGTTAGGATTAGAGAAGGGGATGAGTGGAAGACGGCCTTTAACACCCCCACTGGCCACTATGAATATTTGGTGATGCCTTTTGGTCTCACTAATGCTCCAGCTGTTTTCCAGGCCTTGGTAAATGACGTCCTTAGGGACATGATTGGGGAGTATGTATTTGTCTATCTAGATGACATACTCATTTTTTCCAAGGACCTAGAGTCTCACAGGCAACATGTCCGATCCATTTTACTTCGCCTCCTCCAGAACAATCTGTTCATCAAAGCAGAGAAGTGTGAATTTCATCAGACCTCAACTTCTTTCCTGGGTTTTATCATTTCTCCCAATGGGGTCACCATGGACCTCACTAAATTGATTGCGGTTAGAGATTGGCCCATTCCCAAAGACAGAAAACAACTGCAACGATTCTTGGGCTTTGCCAACTTCTACAGGCGGTTTATTCGCAATTTCAGTCTAGTAGCTGCTCCTCTACATGCACTTACCTCGTCCAAGAGAAGGTTCCAGTGGAATGACCTAGCTGGAGCAGCTTTCTCTAAGTTAAAGAGTCTGTTCACTTCTGCTCCAGTTCTGGGTACCCCTGATCCAACCAGACAGTTTATCGTAGAAGTGGATGCTTCCAGCGTGGGGGTAGGAGCTGTTCTCAGTCAACGTAGCACCGATAATAAGGTTCACCCATGTGCCTTCTTTTCCAAAAGCCTTTCTCCTGCGGAAAGAAATTATGATGTGGGGGACAGAGAGCTACTGGCGGTAAAACTGGCCCTGGAGGACTGGCGCCATTGGCTAGAGGGAACTCAGACGCCATTTTTAGTTTGGACTGACCACAGGAACCTTGAGTACATCAAATCAGCAAAGCGACTCAACCCTCGTCAGGCCAGGTGGGCCTTATTTTTCTCTCGCTTCAACTTTACTCTGTCTTACAGACCCGGGAAGAAGAACACAAAGCCTGATGCTCTCTCCAGGATTGAGGAGCCTACAGTGAAGGACCACAATGGTGATAGAGATGAATATATCCTACCTGATTCTGTTCGGCTGGCAGTCTCTCAGTTGGAGGACATTGTCAAGAACTCTCACCATCACAATCCAGTGCCGGCCAGATGTCCACCGACCCGCCTGTTTGTGCCAGATCACCTCAGGACCCAGGTGCTCAGTTTCTGCCATAGCTCTAGTCTTTTCTGCCATCCAGGGTTAAGTAAGACCCTGTCCGTCGTTCGGAGCCGTTTCTGGTGGCCAACTTTGTACTCTGACACAAAGGACTTTGTATCAGCTTGCCATACCTGCTCCCAGGCTAAGCCCTCCCGCAGACCACCAACCGGACTTCTCAGACCCTTGCCTATACCTCAGCGACCTTGGTCACACATCTCCATGGATTTCATAACCGGTCTTCCCATATCTAATAGTCATACAGTTATACTCACCATTGTAGACAGGTTTTCTAAGATGACTCACCTGGTTCCCCTCAAGAAGCTCCCTTCAGCAAGGGAGCTTGGGCAGATTCTGGCCCGGGAAGTGTTTCGCTTACACGGGTTACCATCTGACATTACTTCAGATCGGGGCCCTCAGTTTGTCTCTCAGTTTTGGAGAGAGTTTTGTAATTTACTGGGAATCAAGGTGGGCCTTTCATCTGGTGTCCATCCACAGACTAATGGCCAATCAGAACGTGTTAACCAAGAGGTGGAAATCAAGCTGAGAATGCTTTGTGTCAAAGACCCTACCAAGTGGTCAGAGAACCTACCTTGGGTCGAGTATACACTAAACTCTCTTCCATCAAGCTCTACTGGATTGTCACCCTTCTACACTGTTTATGGTTTTCAGCCACCAGTGTTTTCCATTCAGGAGAGGGAGGCCAGAGTCCCTTCTGCCTATGCTGCTGCTCTCCGCTGCCAGCGAACCTGGAGGAGAGCCAGACGGACCCTTCTCAAGGCTGTGGATGCCTTCTCCACAGCTTCCAATCGTCGCCGCACCCCTGCTCCCCAGTATTCTATAGGTCAAAGGGTATGGCTCTCCACCAAGGACCTACCACTTAAGGTGGAGAACAGGAAGCTGGCTCCTCGTTTCATTGGGCCCTTTCCTATCTCCAAGGTGGTGAACCCCGTGGCAGTTCGTCTTCAGCTCCCTAGTACCCTACGTATTCATCCCACATTCCATGTGTCCCGCGTAAAACCTTATGCTACCTCTAATCTTTCTCCCACCTCCAGGCCCCCTCCTCCCGCCCGGATCATTAATGGGGAACCGGCCTACACCATCAGTCGCATTCTGCGTTCCAGACGTTGGGGTCGGGGTACCCATTACCTAGTGGACTGGGAGGGTTATGGACCGGAAGAACGCACCTGGGTCCCTGCTAGGCATGTCCTAGATAAGAGGGTCATCAAGGAGTTCCATCGTCTCCACCCCAGTCAGCCTGGTGGTCCGTCGGGTGCCGGACCTTGAGGAAGGGGTACTGTAATGTTGCAGCTTGAAAGCCCCTGGTGTCTAGTTGCTCCATACTGCCACTAATTGCTCATCTTACTCACCTGTTTCAATTTGTACCTGCTGCCTCTCACTCATCTCCACCTATATAAGCCTTTTCCAGCCAGAGGCTCTCTGCCAGATTATCTCAAAACCCAGAGTAACAATAAATAACTCTTATGTGGTTGAACTATCGGGTCTCCTGATCTGCTTCCCCCTGGTGTCTAGTTGCTCCATACTGCCACTAATTGCTCATCTTACTCACCTGTTTCAATTTGTACCTGCTGCCTCTCACTCATCTCCACCTATATAAGCCTTTTCCAGCCAGAGGCTCTCTGCCAGATTATCTCAAAACCCAGAGTAACAATAAATAACTCTTATGTGGTTGAACTATCGGGTCTCCTGATCTGCTTCTTTACAGTTCTGTTTTATTGTGAGTTGTTATATGATTATATTAATATATAATATACACAACAACGTAATTAAGAATTTATTATGAAATATATAAATTGATAAATATGATAAATACGCTATTACGTTGTTTTTGCGTTGTGTATCTCATTACCATCTTCAAGCATCCCCCCACCAAGCTTTGCTCCCCATCGCTACAGTATGTAACCAGGTCTATTCTGGTGTTGCAAACATTCCGTGGTGAGCCGAATAGTCATGTGATTGCATAAATATTATAAATAGGCTATTACGTTGTTTTGCGTTGTGGAACTCTGTCATTTTCATCCAACAACAATAACATAAAAAACCACGAGTTTATCACAAAATTAAAGGAAAGTACATTAGGTTTAAAAAAAGATATACTTTAGGTTCATAGAAATAAATCAAATTGTTTACAGATATAACGTTTAAGGCTACTTGTTATAATATTTTACAGAACTCATTTGGTGAAGTTTGGCCTGTGTTAGGAGAACTTAAGTTTATGGAGCCTATGATAAACTTTGACAATAGAAGAAGCAGGTTAATTACAAAAAAGTGAGCAGTTTGTGTTGTTACATCCAAAATGGTTTGCGCAACCAGCTCGGCTTTTTCTGCAGTGGACGTGCATACTGATAATAACATCATGTCGATGAGAATTCTGTGAGAGAAGCGCCATCTCCTGGTCATACTCTGTATTTCAATTAATGGGTGGAGTTGCAGTAAAACTTTGACACTCCCACGAGAAAGAGGGAGGCCACTCCGGCCACTGGGATTTGGAGGGAACTCTGCTGTTAATGGGCTGGAAAGGGCACGCCATTCGTCCGGCGTTTACTCTGAATGAGAACTTTTAAACTGCTACTACTGTAAGTCAACACAAGATCTAAAGTGTGGTAACAAGAATGGGTTGGTCCCTGCACATTTTGAGTAAAGCCTATTGAGTCTAAGATAATGTTAAAAGCTGTATTTAGAAAATCACTTTCACTATCAACATGAATATTGAAGTCTCCAACTATAATAACTTTATCAGCGTTTAAAACTAAGTCAGACAAAATCTGAGATCTGATCTAAAAATTGAGAATAAGGGCCTGGTGGACGATACAAGACCACGAATAAAAGTGGCTTTACTGCTTTGTTATGTTTATGAGGAAGGCTAAAGATTAAATGTTCAAAGGAACTGTAACTATGATTTTTTTGGGGGGATTAATTAGTAAATCTGAATGAAAGATGGTGGCTACTCCACCTCCTCGACCAGTACTTCGAGGGACTCTAAAGTTTAAGTAGCTAGGGGGAGTTGACTCATTTATTGTGACATGGTCCTCTTCCTGCAACCATGTCTCTGCGAGACAAAACAAATCAATATTATTATCACAAATTAAGTCATTTACCAGGAGTGTTTTTGAGGAGAGAGATCTTATGTTTTGTAAACCACATTTAATTGATTTATTTTTATTTTCAGTCGGAGTTGTATTTATCTTTATGAGATTTTTATACTTTGCTCTAGTAGCATTAACTTTTAATTCTTTAATTTTGGGTCGTGGACGTGAAACTTTCTCTATAGGGTAGTGGGTGGATGGCAGTCCCTGTTCCCTGAGCTGTTCCCTGAGCTGCTAAAGGCTTATCATCTTCGAAAGGTCATGGGAGAGCTGGTTTCTATCTCCAGGGAGGGTGAGAGGCGGTGTTCACCCTGGACAGGTTGCACTTTGGTTATGCAGTGGGAAGTTAATCCAAAACACACTTAAAAGTTAATCCTTAGATGACTCCATAGTTTCTTCCAAGAAAGTTTCTGTTGTAGTCGTGCTTTCTGAAAGTCTTAATTGTTGGATATGTGACTGTGATTGTCAGCAGATTCTTCCAAGTGAGCTGTGGATCTCTTCAGCTCCTCCACAGTCATCATGGGTCTCTTGGGTAGGTCACTGAATAACGGTGCTTACAGACCGAACGCAATAGACCCGACCAAAAACCTCGACATGCCCCTGGCTGGTCGCTATATCATTCAAACATTGATTCGTGTCCAAAGCGAACTGGCCCCACTCTTCAGAATGCCATTTTCACGCTCGTGAACTGGAAATGTGGAAGTATCCTGACCGGGACCGCTCCGCTGGGGTACTCAGGTTTACTCAGTCCTTTCCTCAATCCTCCTCAGCAAATTTAAGCTCCCATGTTGAGTTGTGTCTTTGTTAGTTTCTTATGATTTTGCCCTGCTGTATGTTGTGTAAGTTTTGTTACCATTTCATTAGTGATGCTGCGAGGAAGCCTCATGAGGCATTGAACCACATGAGCCAAATGATTCAAGGAAGCAGTTGTAATCAGAAAAACATTTTAGATAGAGAAGTTAGAAAGATTCCTTCGTTTCATGGAGGTTTAATAGGACTTGTTTGTATAAGCAAGGAGGAACAGTATCTCACAGTATTGCCGGGATCCGTGTAACAGCTGACCTGCTCCCAACAACTAATAAAGCCTTTTTTATAGATTTTGTCAACCTTAGTACTATCGCTATCATATCTGTAGACATTTCTTCTCAGTGGAGATGGTCGACTCTCAGGTGTCTTCGATTGGACACGTCAGAACTGTTCAGTGCTCTGAGGGACGCTTCCATGGCAATACAGTAGTAGGAATCCTAATATCAGTTAACTTGACCTAACCTAATATTATAGAGTTTCACATAATCAGACTAATACTATATAATGAAGAATATAATAAATATACATTTTTCCATAACACTTTCATCTCACCGGGTTTCCTGTGAACACAAGACCCCCAATGGCCAGGTGCACAACCACAGGCAGTTGTTGCTTTTGGCCACATAATGTGATGCATTAAAATCGTAAGTCTGCTATGGCTCTTGGGAATAACTATTGGTTCTAGAAAAATATTTTTTGTACATAAAATCTTACAAATGTGAATAATAAAAGTATTTTTTAATATATATTTTCTTTAAATTATCCCAAAATGGTAGTATCATATGTTATAGCAGGGTTTATGGGCTTAAACAGGCAGTAGAGAGTGAAAGTGCTTGTGGAACTAGGATGATGGCACTCAATATGAATGTATAACTTGGGCAATGATGTACAGAACAGGGGAGACTTTATTTAATTTTATTCAGTAACAGCAGTTTCTCAATAGTTTTATGTTTTAAACTATTCCTTTTTTGGACACCATCTCACCATCCTTTTAAAACACCTTTTCACAAGGCAAATAAGATGGCTATGTGCACAAAAACGTGAGTGAAAGTGTGAAACTATATAATTGGAGTACAGTATTTTTTTTGTTTTTCCCAATTTTCCAGTTTTTTTTCCCCCAAGCTACTAATATTTGTCTCCTTAAGCCTAGTTTATGCTTCTCCGACCGCAAATGTTCACTCAGACGCAGACGTATTGACGGAGACGTTTTCTGTTCATAGTACTCCGCTCTTCCACTCCATTCTCTATTGCTTTTTTCAGCATTGCTCGACCAGGACAGCAGGGGGTGCTAAGTTTTCATGGCGTCTCCACCTACTGCCCACATAGCGCCGTTTCTGTTTGTTCTAGGCTTGTGAACGCATTTCTTCCTCAAGGAGCAATGAAGGACAGAAAGTACGTTTTGGTTAAGCTGTAAAGCTTTTTACAAGAAGTGCAGCTCATTGAAACCTCTAGAAACGCATGGAAACAAACACAGCAGCCTTTTTTGTTGTTTTCCTACACCTCTTTATTCAAAACCCATTTGTTTATATATATATATATATATATATATATATATATATATATATATATATATGTCGTTATTTAACTACTACTAAAACTGAAGAATCATCTAGAGTGTCCAGCACATTGCATCTGGCTGCAGTCATTTTGGGAGTCGTTGTAAATAGGTCTTAGGGAGTTAGGAGTTCTCTTGACTTATTTTAAGGACTCCCAGACTTAGGAGCTACTTTTAGGCCTAAAAGTGGTTGTGAATTACTTTTATCTTAAGAAACTACGAGTCCCAAATTTAAGAGTGACACGCCCACATTTTTTAGGAGTTACTCCTAAATTCGGCAGTTAGGACCTACTTTTTAGGCGTGTTTTAGCCAAAGCCAGAAAAAAATGCCTCTGCACTCGATTGGATAGACCTTGCTGGAGTTTACATTTTATATTAAAGTGTTCCTCTATTGTGGATTAACTCCAAAACTGTCAATTAGCTCCGTTCACGGTTTAAGGATCCAGCGTTCCTCAGCAGGTTCAAAAAGTTATATCTATTCCAGAAAACAAAGCAGAAAAGACAACAACAACAACAGATCTGTTGGTTATAAGACAGGTTTGTCTTATAACCAACAGATCGGGCTCACGAATGTGCGCTGGCTAAACAGGGCTCATCTCTTTTATTGAACACAAAGAAACAAGAGTCACATGACATGCTCACTCCCAGTACATAAACATTCATTGTGTGCCAACGTATCATATACTCCCCCAGCCTGGTTCTCCCCCAAAATGATTTACAGACAGCCGTTTTTATAGGGGTTTTAACCTGAACTTTCTTTCTTCCTGTTTAAACACAGTCTGCTGCAATTTATCAGTTCCTGGTCTAAACACAGCTCGGTATTTATGACTGTTTAAAAGCCTGGTACAAATTTAAGATTGTTTTTTACTTCAGCCTATAACCAATCAGAGCAACAGAAGTGTGTGACGTTGCTCTGCAGAGCAATGGACGTTATCTGTTCCTCTCTAAAAATTCCTTTTTTATAATTAATGCACTGTTGATATCTTCTAAAACAGACTTGATAGCAACCGTCGTAAACATATTCAACCCAGGCGCTGTTTTGGTGACGTGGTTGATTACGTTACTGTTGTTACTCTGTCAATCATCGTAAGCCCGATTTGATTGGACCGAACAGATCTTGTTCGGGCATAATTCTCCTCAACGGAGGAATGCCAGACCGAACTTCCAGACCATTTTGTTTGCGGGACTTCGACTGTCACCCAGGCTAGCACTTTTTACCTTTAAGAGTGAAATTAACTCTGGGAACTTATACTGTGTCCCACTGATCAGGAAAACTACCTGGGGTGTCACAGTAACTCACACATTGATCTAACTGCTCTTCGAATGGTATAGAAACATAATTCTTGGGGAGTGCTGTACCCATGCAAACAACACAAGACTTATTAGTAACTGATCTTTCTGAATAATTAGCAAACTGATACCACAAATTTCCTCGAACCCAGCGCTCCTGTAAGACATTAAGTGTGACTGATCTTGGATGAAGTCCAGTCCAGGCACTCTGTCTTCCCTGATCTGGAGTCCAAATGACACCCCCTAACAAGAAATAAAACACAAACAGTATAAATGGCTCAGTCTCTTTTGCTCTGGAGCCCCAGAGCTTTGAAGAATGTGTCATATTCTCCATTTCTTCGTGTGTGATGATTAGATGAATGATAAAAAGAAAGTATCGAGGCACAATTATGAAAGTCAAGTTATTGTTTCAGAGTCTACTTCTCTCAGTTTTTCTGCTTCAGCAGTGGTAGGCTTGTCCAGGATAGGTCCTGCCACTCTCTTGCAATAACTGGCATGCACCCAAGTTGCTCTCTCTGCGACTTTTACAGCGGTGAAGGTTACAAGCAGAACCTGGTACAGTCCCTGCCAACACTTGGACTTCCAGTGTCGCCTTCTCAGCTCCTTAATCAGAACCTAGTCGCCAGGTCTGATTGGATAAAGTGGTCCCGCAGCTGCTTTAGGGATGGCGTCTTTCACCTGCTTGTGCACCTGTGCAAGAGTCTTAGAGAGATTTTCACAATAAGAAATCATAGCATCCTCACAGAGGTCTGTAGAGAGATGTGGCTTTGCAAAGAGAATATTTTTCCCCCATGAGTCTCAGATAGATGATACATCCACATATAAAACCATGTCTGGATTCTGCAAGGGTGTGTCAGCAAAATCTTGACGGGGTGTACACAGTACCTCTAACTCTGCCAGGCAATCATGGGGGGCCCTGTTGTCCTCAGTGGGCAGCAAACTGGCAGGATTAAGAACATTGCACCTCTTTTCTGTTATTTTAGGCATATCCAACAAGACAGAAGTGTACCTGAGCCATTTAGCCGCTGACAAGTGTGAAGTTGTCTGCTCCAACAAAATTATGGCCACATCATGTGGCACAAACACAGTGAGTGGACAACACATTACAATGTCCCTCGAAGCCAAAACTGCTATCTCTGGTGCACCGACAGCTCTCACACAACTGAAACTGGATCAAGTTTTATGGAGTAATAAGCTACAGGTCACTTCAAACCACAATGATTTTGAAGGAGAATGTCATGCAACTGTTCTTTTCATTAACCATCTGAAAAAATGGTTTCTCTGTGTCTGGCAAAGCCAGAACGGGAGGGCTTTGCTGAGCTTTTTTCAGTTCCTCAAATGATTGCAATGCCTCAGGAGTCCACTGGATGGTGTCAGAGGCCATCATGTCTCTGCCATGAATTAACTCAGAAAGAGGCTTCTCCAAAATCGCATAGTCTACAATGAAATTCCGACAATACAACGTCAAACCTAAGAAAGACATAATCTTTTTCTTAGTGACTGGTCTCGGGATCTTCTGAATGGCAGCAACTCTCTTGGAAGAGAGAGACTTTGAACCTTGGAAATCACATGACAAAGAAAGGTAACCTCTGTGATGGACTGGCAGCCTGTCCAGGGTGTACCCCGCCTCTCGCCCATTTACAGCTGGAGATAGGAACCAGCCCCCCCGCGACCCTTGAGGAATAAGCGGTTCAGAAAATGGATGGATGGAAGAAAGGTTACCTCTGATTTTGCAAACTACAGCTTTGAAAAGCTAGCTTTGTGTCCACATGCATGCAAATGCTTCAGCAATATAACAGTGTCCTCCTCACACTGTTCTTTTGATGGTGAACAAATCAGAAGGTCGTCGACGTAACTGATTAAGGCGGAGCCAGGAGACAGCTCCAGCCCATCTAAGCTCTCTTTCAATGTCATGTTAAAAATGGTGGGTGATTCCACGTAGCCCTGGGGAAGTCTTCTGAAACTATACAGTTTTCCCTCAAACTCAAAAGCAAACCAAAACTGTCTCTTTTTGTCTACTAGTACAATGAAGAATGCATTACTCAGATCAACGACTGAAAAATGAGTGGCAGAAGGTGGAACCTGAGACAAAATGGTGCATGGATTTGGAAAAACACATGCTCTAGGCATTACAGCAGCATTAACACGCTTCAAATCCTGCACAAAATGCCACTCTTCCCCTTTATCTCTGATTTTTTTCACTGGATAAATCGGACTGCCGACAGGGGAATCGTTGCATTCGAAAATAATGCCAGCTTTTAGCAGGGATTCAAACACTGGTTTAATCCCACGCACAACTTCTGGTTTCAACGGGTACTGGTGTTGTACCGGTCGAAAAGCCAATTTTGGTGTGATTTTAACAGGGGTACAACCCTTAATTAATCCCACATCATATGAATTTTTCGCCCACAAATCAGTCGGAACCTCTTTGAGCAAAAGAGGAATTTTTGATCCGTCTGTCGCAACTTACTCATGTAGAAAAACGTGATAAAGCACAGCATCAGGGTCCTCAGTTGAATTAATCGCCCTGGTGACATGCACGGTGGAAATCAGCGAACACATGTAAAGTTTTGCAGATCTGGAGTAGAGGATCGAACGATCATTTTCAGTTCGCTCCCAATCAGAAGCTGACCGAGCGCGATGAACAAGTTTTGACACCATTTCCTACTCTTCACCCTCAGGTTTAGAGAGAGAAATGTACGGATCACATTCTAAATGTGCAATGGCTTCTGTAATCAAAGTGTGAGGGTTAGAACTTTAATCTAAATGGTTAGTGCTTGAAGGAGGTTCTTCATTGCTGGCAGTCACATTTAAAATTGCAGTATTTTCATTACAAACATTGGATTTGCATCACAAAAAACTACTTCTGCATCATCAACAGGTTGTCCATTACAAGAAACAGTTTCATCATCAATACCGTCATCACATAAAGCAGATTGATTATCACTTTCACTAGGTGTTTGATCACTAAAATCAGACTGATTGTCGCTTTCAGACTGATTCATCACTAAAATCAGATTGACTTTCAAAATGTACATGTCTATCTGAATGTGTTTGTCTGTGCATCAGACCTACAAACTCCATCTGCTGGTGAAACGGAGAATTCTCCTTCCTGCTCAGAACTGGAGGTCCGCCCATCTGATCAGTCAGCCTGTTGACGTCCTCTGCGTGGGCCACGACACCACCTTCTGGTACATTGGTCACTCCAATGGCCACGCCTCCCACAGGAGAAACAACGGTCTTTGTCATTTTCTGAATCTCTGTTGCTGTTGTTGTTCCGCCGGTCTGGACAAAATTGCCGGCGACGGCGGCTTGAGTTCTGCTGTTGTCTGCCTCCTCTCCGGCATTCAAAAGGGCCTCTAGACTGATTTTGGGGCGGTCCACTCCTATGATTATTTTTGACTGCAGAATACATCGTTAAAGCTGCTTGGTGCAAGTCTGTTTCTCTCTTAGTCTGCAGCTCACTTTGTTTAGTGTATGTATGTGTAGGAGGTTTAAAAGAATGATTCTTATTCTTTTTGCGCTTGGGTTTCAGCGATGTATTATCGCAGCGTCCAGTAATATCGCCAGACATATCTAAACCACCTCCCAAATTCTTAAAGCTGGCTTTCCGCTCACAGCAAACCGCTTCCTCTTCCCAGGTCCGAAAAAACCCGCTTTTGCCTTTCAATCTTTTTATATAAAGCTCCTTAAAAGAAAGCCCTGGATTGTAATTTCTCCCGATCTGAGATCAATTTCTGCTGGATTTTCTCAATTTCTGCAATGTCAAGACTATCCCAGCTCGGGAAATCCCATTTAGAAATTCAAAATGAAACAAATTCTAAACATTCTTGCCCATACTTATCTCACATTGAATGACAGACAGAGCTGTCGGGAGCCGAAAGACTTGATTTTGCTGATCTCATTATGCAAAGAAAATGAAACCCAGCAAAAACTCTTGTTAATCAAATCTTTTAAAGCCAAATTATATCAAAACGCAGCACAGCACCGTGTTTACAAAACACCATAACACCGCACAATGTTACACTTTGCCAGATTAATGAAAATGTAATCATAAGAGGAAATCTCACTCACCGGGCGATGAGTCCTTCCAGACAGTGTACGGAGGTCCAAGGAGGACCAAAACCCCGCTTCTCCGAAGATGGGAGGTCACAGGCCGATCAGTTGTTCCCGGGGCGTCCAGACACTTGGTACCCCGTTGGAAGTCCAATCCGCAGTTGGAAGCCTGGAAAAAAAAAAGGTTTTACATTTTTGTAGTTTGAGAGAGTTATGGCAATCTAATGGGGTGGTTTCCCACAAATTTTTAACTAACATATCCACTAACTATATATAAGACAATTGTTTAAAACACCATTAAAAACATAGAAATGCATCTAAAACACCATCACTAACACAAAATACTGTTTAACTTAAAACCCCCAAAAAGGGGTGTTTCTTAAGTTTAAAGAAAAAGATTATACTAAATGACAAGTGTTTGTTTAAGCAAGCAGACTACATGAAAAACAAAGAAAAATGTCAGCAATTTTTCAGGAACATATGCTGACCGCATTACTGGCAACACTTTAACACAAACTACTTGTCACATAACACATAATTATTGTAACACTACTATAATGAGATGAATACGTCTTCAATTCTTTTCAGTTTATTTATATACTGTAATGCCATTTCACAGCAGATTTTCCACACAAGACTCCAAGGTTGTTAGTCTGCTAGTTTCAAGTTAACGTCATTGAATGTGTTGAGATCACATGCTCTCCAAGACTAAAAACAGAAAAATAATCCAACATTGCTTTTGTGATTGTACTATTAAAATACATCTTTTATTATGTCATTGGGGAGCAAGAATACCAAGCATATGGTGCTAACACAACCAGAAGGTCCAATGCTTAAAGAGTAATTAAACTACTAATTTCCAATTATTAGTTAATATTCTTAACATAACCAGATAGACCATAACTCAAATTTATCAATTTTAATTGATAAGTACCCAACAGGAACATAAGTGTTTTAACACCCTGCCCGATCTACCAAATTCAAAATCCTCCTCACATTGTCTGACAGCAGTCTTCCCTGCACAAAACCGGTTTGATCTTTATTTATCAGATGCGGAACTATTATTGATAGTCTGTTAGCCATAATAGATGTAAATATTTTTTGGTCCACATTTAATAAAGACACTGGTCTGTATGAGCTACATTTAGTTAAGTCTTTGCCTTCTTTTGGGAGAACAGTAATTATTGAATCATTCCATGTGGGGGGCCAAACAGCTTTTATGATTATCCAGTTGAACAGCCTACATAAAATTGGTACTAGTAATTGGTTAAAATGTTTATAAAATTCATTCGTGTATCCGTCACTTCCTGGACTCTTATCCATCTTGCTTTTCTGTATGGCAGCCAGGACTTCTTGTTCAGTCACTAGTTTTATAAGTTCTGCGTTTTGTTCTGAAGTTACCTGTTGTAGATTTAGTGACTTCAAATATTGACTGCTTCCACTACTTCTACATCTTGTATCTTCATATAACTCGTTATAGTACTTGAGAAAACATTCTGTTATTTCATTTTTTCCTGTATGATAGTTAGAAGCATTTCCTTGAATTTTTGAAATAGTTGCCTGTTCTCTTTGTTTTTTCAATTTAAATGCTAAACGTTTTAAAGCTTTAGGACTGTCATCATAGAATTGTTGTTTGGTAAGTGCAAGAGATTTACCTATTTCTTCTGTCAAAATTTCATTCAATTTATTTTGTTTTTCAATTAACCTTTTCTTAATTTGATAATTTCCTGTCTGTTCATGCTCCTGTTGCAATCGTTGTATTTCACTTTTTACAGCATTCATTTCTTGTGTATACATTTTCTTTCTCCAAGAGGTTAGGGATATTATTTCACCACGTATGGTAGCTTTTGCTGCTTCCCACAGTGTAACTGGTGTTATCTCCTCTTTGTCGTTATTTTGAAAGAAGGCTTCTATACTTCGTTGAATTCTATCTTTAAAATATTCATCCTGGAGTAAAAAATTATTCAATCTCCATTGTGTTCTTCCTTTCCCATTTCCCAAGGAAATGGTTAGAGTAATTGGAGCATGATCCCCCAGTATTATGGGTCCTATTTCACACTTCTTAATTTTTGTGATGTCTTCCTTAAACATAAAAAAATAATCCAACCGGGAATAAATCTTATGTGCATCGGAATAAAAGGTATATTTTCTTTCATGAGGATTAAGATGCCTCCATATATCGGTCAAACCCAATTCCTTTTCTATCTTTTTTAATAATGTAGCAGTTTTTTCAGCTTTACGTTTCCCTTTACTTTGAGTGTCTTTAGTAGACATTGTCATATTAAAGTCCCCCCCCATGATTACTAACCCTTTTGCTTCTGTAATTAGTAATGAGACCATTCTCCTCATGAACTCAGAATCTTGTCCAGGTGGATTATAAATGTTCATCAAAGTTATCGCCTTACCATCTACCTTTCCCACTACTAACACGTATCTGCCCTCTTTATCTTAAACACATTTTTCAAGTTCAAACGGAATATGTTTTGATATTATAATAGCTACTCCTCTTCTGGTTGTGCCATAAGACGATGCAAAGACCCGGGCTAATGCCAGTTTACCAAGTTTCTCATGCTCTATTTTGTTTAAATGCGTTTCTTGCAACAATATTATATCCCCCTCTCGTTTCAGAGTTTGCAAAACTCTTTTCCTTTTAATACAGTTGTTAAGGCCATTTATATTTTGTGATACAATTTTTATTTCATTCATGATCCCTTATATTTTATTTTCTATAAAACAAAACTAAAGCACTACACAACCATACAATAAAATTTAATTTATATTCCTCCTCTGAAAAAAAGTAAATTAAAAAAACAAAAATGACTTCCAATTGGTCCATCATTCTCAATGATGGTCTTTGTGGAATTTCATGCAGTACTTTTTGCACGATTTCCGTGTTCATTCTTGAACACTTTAGCTCAAACTACTGGCAGCCCCAAACTTTCTCTCAAACTCCGAACCTTTTACCCATATTGTGTCTTACTTCCAAAAATATTTAGAGAAAGGCTATATCCCTTGAAAATAAAATAGACCTGGCTACAGAAAAGGTAAGGGAGAGAAAAGAAAAAAATATATATAACATCTAGGGAAGAGAAATGAACCAAATTAAATTAGAGGTAAATTGGTAGATTGGGCAGAGAAACATAAGCAGCAGGCTTTAATGTTGACATTAGATGCTGAAAAAGCCTTTGATTATCTTGGGACTTTATTTTTGACACTTGTAAAGCTTTTGGTTTCCATGAGTATTTTATAAATGTTCTGAGAGTGATGTATAAGAACCCTCAAGCAGCAGTAAAAGTAAATGGAGCATTGTCGAGGATGTTTAGCCTGTACCGTGGTGTAAGGCAGGGTGACTGTCTCTCACCGCTGGTTTATTTACTGTGTATAGAGCCTTTAGCAGAAAGTATAAGACAAAATAAGAACATATGTGGGATAAGTTTGGGGGGGTTTGAATACAAATTAGCGATGTATGCAGACGATGTGATGGTGACAATGTTGGAGGTTGGGAAATCTTTGGATAATTTAATGGAAGAAATACAAATATATAGTCAACACTCCGGGTACAAGTTAAACGTACAAAAAACAGAGGCTATGGTGATAGGAGAGGTAAATAATGAAATTAAGAGTAAATTTAATTTTAAATGAGAATGTGATCGTGTAAAGTACCTGGGGGTATATATACCAAAAAGCATGGGTAAACTTTTCGAAATTAACTATGATAAATTAATAAATCAAGTTAAAACGGAGTTTAGTAGATGGAAGATCTTGAATTTATCAATGCTCGAAAAAATTCAATCTATCAAAATGATTACTTTACCCAGATTTTAGTTTATATTTCAAACTTTGCCGAGCTATATACCACCCAGGTACTTTAAAGAATGGGATAATCTGATGAGGAAATTTATCTGGGAGGACAAAAAAACCACGGGTGAAGCTTAAAAATTTAAAACTGCCAAAATCAGGGGGAGGGTTAGCATTACCAGATTTAGAGACGTATTTCAAAGTAGCCCAGGTGAAGTCAATAATAACTTGGATAAGTGACTCTAATAATCCAAGATGGAAAGAAATGGAAGCACATAAGCTATATTTGATTAAATCTGCTATATTTGTAACTAAAGACAAAGAACTCAAAGAAGAAATCAAGAATAACTACTGTATAGAAAACACCATTAAGGTGTGGAAAAGAGTTATTAGATGCATGAAGATAAAAGATGAAGAAATGTTGTATTTGAGGGAAATATCTAGAGATCCTGAATTTACGGCAAATGCAACAGATGGAGTGTTTAATAAGTGGGCAGAGAATGGACTCATGAGATTCCATCAACTGTTTAAAAATGGTAAAATTGAATCTTTTGAAAACATTTCTAAACAATATAACATACCAAGAAATCAATTTAATAAATATCTACAAATTAGAAGTTATTTGAATAGTAAATTAGGAAAGACTAAAGGAGGCATAAACCCCCTGATAATTTATATGGCAAATAATTGTAATAGAAAATTAAAAAATAATGTGAGCCAGTTATACCAAATTTTTCTGCAACAGAAAGAGAAAATGGCAACCAATGTTAGGGTAAAATGGGAAGAAGAGTTTCATATACAAATAACTGAAAACGAGTGGGAAAAGATATGTGTTGGAGTCCATAAAACCATGGGATCTTTGTTTTGGAGAGAGTTCGCTTGGAAAATAATGATGAGATACTTCTTGACTCCAGAAGGTATGAGTAAATATATAGGGGGAAATTGTAAATGTTGGAGGAATTGTGGAGAGGAAATTGCAAATTACACACATATTTTCTATACCTGTAAAATAATACAACCCTTCTGGAAAGAAGTATTTAAAATTTTGGAAGCGGTACTGGGAAAGAAACTTGAATTAAAATCAGAAAATATTATATTAGGAAAAATCCCAATGAATATAAACCCAGAGGAAAAGTATATATTTCAAATCCTTAGAATTACAGCATTAAAGATCATAACAAAGGAGTGGAAAAAAAGTAATCCACTGGATATTAAAAAATGGATTAATATTATAAGAGAAGTAAAAATGAATGAGAAGTTAACTCACAAAATAAGGAACATGGATCATGAGTTTGAAAAAAAATGGTTTATAAAAGAAATAGACAGCACAGGAATACTGTGAATCAGTGGTTAAATGTGAATGTGCCGGGGAGGTTGATTGTAGGCCAGCTATGTCACTTACATTATTTGTGTTGTGTATATCTTCTGATAGATAGGTGTTCCTCCTAGTTATTTTATTTTATTATTATCTTTTTTTTTCTCCTTTTTCTATGTTGGTACGTATGTCTTTGTATATTGACTATGGTTTATTGTTTACTTATTTTTGAAAAATGGTAAAAACAAAGTAATAAAAAAAAGTGTTTTAACACCCTAGGATTTTGCAAGTCCACCCACTTAGAAATTGTGTCGGTATATTTCCACTATGAGAGACATCTTAAAAGAAATTCAGGAAATCATGTTGTATGATTTTTAAAGAATTTCCTTGTTTTTTATTGTTGCACATAAGTAGAGAACTTGTAAAATCGCAGGGTGTTCAAATACATATGTTACCTAAAGGTATTGTGGAGGATCTTTTTCTTATGGGTGGATCACCTAAACTATTGGTCCTCCTAGCTGTCAATCATTCTGGATAGGTTTCACTCTGTGCATGTGTACTCTCAGTGGAGAATTTAAGTGGAGAGGGCGGTTCTTTCCTGAAATTCAGAAAAATCCTCCATCTTTAATGTAATTAATTTGTTTTTAGGAATTTAACCATACTTGTAACCATACAGTACCATACAGGGTCATGACAAAAGTTTTGACATTTTATTACATTTAAATAATATTTTCTATGTTTTTTATAGTATTTTATGTGATAAAGCAACTAAAAACAGTAAAATATTTTGAAGTGAAAATTTTCTGGATAAAAATCTGAAAAGTCTGCTTTCATCTGTATTCAAGCCTTTAAGTCAGTACTTTGTGGAAGCATCTTTGTTACAAATTACAGGGACAAATCTTAAAGGTATCTCTACCAGGTTTGGCCATCTTTTGCCCATTCTTGTTTGCAAGATGGCTCAAGTCCAGTCATGTTAGATCGTTGTGTTGTGAAAAGGAACATTCAAGTTTTGCCACAGATTCTTAGTTGAATCAGTATTTGGACTTTGACTGGGCCATTCTCACACACTAATATGCTTAAATCGAAACCCTTCATTTGTATCTGTGGCTATAGATTTAGGGGTCATTGCCCTGTTGGAAATGTAATCTCTCGTTAACTGGCCTTCATTATCTGTAGAGGTTGGATAACTTGAAATATGAAATGGCTTGCACTAGAACTGTTTAATTTTACTCCAAGCAACAAGTTCCATTTGCAGTGTCGCTTAGCTCAGCTCTGTTTTGTTCTTGTGCGTTAACTGTGCGTCTGCGTGCTCTTATACCCGCGTGGAGCTTCTGGACATTAGAACTACCACCCCTACGGACTTATTACCAGTTTTTTTTTTGCATCAGCTGCGGACCTGGTCCATTTTTTGACCAAAAGAGGAAAAACGAGCGGGTTCACTCGTCCGCCTGCGCAGACGGGGCATGCGCACGCCTTTACCTGGCATCTTTCTCTCAAACGTCCGCTCACTTCCCAACAAGATGAACGAACTAGCGCTGCTCATGAGAAGTAACAAGGACTTCTCCTCGTCTTGTGTTTTGTGCTTCACGGAGACGTGGCTAAGCGCGAGTGTCCCGGACAGCGCGCTTCATCTGGAAGGCTTCCATCTCCTCCGCGCGGATCGCAACGCGGAGCTCTCCAACAAAACAAAAGGCGGTGGCATTTGCTTCTACATCAACAGCAGCTGGTGCACGGATGTGACTGTGATCTCCCAACACTGCGCTCCTTCTCTGGAATATCTGTTCATTCACTGTAAGCCTTTTTATTCACCGCGTGAGAGCGCTTCATTCATTCTGGTGGCTGCCTACATTCCGCCGAGCGTGGACATGCACGAGGCTCAGCGCACGCTTGCAGGCCAGATATTACATGCGGAGCGGTCTTTTCCGGACTCTCTTGTTATCGTGCTTGGTGACTTTAACAAGGGAAACCTGAGCCACGAATTACCAAAGTATAGACAGTTCATTAAATGCCCGACCAAAGACTTCATCAAAGGACTCCTCAGACCCCCCCTCCTCCCCCCCTGCCCTCTCCATCCAGGAGGAGGATGTGCGCCGACAGTTCTTGAGGCTGAACAGGAGGAAGGCCCGTGGGCCGGACGGTGTCTCCCCCTCCACCCTGAGACACTGCGCGGATCAGCTGGCCCCCATGTTCACGGACATTTTCATCACCTCCCTGGCGCTCTGTCGCTTGCCGTCCTGCTTCAAAACCTCCACCATCGTCCCTGTCCCCAAAAAGCCACGGATCACATGACTTAATGACTACAGGCCGGTGGCGCTGACGTCTGTGGTCATGAAGTCATTTGAGCGCTTGGTTCTGCCCCACCTCAAGGACATCACCGCCCCCCTCCTGGACCCACTGCAGTTCACCTACAGAGCCAACAGGTCTGTGGATGATGCAGTGAACCTGGCCCTCCATTTCATCCTGGAGCATCTGGACTCCCCAGGAACCTACGCCAGGATCCTGTTTGTGGACTTCAGCTCTGCCTTCAACACCATCCTCCCTGGACTGCTACGAGACAAGCTCTACCAGCTCAGCGTGCCCGACTCCCTCTGCAGGTGGATCACTGACTTCCTGTCGGACCGGAGACAGCACGTGCGGTTGGGGAAGATTGTCTCGGACAATCGGACTACAAACACTGGGACTCCTCAGGGCTGTGTACTCTCCCCCTGGCTCTTCTCGCTGTATACAAACTGCTGCACCTCCAGTCACCAGTCCGTAAAGCTGATCAAGTTTGCGGACGACACCACCCTCATCGGACTTATCTCAGACGGTGATGAGTCCGCCTACAGGAGAGAGGTGGACCGGCTGTCTTCTGGAGCTGAACGCCCAGAAGACAGTGGAGATGATCATGGACTTCAGGAAAGTCACAGCCCCACCGTATCCCCTCACCCTGATGGACTCTCCCACCCCCATCTCCATTGTGGACTCCTTCCGTTTCCTGGACACCACCATCACCCAGGACCTCAAGTGGGAGCCAACCATCAGCTCCCTCATCAAGAAGGCCTAGCAGAGGATGTACTTCCTGCGGCAGCTGAGGAAACTCAAGGTGCCGACCGAGATGCTGGTGCAGTTGTACACGGCCATCATCGAGTCCATCCTCACCTCCTCCATCACCGTGTGGTTCCCCGGCGCCGCAGACCGGAACAAACACCGACTGCACGCATCGTGCGTGCTGCTGAGAAGGTGATTGGCTGCAGGCTCCCATCCCTCCGGGACCTGTTGTCCTCCAGGACCCGGAGGCGTGTGAATGAAATCATTTTCAAAGGATCGCATAGCCAGTGCATTTAACCATGTAACATGGTAACTGTGGCTCAGTACGTAGAGTAGTTGTCTTGCAATCGGAGGGGTGTAGGTTCAATTCCAGCTTCCTCCAGTCACATGTCGTTGTGCCCCTGGGTAAGGCACTTAACCCCAACTTGCCTATCGATGTATGAATGTTGTTGAATGTGAGTGCAAATGGGTGTATGTGGCTCCAGTGCTTTGAGTTGTCAACATGACTAGAGATATATAAATTCAGTCCATTTAACCTTTGTTGCCCCATTGTGTTCCTGTGCCTCTCTGACTCAGCAGTGCATATTGGTGTCAGCAGTGACAGTCTCAGATAAATCATCCTGTAGACTGTTGTCATAAACCCACTGCAACAGGGACTGGGTGTACAGGCAAATCTGAGTGTACAGAGACTTCATTTCGGCTTTAAGTTCAACTTTATTTCCAATAGGCCAGATGTTGGTCGCATATTCTAATTCAGCACTTGGAAATGATTTTCTGAAGAGGGTGCAGTCCACAAGCTGTGCTGCTATAAGGTGATCACTTTTGCAAAATCTCTCCTCTACCTGAGCTACCACAGTATCACAGGCTTCCTTCATAATCACAGCAGTGTTTTTGTCCTCTGTTCCTCTCCTTCAGTCGACCCTTACTGTCTGTAAAGCTGCCCACGGCACAGTTTACTGTAGCCACAAATCGAAATTTCATTTTTGCAGTGTGCTATATAAAATGTCCACTTCTGGCAACTGGTAGAAAAACTGCAAAAATGTCTAATTCTCCAGGTACATTGCATTGAGAGACCATATGCTTCCTGAAGGGTAATCCTGTCTCATCCAGGTTCCCTTCACAATTGTCCAAGAAAGTTCTTGATATTCTCAAAGTTTTCTCAAACAGCATTCAAAGTTCTGCTTTTGAAATTCCACCGGTTGTCTGTTGGACTTCGGATGCACCGATCAGATGTCTCCAACAGTGCTGCAGTTCTTTCGGGGGGAATTAGAGAAAAAGGTTGCAAAGGCAGACAAATTGGCAAAGAATACTTTTAGATAAGAAATTATTGTGGCTCATACTTTCTGAAAAATCTGATTGAACTGGTCAGCATAGCAGTGCACCAATTGCGATTTGGGTACACCTCTTTTATTAATTCAATTAAATTCACAGCAATTCCTCAGCAATTCCTTATACTGAGCAAGCATGTAGTGACAGTGGAGAGGAAAAACTCCCCTTTGACAGGAAGAAACCTCGAAAAAAACCTAGCTCAGAATAAATTAAAAAAAAGAAAAAAAAAAGAACCTAGCTCATTACAAGCGATCATCTGCCACGACCTTCTGGGGGTCTTAAAAATAGACAGAGTATCTGCCTCACGGACATATACTGGGAGCTGGTTCCACAGGACAGGAGCCTGGTAACTGAAAGATCTGCCTCCAATTCTACTTTTAGAAATCCTAGGAACTACCAGTAAACCCTCATTCTGAGACGAGGTGCTCTGTTAGGAACTGTTGAATTAAATAATTATCATAAGTAATTCAATGCATGTTCAAGCAGAGACAAAATGGAGCCAATTTCCAGTTTAACATTTATTTTGAACAGATTAACAAATTGCAGTTTTACAGAGGAATTTTGCCCCCGTCAGTTCCTCTGTGGTCCAGATTTAAAGAAATCTGAACATTGAATGATTTTCATGTCAAAACTTTTATAGACAACCGGGCCTGCCAGGGTTGTAGGCGTTCCTTCTCCTCGAAATCTTACTCCAATCCGATCATTTCCAAACAATGTCTGAGCAATGATTTGCTGTCAGAGAATCCTGGAGTCAGAAAATGGGTCGTCTCTGTTCTGGGTCAAAGGTTCATTATAAAGATTTATGGTTAAATGGCTATCTGCTTCTCTAAAAACTTTTCTCCCAGTTTCTTATCTAAACATCCTGCTTTTACAGCTTGCAATAAATTTTAGCCAAAAGTTTTACGACTTAAAAGCTTAGCCCCATAAACCATACTGACAAACCCATCTTTACCATCATGCAAGCTAATTAAAACAGACTTTTACTTTCTGAATACTAACTACAGATTATATAAACATATTTAATACGAGACTGTTATATAAAGTAGCCCCAAAAAATATGAGTCACGACAGAACATAGGGAACAATCAGATGGAGCTTGATTATTAAAGGCTTTATAAGTAAGGAGGATCTTAAACTCAAATCCGGATTTAACAGGGAGCCATTGGAGAGAAGCCAAAACAGGAGAAATGTGATCTCTCTTTTTAATATTAAACAGAACTCTTGTTGCAGCATTTTGGATCAACTAAATGCTTTTTATTGCATTTTGTGGACTTCCTGATACTAAGGAATTACAGTAGTCCAGCATTGAAGTAACAAATGCATGGAGTAGTTTCTCTGCTTCACTCCTGGACAGGATGTTTCTAATTTTAGCAATATTCCAGAGGTGAAAGAAAGAAATATTAAATGTCAATGTGATTTAAATGTCATGTCTTGGTCAAAAATAACACTGAGGTTCTTGACATTATTACCAGAGGTCAAATTAATGCCATCCAGAATGTTTTCACTCTGCAGATGTGCCCACTAATGACCCACTCATCTTAGATTTGAGCAATTCATTTTTCCCTTAAACCTAACAAGGACTTCTTTTATTTTACACCTGCTTCACAGCTTCATCCTCATAAACGTCAACATACAATCTAGCAGTTCATTTTGAATTTTAGCTTAAGTTTCTTTGCAGTAGGGCTGTGATTCGTAATGCTGCCTGAGTCTAGAGTTGACCTCACACATTGTTTATAAATTTCTCCTGAAGGTGTACAGAGTGAAAAGGAATGGTGAGAGTATAGTCTCTTCTGGTGCTCCTGTGCTGCTGACCAGCTGGTTTGACACACAATCCTTCAGTCTCACAAACTGTGGTCTGTTTTTCAGGAAGTCATTGATCCAGCTGATTGTTGAGGCCTCCGCCAGTGTCTTCAGGAGTTTCTGACAAAGCAAATAAGGCTGAGTTGTGTTAAATGCACTGGTGAAATCAAAGAACATAATTTCACTGTGCTGCCTGCTTTGTCCAGATAACAGTGAGATGTTTGAGCAGGTTGATGATGACACTTCAACACCAACTCCATGGTGATAAGCAAACTGCAGGTGGTTCCTGTTCTAGTTTGCTTATTCAGGTGGGGCAACATGAGTCTCTCCGGGACTTCCATGGGATGTCAGGGCAACAGGTCTATAGTCATTGATGACTGATAGGTGAGTTCTCTTTGGAACTGGAACAAGTTACGATATCTTCCACAACACTAGAACCTTCTCCTGGGTCAGGCTAAGGGGAAGAGGTGCTGCAGAATCCCACAGAGCTGTCTGCAAATGTCTTCATGACTATGGGGCTGACACCATCTGAACCTGAAGCCTTGTTCTGGTTCCGTTTCTCCAACTGCCTCTTCATCTGACTTTTAGAGTTAGACAGGTGGGAGAGTGAGATAAAGCGGGTAGCAGCATCACCTGACTTGATCGAAGACAAAGTTGTGGAAGTAGAAGAGTTCATGACTGAGGTGGAAGATAAAACATCTGAGGTGTGACAGGACAGGTGTGGGTTAGTGGAGAGGGGGATGTCTTTGTGGCTGGAAACAGGATAGGAGGATGCTGAGCTTGTTCCTGAACTAAACCTGTTGAAGAATGTGTTCAGTTCATTGACTCTATCAGGAATTCCATGTGTCCAGTCATTACTGTGCTTAAAGTCTGTGATATTTTTCATTGCAGACCAAACATATCTTATATTGTTCCTCTGTAGTTTGTTTTCCAGCTTCTTCCTGTAAGCCTCTTTGCTGTCTTTGATCTTGACTTTTAGTTGCTTCTGTATACTCCTTAATAACTCCCTATCTCCCTCCTTGAAGGCTCTTTTTTCTTGTTCAGCAGTTCCTTCAGCTCAATGGTGATCCAGGGTTTGTTATTAGGGAAACAGCTCACTGTTCTGGAAGGGATGATGTTGTCCACAGACTGACGTTCATGTAGTCAGTCACACACTCAGTCATGGCATTGATGTCCTCTCTAGGTGGCTAGCAAAGAGTCGTCCAGTTTGTGGACTCAAAACAACCCTGCAGTGCTTCCTCAGCTTCATGTGACCATTTTCTAACAGTTATCTTTGTTGGAGGTTGCCTCTGAACAAGTGGTTTATATTCAGAGCAGAGAAAGACAAGAGTATGATCTGATTGTCCCAGAAGAGGTACTGGTTTGGATATATAAGCATCCTTTACATTTGAATAAAACAAATCCAAGGTCTTGTTTTCTCTTGTGGTGCAGCTGATAAACTGTTGAAATGTTGGAAGTGTAGAAGAGCGCGAGGCATGATCGAAATCACCAGATATGGCCTCAAATGCATTGGGGTGCTGGGTCTGTAGCTAAGCGACAACAAAACTTATGACATCACATGCATGGTCGGCAACGGCTGAAGGTGGAATGTAAACAACTGCCAAAATAACATTGGTAAACTCTCTTGGTAAATAATATGGACGTAAGCTTACTTCCAAGAGTTCAATATCTGGCCTGCAGAGACGATACTTCACAGTAACATGTCCTGGATGACACCATCTGTTGTTAACAAGCACTGCTACTTCACCTCCTTTTGTTTTCCCACTCCTCTTCAGATCCCTGTCTGCTCGTACAGTCAGAAAAACTGGCAGAGAGACATTGGAGTCGCGGATATAATCTTGTATCCTCGTCTCAGTGAAGCACATAACACTGCATTCCCGATACTCAGGCTGACTGCTTGTCAGGGCTTGAAGTTCATCCATCTTGTTAGCTAGTGATCTCACGTTTCTTATTATGATTGATGGAATAGATGTTTTGAATGTCCTCCTTCTCTGTCTACTTTTCACTCCTGCTCTTCATCCATGCCTCCTCCTTCTCAACTCATCAGGGATTTGCTGCTTCAGTTGAGGTATTATTTCAGCTTTTGCAATGTTAATCAGCTGCTCCCAGCTGTAAACCACCTTGTTGTCATGTTTACACATTATAACAAATGAGCAAAAAGTGAAAAATCAACAGCAAAAATCCTTCCAACTTCACAGGACAAAAACCCACAAAGCACACAGGTCCAAAAAATACAATTCTTCCTTAAGAAAAAGGGGGATGCAATGTCCGAAAAACCAAACTCAATATCTACCTAACAGAGCCACTCCAACATGCAGCAACCCAGAGAAGTGCAATTGTACAATAGCACATGGAAGGTGCACATTTGAATATGCACGTTAGAATAGCATATTTGTAGGCAGAATTTATCTGTGCTGCGATGTTAGCACTACCAGCCCGTTAACACTTTATAATAATGTTTTGTTACAAAACATTTATAACTGGTAAAGTAAGTCATTAACAAATGATTTCCAAGGTATCAGATATACTATTCATTTATAAATGCTTGTAAAGATTTTCACAAATGATTAAATAATCAAATCAAATCAAATCAAATTTTATTTATATAGCGCCTTACAACAGCCAAAAGGTGCCCAGGGCGCTTTCCAGAATAAAAACACAAATAAAAACAAGAACCACAGTAGACGGCACTAAATAAATAAAAGCACGTAAAAAACAACAATTAAGTCAGTTGCTATGGGTCGAAAGCTTGTCTGAAAAGATGTGTCTTCAGCTGTGATTTAAAAACACACAACTCAGAGTTGCTTCGAAGCTGCACTGGAAGTGCGTTCCACAGCTTTGGGCCTTGGACGGAAAAAGACCGGCCTCCAAACTTTTTATAGTTATACTTGGGTGAGACCAATGTGATGAGATTTGAGGAGCGGAGAGTTCTGGCTGGTTGGTAGACCATTACCAAGTCAGTGAGATAGTCAGGGGCCAGACCGTTGATGGCCTTGAAAACAACCATCAAGATCTTAAACTCTACCCTAAACCGAACTGGGAGCCAGTGGAGAGAGCGGAGGACCGGGCTGATGTGAGAGTATTTAGAGGTGTTGGAGAGGAGACGTGCTGCAGCGTTCTGTACCAGTTGAAGACGGTTGAGGAGTGATTGATTAAGTCCAGTGTAGAGGGCATTGCAATAGTCAATCCGCGAGCTGATGAAGGCATGGACAGCCTTTTCGAGGTCAGCTCGGGATAGGAAAGATTTGACCTTGCTGAGTAGCCTTAGCTGGTAAAAACTTGCCTTCACTACAGCACTTATTTGTTTTTCCAAACAACATGCCACTGTCAAAGATAACACCCAGGTTGCGCACCGCCGGAGCAAACTGAGGTGTTGGAGGACCAAAACTGGGGGAGCTGTTTGGTGAGTCCGGGGTGAACAGGATGTACTCAGTCTTTCCTTCATTCAGGTGAAGGAAATTCTGGGAAAGCCAATGCTTGATGTTGTGAATGCAGTTATGGAGGGGGTCCAGTGCAGAACGATTACTCAGAACCACGGGGAGGTAGATCTGAAGGTCGTCTGCATAAAAGTGAAAACAGACATTGTGGTTTGAGATGAGTTGACCAAGTGGCAGTATGTAGAGCGAGAACAGAATAGGACCAAGAATAGATCCTTGCGGGACACCGGATGACAGAGGAGCGGCTGAGGAGGAAGAGTCTTTTAGCATAACGGAAAAAGTTCTATTTGTAAGGTATGATGAAAACCATCTGAGAACCATGCCCTGCAGACCGACAGTGTGTTTGAGTCGGGAGATGAGGATGGTATGATCCACGGTATCAAAAGCAGCGGTCAGGTCCAGTAAAACCAGGACCACAGAGCTTTTACTATCCAGGGCTGTAAGAATGTCATTGTGGACCCTAAGTAATGCAGATTCAGTGCTGTGTCTTGACCTGAAACCAGACTGAAATTTATCAGCTATGGCATGCTGCTGAAGATGAGATTGAAGCTGGGAGACAACAAGCTTCTCCATCAACTTAGACAGGAATGGCAGATGAGAAATTGGGCGGAAGTTGGACAGTATGGAAGAATCGAGGTTGGGTAAATAATGATCAACTAAACCTTTATAAATGATCATTAACCCTCTAGGCACCGGGGTTTTTTCTATAACACTATTTCTATGTCACTAGTTCAAAATGTAGCAATATGGTTATAGATAAAGGTATACCTTAAATTAGAAAAATCTTCAGTATGATCCAAAGTTTGTGATGGGAGTGGAATTATTCATCTAATTTGCATATTTTGATGTTAAAAGGTGGTAGTAATATTGGAAAATTTTCAATTTTGGTATCAAGTTTTCAAAAGGGTATAACTTCTAAGTAGTTTGAGATAAATGCATACTGTAAATGAGAAATATATTCAGTATGAACCTAAATTTGGGCTGGAAGTATATTGTCATCTAATTTGCATATTTTGATATCAACAGGTCGATTAAGAAAATATAAATTTTCTTTGAAAGATTTTCAAAGGCTGCAGTTTGAAAGTGGTTGGAGATGAGGGCATACTGCAATTGAGGAATATTTTTAGTTTGAAGCAAAATTTGGGCTAGAAGTAAACCGTCATCTAATTTGCATTAGTTTGCACAAGTGGAATTGGAAAATGTACATTTTCTTATAAAGATTTCAAAAGGCTGTAGTTTGAGATCGATTTGAGATAAGGGAATACTGCCAGCAATCAATGTAAAATATATTCAGTATGAAATGAAATTTGGGATAGAAATAAGTTCACTGATCTAATTAGTATAATTTTTAGGACTGTTCAGGGGCCATATGGAATCGTATTACTTTCAAAGACCTTCAATGATCAAGATGGCACTGCTTGTAGTTTTTCAGTATATGGTATTGTTGGCTCCTTATGCCATGCGGCCGGCGACTCACTTTCCGGAAGGTATTTGGGGCGCCAATATCCAGAACCCCGGCGGGAAGTTTTCCAAAATAAGAGTCAGAACTGAGAGACAGAGAGAGCAATGACAAAACACACACAGAATATCTGTTTCACACTGCACCTGACCCCACCTGCACCTGCAGGTGGGGTCAGCCAGAACTGAACCAACCTCCACAAGGCTGTCCCATTTTTATTAAGAAAGAACAAAGAACGTATTCACATGGCTTATTCTCCACCTACCAAAACCATACATTAGTCCCAAGGTTTCCTCCTGACCTAATTTATGGCCGTACCATGGAGTATGGTTTCACGGGCGTTCCTCCCTTGCATTCTTATCTAAGACATCCTGTTTTTACAGCCTGCAATAAACTTACCCAAGAGTTTTATGACTTAAAAGCTTGTCCCTTTTAAATACTGGTCAAGGATATGCTTTACAACCATGCATAATAGAAAAAACAGACTTTTATCTTCTGAATGCTAACTAAAGATTATATAAAACATATTTAATACGAGACTGTTATATAAAGTAGCCCCAAAAAATATACATACCACAGTATCTTTCATTGCAAGGCCCAGCACAAAGACCTACTCCACATTTGGCACCTTAAATGTGTCTGTCGCCGGACTTTCGTGCAGGTGCGATCTGAACAGACAGCACAATCTTGATGTTCATCTGTGTTGCAGAGCCCGTGTTGTTCAGTGAGCCTCTGTAGCATTTCTCTCTGCTGCACTGAAGGCCATCCTCCTTTTTTGCTTTCCTTTTTGGAGAAACCCTCAAGCCTAGATGTTAATGTCCTGAATAAAGGCATTCAGTGGTTTGTGTGGACCAGGACTACAACACCTGTAAATGATGTGCGCATTGACCACACTCATGCTCAGAATCACATCAAATGCGGTTGTACCATTTCCTGGATCTGTGTGGAACAAGGTATATTTTCTTCCGTTGATCAGATGTATCAACTCCTCCCATAAAGGAGTTGTAACTGTCCACACACACTGGTTTCATAATTTGATGGAACCCAGTCACATTTTCTTTTGTCCGAATCCGTTTTTGGGTGACTTTGTTGCCATGAATGGTGGACAGCAAAGTGACACGCTTTGTGTCTTGCCAAGCACAAGCCAGCAGTTTACCATGCTGCATGAAAACTGGGTCATTCCCCCTTCCCAGAGGCAGCTGGGCTGGTTTTAGCCCATGGGGCATCCGTCACCTGTTGCAGTTCCCTGTCCCACACATTCTGGTGTCTTTATCAGCTAACTCACTAGCTGAGGATGGTGATGTGTAGTAGCTGGCCATGTACACCTCATGCCTTTTCCCAGGCAAGCAGCTGACGGACAATATGGTTTGTTGCTCCTAAATTATCACTTGTATCTTTGCCACTGTAGATGTACCACTCTAATACATAACCTGAGCTGGCCTTGCTCAAGACAAATGCTTTATAGCCATATTTGTCAGGTTTTTTCGGGTTGTAAAGTTTCAGTGTGGAACTTCTCTTGAATGCAGTGGTTATTTCATCCAAGGAAAGTTCTTTGAGTGGACCATACACAGCAGCAAAACGAAGAATTATCAAATCAATTATGGCACGCACTTTGAAGAGTCTTTCATGACCTGACTGGCCCCTCTCCATGCGGTCATCATTATTTACAAAGTGAAGGAAAGAAAGAATATTTTAAAATCTGTTTCTCCCCATCACTTTGCCAAAGCCAGGTGTGTAGGTTGGCCAAAAACCTGTCCAGTAGTCTTCAATTTCAGATTTTTTAACAAGCCCCATACACAAGTAAAGTGATATTAAAGCTTTCATTTCAGGGACAGCCACATCATACCAGTCATGAAATCGGGAGGTTGGTTTCAACATTTCCCTTTCAAAGAACTGGTGGGCATATCTGTTTGTTTCATTGGTGATGAGGCTCCAGAATTCATCATTCAGAAAAAGAGAGATGAAATCAATAGGCTCAGTATTTGTCAGATCATCTCCACAACAACCAACAGGCTCATCAAAATTTCGGATCCACGATAGTTTTCCTCTTCTCTCAATAACTGCCAGCCATCATCATCATTAGCATCGCCACCCTGATTTACGGTGCGGCAGTGAACACCACCTCCACCATTAGCGGTGTGTTTTTTCCTGCGACTTCTCCCGCGTCTGCAACGACCATCGCGGTTGATTCCCTCCCCGGTACATTCACCCATATTTGCAGTGATATGAGCCCCCATGTTGACAAAATCCCCTGCTTGGCGTTAGCAGAAGCAGACCTCTTGGCATCGTGACTAAAGAGGAAAACACTATTTCGCTCAGCTCTATTACAAAATATTAATATAGATGAAAATATAAAGTAAAAAAAAATGTAAAAAAGTATTTATATATATATATTTAATCAATATAAATATAGATCAAATACAAACATAAATATAATTGTGTATCATCAGCATAATGGTGGAAATTAATTCCATTTTATCTAATTATTTTACCAACTGGAAGCATATATATATAGTAAAGAGAATCGGTCCAAGGACAGAACCCTGTGGCACTCCATAAGTAACCATTGAGTGTGAAGATTTATCAGTGACATGAACAAACTGGAATCTGTCGGACAGATATGATTTAAACCAGCCTAGTGCTGTTCCTTTGATCCCTACAACATGTTCAAGCTTTTCTAAGAGAATATTATGATTGACTGTGTCAAAAGCAGCGCTGAGATCTAACAATACCAGGGGTCTCATTTATAAAACATTGCGTAGAATCCCTACTAAAAGTGTACGTACGACCAAAACAAAAAGTTTTTGTACGCCAAAAAGATTTCTGATTTATAAAACCATGCCTACGCACAGGTGTAAGCAATTTCCCCTTTATAAATCACAGTCTTCTTGGAAGTTTGCGCACGTGAATTTGGCTCATATCCCGGCCTGAACACGCCCAAATCTGGCTATACAAGGTCAATGCAAAGCAGGACATGAATATTGATGCTGTCGTGGTCAATAATACCACCCCCAGTTCAGGAGTACTTAGAGTAAAACATCTTCAGTAGAGAAAAACCTGGCTGAGACTTAATTTAGTTTCACCTCTGCAGAGCGTGGAGAAGGCCTGTCCTCAGCAGTCTGAATCCCAGGCGTTCTGCCTCTCTTCTGCAGACAGGCTTGCTTTATTCAATCCACATGATGGCTCACAGCACATACACACCAATACATTTGCTGATTTATTTCCCCACACACACATTGAGTTACATCCTGCGAGATAACGGGTACCTGGCGGCGCCTGGTCCTGCAGCTTCTCCCTAAAAACAATAACTCCATATTTGGTAGAGCCTGGTACTGCACATCTCTGAAAAACAACTCTCTATTACATCTGCAGGCCCATCTGCAAGCCTTGGTTACTTTCAGCAAGCATAAAACATTTAATCACATTAAAAATCCTCATTAATGCATATGAAGAAGAGGGGAAATATGGCAACAACAAAAGAAAAACAAGAAGAGAAACTTTACAGAGATGTTGATTGAAGTGCTAGTGGGTGAAGTGGAGGCTAGAAGAGACATTTTATTTGGTGGACACCTCAGCGGTTTCACAAATTAAAGGAAGAACTGCGAGTGGCAGCATGTGGCGTCTGCAGTGCAGACTGTCAGTGCAACTGACAGCACGGTACCCGAAAAATAAAATAAAAAAGTGGTCGGACCTCAAAGTTGAGGGGGAAAAAAAAACCTGCCTCCCACCGCCAGAGTGGGTCTGCTAATGGAGGGGGTACATGTACACCCGAGCTGACACTAAATATGAGCATATTTTAAGGAGACAGACTAATATGCCGTGTATTTTCAGCTCTTAGGTGGCGAGGCTTGGGGGGCTGAGGAAGAGGAGGTTGCCCAGCGTCTAGTGACAGCCATTGGTACCTTAAATGATACAATAAAACAATTTTACATCCTGGCCGATCCTTGCTTCCTGGGTGAAGGCTTCCTGTCGAGGAGGAGGCGGCTGTGGGTCGGGGCTCTCATGCTGGGGAGGTGGTAGGCCAGGAGGGAGGGGAATTTCCTCGGCCTCGTAGTAATATGGGTGCAGTCAATTGTGCCGATTATGTTTGGGAAACCGGACATTGCTGCAAGTTGCGTCTTAATTTTGGCCTGCGCCCCCACAGTATACGGAAACGTGATATATTGCCTGCTCATCTTAATGATCCCATCCAAGACTGCAGGCATTATTGCGCTCAGGGAAGGTAAATGATTAAATTTATTAATTGGCACACAGTACCGGACCTTTTATCTGAGTTTAAGGTTTTGAGATAAATTTTATGTATCTGTTTTAATATTGAAAATTTTTTTTAGAAGAGCTATAGCTCACTGCAAAGCTACAATATAGATATCATTGCTGGCTTGGATGTTTATAATAACATGAATCCATAATTAAGTAAAATATATGGTGTGAGGTGAAATTATATGTGTGAGAGGAGTAATATGCAGTCTGGCTGCAGTTCACCCCCTCACCAACTGCGTCGTTGATTCCCCCCGTCTCCAAAATGTCCGTACGCACGGGTCAGAGTTGGCGTACAGGTGCGCACATTTTACCGTCAAGTCTGTTTTTTATAAATCACAACTTTTGCTTTGAAAGTGGCGTATGCCAGTTTCAGGCCCCGTTTTGTGCGTACGCAACTTCTGGTGTCTCATAAATGAGACACCAGAACAGTCACAAATCCTTATCTGAGGCCATTAGAATATAATTAGTAACTTTCACCAGTGCTGTTCCAGTGCTATGATGAGCTCTAAAACCTGACTGAAATTCTTCAAATAGGTTGTTGCTGTTTAGATGCTCACATACTTGATTAGCAACTATTTTCTCAAGAATTTTGGATAAGAAAAGAAAGGTTAGGTACAGGTGTGTAGTTAGCTAAATCATCTTGATCCGGGGAGGGTTTCTTAAGTAAAGGTTTAATTACGACAACCTTAGATTCCTGAGGCACATATCAGTTTATTAAAGATAGATTCATCATGTCTAGAATAGAGTCAGTAACCAGAGGGAACACTTCCTTAAATTATTTTTTTGGTATTAGGTCTAACATACTAGTAGAGGGTTTAGATGAAGCTAATGCTTGTGATAATTCCAAAAGTTCAACAGAATTAAAACGGTACAGACATAAACATGTTTCTACAGTTATCTCGGATACTGCCTCATTTACTGAAAGAGAGTTAATCATGTTTGGAAGAATGCCAAGGATTTTATTTATAACTATTTCATTTCCCTATGAAGAATCCCATAAAGTCATCACTACTGAGAGAAGGGGGAATAGTTGGCTCAACAGAGCTATGACTCTGTGTAAGTTTGGCAACTGTTCTATTACTGTGTCCACTGTGGTTTTCTGAGATGCATATGGAAGTAAGAATGGAAAAGATTCTTTAAAACTTGTTACAGCACTGTCTAATAGAGTTCTACTGTAATGAAATTTTCTTTCAGATTTTGGAACATTGGGTAAATTAAATTCAAAGGTTATCAAAAAATGGTCAGATAGGACTGGGTTGTGTAGGAGGACAATTAGTTCATCACATGTAATGCCGTATATCAGTACAATTTCCAAACTTTGTTGACCAGAGTGTGTGGGTCCCTTCACTTTCTGAGTAAATCCAATTGAGTCTAACATAATATTAAAAGCTGCACTATCACTTTCAATTTCAATGTGAATATTGAAATCCCCTGAGATTTGGTCCAAGAATTGAAAGTAACGGCCTGGTGGGCAATACAAAACCACAAACAAAAGTGGTTTTAATGTTTTGCAGCTTGGATGAGGAAAACTAAGGATTAGATGTTCAAAAGAGCTTTAGTTAATAATTGGTCTTGTGCGAATTTGTAAATCTGAATGAAAGATGGTTGCCATACTCCTCCTCCTTGCCCAGTACTTCTAGGAATGTGAAAATGTTGATAATTGGAAGGAATTGACTCATTTTCTGTCTAAAATTAAGGACTGTAGACTAAAATCAAAGATTTCACTCTGGTCACTTTTCTGAGTCTAAACTGGACTCTTAAGAAATACAGAAAGGAGTGGGAATAAGATAAGGGGTGGGGGGAATTATTGTCAACTTATTGTTTTCAAGGTGAGCTGCTCAATATACCACAATTTTGATTTTGAATATATCGCTCAGCCCTGATCCTTACATATGAAGCCCTCAATAATCAAGTTCTATCATAAAACAGATATCTGATTGTTTCATATGTTCCTAACAGAGCACTTCACTCTCAGACTGCAGGTTTACTGATATTTCGTATAGGATTTATAATAGCAGAATGGGAGACAGTTAGTGGCAGGGAAGTTTGGAGTTCGTCTTGTAATCAAAGGGTTGCTGGTTCGAGCCCTAGCTCAGACTATCTGTCCTTGGGCAAGATACTTCACCCGTTGCCTACTGGTGGTAAGCAGGTTGGCCAGTGTCTGGCAGCCTCGACTTTGTCATTATAAAAGCAGCTGTGGCTATAATGTAGCTTGCCAACTTCAGTGTGTGAAAGTGTTCCTGAATGACTGAATGTAGTGTGAAGTGCTATGGGGTCTGAAGGGACTAAACAAAGCGATATACAAGGACTGGCAATTTCACATTTTACTGTAGGATAGTTTCATTGCTCTTCATTAGACCAATCAGAAATTAGCTATGATGATGTCATCCATATAGTCTATTTGCCCATTCCGATTGAGCACGCTGGAAAATTTTCCATGTCTCTTAGTTGAAAACACTCTGTTCCGGAATTATTATTTTTTTTCATCAGATAAAAATTAAATTTTCTTCACTTCTTTCACTTACAAAAGCTAAATTAGTTATTTCTCTATTTTATTTGTATATGTTGTATTATTGCATGCTTTGAAGCTAAATGTAAAAAAAAAAAAATTTTAATGGCTGCCAGAAAGGGGAAGGTTAACAGATCTGAAAAAAAGTGTTAAAACCTCCCCTTTGTATTGGCATTTTTTACAAGCCTCCTTTTTATTGCATGACTAGGCAGTGGAAAAATAAAATAGACGGTAGCTGCATTTCCATTAAATTGTGCAAATTGAAGTCGTGAAAATAAATTTGCCTGATGGAAATATGTCTACTGGATGTTACTATGAAAAAGCAAAAAGTAGTAGTAAGAGGAGAAAGATGTTGTTGCATGTTTAATTTCTGTAACTCAAAATGCGTTTCAGTATCTTGTGTGGCCCCCAAGAGCTTGTATGCATGCTTGACAATGTCGGGGCATGCTCCCAATGAGACAACGGATGGTGTCTTGTGGCATTTCTTCCCAGATCTGTGTGTGGGCATCCCTGAGCTTTTGTACAGTCTGAGGAGCAACCTGATGGTGCCTAATGGACCAAAACATAATGTCCCACAGATGTTCTATTGGGTTTAAGTCAGGGGGTCATGAAGGCCATTCAACTGTATCAATTCCTTCATCCTCCAGGTATGGCCTGCATACTCTTGCCACATGAGGCCGGGCATTGTCGTGCATTGGGAGGAGACCAGGACCTACTGCACCAGCGTAGGGTCTGACAATGGGTTCAAGAATTTAATCTCGATACCTTGTGGCAGTCAGAGCACCATTTCCTAGGCAGTGGAGGTCTGTGTATCCCTCAATAGATATGCCTCCCCAGACCATCACTGACCCAACACCAAACCTGTCATGTTAAACGGCGTTGCAGGCAGCAAAACGTTCTCCTTGTCTTCTTCAGACTCTTTCACGTCTATCACAGGTGCTCAGGGTGAACCTGCTCTCGTCTGTAAAAAGTACAGGGCACCAGTGGCGGACTTGCCAATTCTGGTTTTCTTGAGCAAATGCCAGTTGAGCTCCACGGTGCTGGGCAGTGAGCACAGGGCCCACTACAGGATGTCGGGCCCTCAGGGCATCTTCATGTAGTCTTTTCCTGATTGTTTGGGTAGAGACATTCACACTGCTGATGGGTTGAGGATCTTCTACGGCCCTGTCCAGCTCTCCGAGAATAACCACCAGTCTCCTGAAGTCTCCTCCATGTCCTCGAGATTGTGCTGGGAGACACATTAAACCTTCTTGCTGCAGCACGTGTGGATGTGCCATCCCGGAGAAGTTGGACAACCTGTGCAACTTCTGTAGGGTTAAGGAATCGCCTCATACTGCCAGTAGAGATAATTACCAACCCAAAACCATCACAAAAAAAAGATTAAGAGGGAGAAACTCCACATGTAACACCAGTTTTGTTTTGAGGGTTTTCTAATTGTTGCCACTGTAGTGCACCTTTTGTTAAGTCCATGAACACCAATACAGCTGAAATTGATTAACGATGCCCTCAGCTGCTTAACCAACCAGAAAATTATCAGACAGATTTAATTGATTTCATGCCAGGCCCAATAAAACAGTGTTCCTTTAATTTTTGTTAGCAGTTTATTAGATTCAAAACAGCAAAGAAACGCAAGCATTTACCAAGTCCGCTCCCATGTAAAAGGGGCTTGTCGCTCCAATGCCCTTACAAGCTGTCTACGTCTCCTTATGGCTGATAATGAGCACTAGTGCTGTGACTGCAATCTGAATATATCTACTGTAAATGTTCACATCCATTGGCACTTTTCTTAACCTAGTGAAAACTTGTGATTTAAACTGAGTTTGTTATTTAATGGAAACACAGCAATTGTGAAATTGTGTTTTTTCGACACTTAGACATTATCGACAAAGTTTTGTGCATATTTGTAATGGAAACGCAGCTATTGGTGACTTTGCAGAAGTTCTCCAGAAGGCAGTAACTAAAGTCATCAATAGAACATCTGTGAGACATGTTGCCAAGTTCCACAACATCTGCTATGTTATCTTTTAAAGATATTGTGAAGCTGCAGAGAAGCTAAGATAAGGCTAGATGTTTTGCTGATAAAATTAAAGAGGCCAGGTTAAGAAGGTTTAGACATGTTCGGAGGAGGGGCAAGGATTATGTCTATAGAAGGATGCTGAGAATGGAGCCGCCAGGCAGGAAGGTGACCGAGAGACCAAAACTGAAATGTATGGCTGTGGTGAAAGAGGACAAGAAATAAGTTGGTGTGAGGTTAGAGGATGCAGATGACAGTATTAAATGGAGACAGATGATTTGCTGAAAGGAAAGGCCAAAAGAGTATGAATCTTTTCTATTTGAAATAATTTAACTGTTACATCCATCCCCATGAAGTATTACAACTCACTCAGGTCCTAGGGTAGGTTTTAAAGAAATTCCTTTTTGTTTTTGCCATTATTTTAACTAATCTATAATGAAATGGTAGAAATCCAAATGTATGTCATTTATAGAAGACAAATATGGGTATCGCTGTTAAAATTTGAGGTCTCAAGCACAAACCACCACTGAGTTAAATTTGCTCAAACAAAAAGTGTTACTATTATCCCCGGTCTCCCCTATTTGATTACCTTAGCTTTCGAGAAGAACATTTGTTGGGTCAGACACTGATCTTGGAGAAGTTGATCTAGTTGTAGACTTCTTTCTAATTCATTGGGTCTAGTAAACACATTTTGTTGATTAATCAGGTTCTCACACAGCAAACTTCTTGATGTATTTATTGACCTTACTTTGTGCCTTGGGGTACAGTTATGACAGAACAGTTTATTTTCCCTTTGTTATAACACTTGATAATAATTGATTCTGAAAGTTGAGGAAATTTTTTAACTAGACTCATTTCCCTTAGAGTACCACAAAATAGCTTACTAAGCTCCTGATCCATTCTTTTAAGACTATTTGTAGAAATGGTCTGCATTACAATTTGCTTAATTTTATTCACCTGTGGCCATGCAGATGATTGGAACATACATCTTGTTTGTGCTGCATATTGGGACTGCAACTTGTGAAAACATAAAAGAAACATGTCATCTTAGCAAATGAACCATGTAGTTTCTCATTTAATACCTGCAAATGAACAAAGCTGTTATGCTAAAAGCCATGATGATTTGTCTTTGCTTCCACAGGTACATGGCCATCATCCACCCTCTCCAGCAGCGTATGTCTTCCACAGAGACCAAGGTGGCAGTTGCCGTGATCTGGGTTCTGGCTCTGCTACTTGCCTTTCCTCAGTACTACTACTCTACCATAGACCAGCTGCCCGGCCGTGTGGTGTGCTACATCGAGTGGCCTGATTATACCACGTTTGACTTCAAAAAGATGTGAGTACCTCTGTGTAGTAGCTTTTCACTTAGTCAGTGAGTGTTAATAACTTTTCAGTTGGCATCTAGGGCTGTTTGTGTCCAGGAGAAAAAGCTGAAAAGTGTGAAATGATGCGAGTGTATTTTGCTTTGTGGTTGATAAATGAGATACCTCACAGCTGTTAAAGGAAAAAGCAATTATTAGATCCGTTTTGTTAATGTTCTGTTCTCTTGGTGGTTTTTGTTTGTTTTGTTTTACTTCTTCTCTGCCGTCCAACAGAGGTGGAGGACTGGGATGTTTTCTTGTGGTCTATGTTTACCTCCCTATCTTGTATCGTCAGTTCACACTTCTACCGGTCCTGTTTCTCTTCTTCATCTTCTTCATCTTCTTCCTTTCTTCATTCTTATCTCAATTTCGTGTCCATAACTTCAAGAAATTTAACCCACAGTAATCACTAATAAAGATTTTTCATACATATATATCAAGTGGAGTATTATAACAAAGCTGTAATGCTTTGCTTGGGAAATGGGTCTGTTGGGCTTTTGCTTGGTACTCAGACACCGATTCTGAGTTGCAAACTACTAGACAGGACACGTAAAAAAAAAAAGGAAAAAGCAATTAGTTGAACCTGACAAAGTAGAAACTGACTGAAGCTACACCATTCAAGATGCTGAACATTTCATGAACGCTTTAAATAAGTTGTTTACAGAGAAAATTTCAGGATCCCAGAAGACATGAACACAGAAATTTGAAGATTAAATGGTTAATAACAGGAACAATTTAGCCCATTTGAATGAGAGAAATCTAAGATTTATTTAATCGATTCCACTTTGTTCCCTGAACAATTAAGTTGTCTAAAAATAACAACTCCTTTCTTGCTAAGCTTTTGATCCTAGCTCCATATATATATTAGCAAGCCCTTTCTAAGTTAGCAAATTCTGACAGCTTTCCAGTTAAATATGATTTGCCTTGGGAGCTTTGGTAAACAGCTGCGGTGAGACATACAAATGTCTTTTTTTCACTAAGTACAGCAGATTAATGCAGTATTTTTTGAAGGAAAGACTGATGTTAATTGGTGCTATTGATTCCAAGTTCTCAAAAAGCCCGCAGTCTGCTTTTGCAATATTTATTTAATTGTATAAATAAGAAAAATACCTTTCAATCATCCCTATAAGGAGCCATATGGAGACTTGATATTTATATTTGCTGCTCTAAATCACAAAAGATTAAGTCAGGACTGCCAGTGGGCTCCTTTAGAATGCTAATTAGTAAACTATAGCGAGAGTTCAGTATACCCCTCAAGCTCATGCTTTGCCTTATTCTGATTCAAAGTCATGCAGGGTCAAACTGCTGTCACTACTGTATATTTAAGCTAATATCCTCTTTCAGTTCATTGCAAAATGGTTGTTGATTTAGCTGGATATTTTTGTTTTACTTATTCTGTACACCCTTTAATTGGATAAAACCGGCTGTTCTATTATCCTGAGATTTTATTAAACATATGAACCAACCCATGCAAAGTTTTTAGTGCCAGTTTAATAGTGTCTGTACAAAACAAGAGGTGATATTCATAAAATAAAAGATGACAAGTATTTTATGTATAATTTTGTAGTGAAAATGTGGCTTTTATTGCTAAAATGTTTTGAAATTAGACCAACAATCCCCACTGACTGAGGGCATATCCAGCATTACGGTTTATACGAGTTTAAACTTGTGAAAACAAAACATTGCCTCTGGCAGTGGCAAAACTCGTGACTTTCACCTTGCCAAAAACAACATTACCATTGGTGGTCCAAAGCTAGGTAGGCAAGGTATGGATTCTAATTTATCTGATTATTATTGTTTTGCGTTATTGTACACTACTCAAACCAAATTCCATTTGGGGCAATAAACTTGAACTGAACTGAACGGACATATGGTTGATAGGCATTTTCAAATTCAGTCGTGTGTTTCTTTTCTTCATGTAACTGATTCAGGGATTAGAGTTTGTATACAATTTTCAGATGCAGCATGCTTTTATAACAAAGACTGGCTTATTGTAATGAAAACCTATGTTTTTTTTAAGATTTTCATTGAAGGAGACCTTTAAGACTAAATTGAAATAATGTGGTATGTGTTAATAACTAGTTCACAATGTTAAATAGAAGTTGAGGTACACTTTTTATTTATATTATAAGATAATGTTTCATAAAATCATTTGCTTAATTATAAATTAATAACCATTCTGGACAATTGATTTTAATCTATGGTTCACACTCCACAGTGATGGATCTGATATTAGTATTTTGATATAAAAGATGGTGAATTATGGGCATGTACCACCTCACATGATGTTGGCTTAAATTAACCTAAAGAAGGTAGTCTGATATGTACTTTGAACTTTGTAAATAATATGATTTTTTTTATGAGCCCAAGTAGTTTCGTACAAGTGACGTAGGCAAGAAATTATGAAAGCTATTTTTTAACAGTTGAATCAACAATAGCTACCTTAGCTGGATAGTGTTTATCTTCTGAGGAAATGAACATTTAACTAGGGCTGAAACGATTCTTCGAGTATCTCGAATAATTCAAGTACAAAAAATCCTCGAGGATATGTTTTTGCCAACTACCTCCGTAGTGTGATACTGTAGTACTGATATCGTGGTGAAAAAGAGAATATAACATAACAATTGTTTAAATTTTTTCGCAAGCCTAATAGTGACTCGGAATAGAGGGCCTGGCTGAGGGCATTGAATCTAAAGAATCCACCCCACAACATTTTTGTTTGTTCTTATCACTTTATTGACGGCAAACCAACCAAGAATAATCCGCCCTCCCCAGCCCAAGAGGCGCTGACTCATCCAGCGGACCACTGCTTCCAACCCATTAAAGAAACGCAGACTTGAATCTGAGGGTAAGTTCAGCAACTTTAGCTATGAAGCTGACAATACTGTTAATTATGAATAAGTTGTCATACACTAACTAGGGTGGCCATACTCTTTTGCCCAGACATGTTCTCCTTGTTGGCCATAAAATTATGTCCGGGGGGATTTTGTAAAATATCATAAAATGTCCGGATTAACCTCATACTGTTTCACTGACGGTCATTCAACACTTTAAATACAGCCACTGCCGACCAGCATTATTCTGAGATACCTGTCTTGATGACGTGAAAGACCTTGTAAAAACAAAACAAAACAGGAGCTGTGCTGCACTGCATGCGCTGTAATGTGCCACTAAAATGTCGAAACGTAAGTGTAGTTTCACAGACAAATTGCAGAAAAAATACCCAATGATCATATTACGTATCAGTGGATTCTCAGGATTATAAAGATGCTACTGATATTGCTCTACCTGAAAGACTGAATGCAACAGAAGTAGGAGCAAATCTTGCTGTACGTTATGCTGGGCCACGTCGTCATATTATCCCCCCAGTTCTGCACTGAATTCGGGTGGGGGAGAGTAAAGCCATCTCCAGTCCGAGTAGCTGAACCATGTTCCCAAGTTAGCATTGACATTGCTGTGTCTACCCCAGTTCTATTTAAATGTTGTTCCCAAGCTATCATCAAAAATCGCTGTGTTTACACCGCCAGACGCTGGTAAACCACTTCCGGCGGAAATGAAATGCATATGTGTATACTAATGGCTCCACCCAGGGTTTAGGCGCGTAAACCTGTCTATACTACAGCAGAGAGGGACGTAAGTCAATAGACTGAAAGAATTGAGAGTATTTACGCATTTTCAAGAAATTAAGTAAGTTGAGACCGAAGGCTCTGTTCTATATAGGGCGTATGCAAAGTTTCCCATTCCCAACTGGGAAGTATTGGCTTTTTTACCGATACCCGATAATATCGGCCAGGCCCTAAAAAAAGTAGTACAACCATATACATGTTTGAAAGAGAATCAGCTCCCCTAGAGTCTCCTGAAGAACCCAAGACTCAGACAATTCTGTAAGATAATTCTGAATGGTTATTGAACAAAGCGCCATGGTCGCAATATTGCGACAGGCAATATTGCTACCTTTAACGAGCCACAGCTGCAGATATGACCGCTAATTTAATTATTACTTTACATCAGGAGATGGCGGAAATCTGTAACTTTAATTTAAGCCACATTTTTGGGTGTGTTACCATGGAAACTTTTGGAGTAAATAAGCTTTTTGTGCTGCTCTGCGAGTGAGACAGATAACATGCAGCTGCTGCGGTCACAGCATAGAGAGAGCGAGATTTAGAAAGATAAAACTTATGATGCCGAGATGTCTGAGTTCCCAACCGGGAAGTATTGGCTTATTCAGATTCCGAAATATGAATATTTAGCCTACCCTCTGATCAAGACGTTCAGTTGTCCAGGGAGAAAGAAAGCAAAACTCAAAGCGCACAGCAGCAGCAGCTAGTCCCGTTCGCCATAGCGCTCCACAGCAGCAACAGGTGCTGTTCGTCACGTTCTCCTGCTGGGAGAAAGGTATGTGATCGGGTAGCCCGGTGGTCATAACAATGCTAATCATGAAAAAAGAAGCAGGAATGTAAAAATCAGTGGAAATAGCAGCAGACGCGGTGGAAAACAGACTGCTAATAAGCTGGTAAACAGCAGTTCACTTTCCCGCTGCAAATGACGATGATGAGTAGGTATGAGGAAGAGTTTGATGAAGAGCATCAATAGTGGATAAGACAATTTGATAAGCCTGTTTGTTATTTTGGGGACGGATCTTTAAAATTCTGTGCCTAATAATAAAACTGTTGTTTTATTTAGTTGATATACTAATGGAGCCTCATAACAAGGGAAATAAACAGATATGTCCGCCTGTTCTTGAAAAAAATGCCAAATACTAAAAATACGTATGTAGAACATACACAGGCCTATGTATTAAAATGAAAATAATGATATCAAAATAAAGTAAGTTTTAAACAATGTAAAAAAAAAATCAATATTGACAATGCCTGATGATGTCATAATATGCTAATTAGATGTGTGAATTTGCTCCCATCACAAACTTTGGAACAGTATACCTTTATCTATAACCGTATTAAAGCTACATTTTGGACTACTGATATCAAAATTGAATATTTTATAGAAAAATACCCGGCGCCTAAAGAGTAAAAATAACTTATTTAACTGCTTACCTGGCACTCTGATGGCTTCTTCCAAATAAGGTCTAATCGCTTCCTGAGACTCAGACTCTGAAGCCTTCCAGCTCGATCTAGCTGACTCCAGCTCTAGCACAGCAGAGACCCCGCTCTTTGAGTTCTGTTCGTCTGTATGTCTCCCATCTTCTCCCCGCTCTTTAAGCTCCGTTCGGTGGTACGTCTCCCATTTTATCCAAGGAGTTTAAGTAGCTTCTTTCGGCGGTACGTCTCCCGTCTTCTCCCCAGAGTTTGAGTAGCTTCTGTCAGCAGTACGTCTCCAGTCTTCGTCCTTGGGTTTCAGTAGCTCCATTCGGCTGCACATCCTCAGTCTTCCTTGACCTTACCACCAGCATCTTACCTTCAAAAATAAATTAAACCCATGCCGCTCTTGTGTTGTTTTCAACTAGGACCTGATGAAGTGTTTTGAGCTCTTTTGACCAGCCAAAAACAGCATTTTGCCTGGTGCTTCAACACGGTGTTTCCTAATCTGACCCTGTGCTTTCCAATCTGTAACTGCCGTTTACTGCTGTACCTGGTGGAAGGAGATAGTGCCGTTAGGGGGTTGGGATATTCCAATGTACCAGGTTGTCACATAGAAAGCCGTGCAGATTTTGAACGGCTCACTCAGAGACTCAAGGCTGGATGAATTCAGAAACCCCCATCTCACTCAAAACAACGTGAATGTTTTTTTTCCAACTTTGCATGCATATAGAGATGCACCTTAGACACACAATAACATCCCAAATCCCAGAAAAAGTGATTTTTTCATAATATGTCCCGTTTAAAATCAGCTGTGTGCACCGCTGCTCCTTCACGGACTTTGCCACTGTTTGGATCATTATTCTTAATCCCTTTATCATTCCCCTTGGACTGGCAGTGTGGATGAAGTCATCACCGGTAGGAAACATTTAGTTATTGTCTGGGTATGGCTTCTTTAGGAAGAACTGAAACACAAGTTTAGACTCATGTGAACTGGTTTAATTGATTTATTTGTAAATTGTTAAACCACTGTTTGCTCATTGTTCATTAGCTTCGCCGCATGCTAGCTTTGAGCTTTTATGCTCGTTTCTGTATGCATTGGTTCTCGCTAAAAGCAATACTATATCTCCTATCTTTTTAATTTTTTTTCCCTCTGTTGGTACCGTGTGGCACCAAATTTTGGGCAATAGGTACAAACGATCTTGCTGGGTCCCCCTACCAAATACCATAGTAAGAGGGAGGGAAAGTGAAGAATGTGATGAAGGTAGACTACCTTCAACACATTCTTCACTTTCCCTCTCATCACTTATATGAGTATCAACCTCATCTTCTATTTCTGCCTCTGCTACAAAATGGGTACATTATTATTGTACACATTTAAACTTTAAACTGTAATTACTAAGTATTCAAACAGGCAATCTGCTAAAAGCTCACCACTACTTTCACTACTTTTTCTCATATCTTTGCCTCTATTTATCACACCTTACCTGCAAAAGAGTGGAGCATGACAGATTGAAGTTTATTTTGTAAAAATAATGCACCTAATGAGCCCTGTTCCATTAGCAGCCCGAGGAATCTCGGTGGATTGCACTGGAGCAAGGAAGGAAGTGCCTTGTTCATCTCGGCGGATGAAGAGCGTAGAAGCCGGTATCGGTCAGCCTCAATCACATCGGCGGATGGAGAGGGCCTCAGAGCTGCTCCGGTGATTGCCAGGAGGACCGCAGCTACGGTGGCAGCAGCTGATGCTTCGAAACAAGGAGGGGCAGACCACACCCCTATTGGGTGATGCATGCAGTCCTGCTGAAACTCCCGAACTCAAGAACTTTTATGGAACCAACTCAGGAACTTGAGAACGTTGTGGGACAGGAGCAGGAACTTAAGAACGTTGTAGAACAAGTTTAGGAACTCTAGAATGTCGTGGAACAGGCTCAAGAACTTTAGAACATCGTGGAACAGGCACAGGTTCCTCCTGAGAGACATCAGTGGAGTCCGGAGCAGCAGCTTGCCTTTTCCTCCACAGAATCTCGTAGTATCGTTCATAAACGGTGTAGTCGGATTTTTGAGACTTAATAAATGAGACTGATTACTTTAAGCGTTTGGAGGTTTTAATATGATTTGAATTGATCGTACAGGAGGACAGCAACACATCACAGTAAATGTGGAATACTGACCTGTCTCGGTCTTACAACAACAAGCTTATATTATTACTAGCAATCTTGGTCTATCTATTCTTCTCGATAAAGTACAACTCTCAAGATGAAAATCAGAGACTTTGTGGCACCTTTCTCTTAGATTAGAAAGCTGAGAACTTTGTGTATCTTTAAGGATGCCCGGTTGAAGAACCATCTGCATGGTAACACAGAATATGGACTATCATTATCAAAACTCTCTGAACATGACCTGGGTAAAGACTTAACTTAATAAGACTAGTCATTCAAACTGATACTACAACATTAAGTAAACCAGGTCACAGTTGATTACAAAGTACAGAAAGTACATAACATTAAATTCTTTCCACCACAACGGCATCCAACATATTTGGATTATCTCTAAACTTGAGAATTCATTTATCAAAGTCCTCCTGGGTTGCCGAGCTCCAAAAGGTGCTGACCTCAGGTGAGTCAGGATTAGGAGCTGGAGCTGAAAGGAGCTAGGAGGACGCAGAAGGAACAACAGCAGGCGGTGGCAGAAAACAGTGAACGTAGAGTCACAAGGGGGGTGATCCTCTTTGTGGATGACGGAAGGAAGGAAGATGGATCCTTCTTGACACAAAAGGATGACGTCCAGCGGCGAAGTCCACACTGATGTCGGGAAAACAACTGAGGAATACGGCCTCAATCGGCGTCCAGCTGAAAGGGGCCCAGACTCGACGGACAGATCGCCAGCCTGGATCCCAGGAATGGTGAGTCCGTTGGCGGGGAGGCATTTTTAGTTGCCTCTCTAGCCAGCCATTGCAGTAGTGCGAGTCTCTCACCTTTTACGAGCAGGCAATGGGTAGACAGCAAACTGAAATCATAGTCACTACAACAATCTGACATCAGTAGACAACAAAGTGACACTGGGAACAATTACAAAACAGGAAACCGGGCATGATGGAGACGGAGAGTCCCATCAAGACATAGGGAGCATTAAGATGTACATGAATGAACAAAGGTGCAATTCCTGAAATGTAATTGTAAAGATATGTCAGGTCCCTGAAAATATTATCATTTTTGTGATCATTTCTTAAATTAAGTAATAGAATATTTAGACAGTACAACTTATAGTACTAATAGTAAGTAACTAATAGTACAACACATTGTACATAATATGGACATAAAAAAATAATAAACGCTATCACTATATATATATATATATATATATATATATATATATATATATATATATATATATATATACTGTATATATATATGGTGGTGAGTCAGTGATGGTCTGGGGAGGCATATCCATGGAGGGACGCACAGACCTTCACTGCCTAGGAAATGGTGCTCTGACTGCCATAGAATATCGAGATTAAATCCTTGAACCCATTGTCAGACCCTTGATGGTGCAGTAGGTCCTGGTTTCCTCCTAATGCATCACAATGCCCGGCCTCATGTCGCAAGAGTATGCAGGCTGTACCTGAAGGATGAAGGAATTTGAATGAAGTTGAATGGCCTTCATGATCCCCTGACTTAAACCCAGTAGAACATCTTTGGGATATTATGTTTAGGGCCATTATGCACTGCCAGGTTGCTCCTCAGACTCTACAACAGCTCAGGAATGCCCTCAGAGAGATCTGGGCGGAAATGCCACAAGACACCATCCGTCGTCTAATTGGGAGCATGCCCCGACGTTGTCAAGCATGCATACAAGCTCTTGGGGGCCACACAAGATACTGAAAAGCATTTTGAGTTGCAGAAATTAAGTTTTTGAAAAAATGGACTAGCCAGCCACATCTTCATTTCACTCTGATTTTAGGGTGTCCACACAATTGAGCCCTCTGTAGGCTGAAAACTTTTATTTCCATTAAAAGACTTGGCATCCTTTTGTTCCTAAGACATTGCCCTGTTGTTATTTGTGTAGACATCCAACTTCATATTGAGATCTGATGTATCTAATGTGTTTCTTTAAAGTGCTCCTTTAATTTTTTGTGAGCAGTGTGTATATACAGTATGGGTGCAACGGTACAGGTAGCCCACGGTACGGTCCGTACCTCGGTACCTGGGCCACGGTCCACGGAACAGTTCGGTACATGTTTTGTGCAGAAAGAGACTGCTGTTTTTAATCCCAAAACATATATTTTATTTTTTTGGGAACAAAAAAACAGAACGTCACCGTTAATACCTGTAACTGTGGGCGGGTGAAAGCCGTGAGATTACAACATAAACGAGCTGTACGTCTCTCCGGGATTATGGTTCACACACAGGGCCGCAGAAATAGAATGTGTTCTGTATTTTACTGGTTCTTTATATGAGAGCGCATCTGACCACACTGACACAGGTGGCGAATAAATATTCTTCGTGTGCCCGCTGCTCAAAGGGCATATGTTTGTGCATCAATGAATGGAACGCATCGCATCTCCTCTTTGCTTCGCGCTCCGGCGCACCGCAAAGAGGAGATGAACACAGTGCAACCCGGCGCCCCTGAATGCTGGAGCCCATCCGGGCAGAAAACGCTCAAGTCGGGGTAAATTTGAGCAGCTCCCCACACCAGGGCTGATTTCCGAACAAAGCGCAACCGACCAGTGTACATTTTTCCGCTCCTCACGGTGGTCCGTGATGCGCGCATTGTGGAGAGGAGGACGTGTCTCTATGCCAACCAGCTGCTGGAGTGGGTAACAGCGAGCTGGTTGTTGCACCTGTGTCTGGGAGCGCGGCGCAGTTTGGTAACGTCGGGCTGACGGTAACTAATTACCAGCATAAAATCAATGGCAGTACCGAAGTCCCGCGGTACAGGAGGACGGATTGTACCGTGCAGGGCGTACCGAACGGTCCGGTACTTTACCCTGTCCCGTTGCTTCCCTAATATATATATATATATATATATATATATATATATAAAAACTTGAAGCAAAACTTAAAATAGAAATAAAAATAAAATAAACCTGAAAGAAAAAAAATATGATAAAAAATAATTAAATTAATTAAAAATCTATGTACCTTCCCTCCCCCCACCCATCCAAAACCCAGATCTCGCATATCGAAGTATAGAAGGGATTTACATTAACCACATGATCATATGCACAGGGTACAAATGTATCTGGACAGAATCTCTATAGTTATTTTAATAAGTCTTTTTGTGAGCTGGCAGTGTTCAAAGTCGATTCTTTTGCTCCATTAAATGTACCTGATGACATTTCCATGAAAACAAAATCTAGAAATGTCAGGATCCAGTGTTTGAGGGTAAGAGTGTTGGGGGGCTTCCCTCACAACGTGACCAGCTTTTTATTTGCTGTGAAACCAGCAAATATTAGTCGTCTTGCAGACCTCGACAGTCCCAGCCCAGATAACTCATTCAGGAGCAAAACTGGAATAGCCACTGGGATAGTTACAGATATTAAGTTGAAAGGCCACATTAATCCAAAACTGCTTAAACGGAGGGCACTCGCAAATCCTAAGAATAAATGTACCTGGACAATTCAAATTGCAAAAGTTACATGATGGATTGTTATTCAATTTCTTAGCACGTTATCTGGGTGGAGTGAAATAGGTTCTTTTGACAAAATTGAAATTAATCTGCTGGTGATTCTGGTTGCGGGAGGCCTGACTGGTACTTCTCCAGACCTGTTCCCACTCAAAGTCAGGATCTAAAGCAGGGCAACATTTCCTTCATAATCTGGTAAATCAGAATAAGAGGATCTTTGAAAAAAAAATGTCAATTTGGAAACTAAGCAACTTGTATTTTTCTGTGTTGCATTCATATTATTTGGGCTGCAGCTATCACATATTTTTGTAATCCAGTACTCTAATAATCAAATAAATTACACTTTTTAAAAATCATTATATCAATAGTGTGTTATAAAATATGAAAGACCTATTAAAATGAGCAAGCAATTGTCCGTTATTTTTCAAAGTTTTGTTCAAAATAATTTTTCAAAACTTCAACATTCAACTTTACTTCACAGTAAACAAATACCTGGACAAAAATAACTATACACAACCTATCTCCTTTGGTTTACAAAAAAGTAAAACTGGTGTAGCCACTTCTATAACCCATCTGAGAATAAATAAGGAGAACTGCTGAACAGTGGGCGCATGTCTGTGATGAGCATTTTTAAAATGCTATTGGTAAATCCTGCAGCTTCCTCCACGGTGCATGAGAGACCTGTACGGACAAAGCTGTTCATGTGCTGCTGCGATGTGCTGTTGGGCAAAAAAAAAATATTTTGATTTGTACAAAGAAATTCAACAAACCTGATTAAAACTAAATTTATATCATAATAAATGCAGCTTTGTACATATTTATCCTTTACTATTAATATCTTATGTGTGGCTAGGGCGCGTTTTGAGATGTCACCTAGATGTGTGTGTATCTGTGTCTATGAAGAGGAAAGTTAATCGAGTGAGATTTTAGCTTAGTGCGTTTGCCTCTTGTTTCTTATTACTCGTCGCTATTATCTGGTAATGCTGGCTAAAATGCATTACCTTGTAGAGGCTCCAAGTCCGCTTGCAGAAATGACATTTACTGAGATGTTTTCTGGTCAGGTTTTGAAGCATCGAGGATGTTGCTTTGTGGTAGGCTACATTTATTTTACAGTATTTACACTGGACTACGTTTTCCGCTTTACGAAGCAAAAAATGGTCTCACACGTTCAAAATTTTCTGTCTTTTTTGCACTCCACGTTGTCTGCCATGGCTAACGTGAAAGTTACATTGCCACTCGTGTGTGCATTCAGTGCAGCGTCTAATGTATGTGCATCACTTATTTCAGTCCGGGTGAAACATGACACGATTGTGCAGCCATTTAAAGTGAACAGACGTTGTTGACATACATTTAACTAAGCTTCGAGGCAGAGAATTTGCCTCGAGGATTTTCTGTACTCGAATTATTCAAGGTACTCAAAGAATCATTTCAACCCTCCATATTTTACAAAGGGGGAATTGATGAGGTTTGTAGTATAGGGATCCTATGTGCATTAAGAGCATGCCTAAGTTGTAAATCAAAGAAGAATGAGGAGGGCAGTAAGGAATAAAATTGAATAAAAAGAATAAACCTGACTCATTAAAAATGTCTCCTGAATATCGAATACTACTATTACTTCAAGGAGATGTTGTAATGGATCTACCTCCGATCAACAGGTTCTTATGGTTAAATATTGGAGAGAGTGTGTGCCACTTGCAGGATATTCCAGATAGGGATTTACCATTGTACCGGGTCTGAACAGGAAAAGAGACTATTGGACCAAACAGAGTTTACATTGTGAGTTAGATATATTGGAAAAGAGTACTTCCTGCAGTGTTAATGGTCGGACAGCATCTTCCTCTAATTCACGCCAACATACAGATATCCCAGTATTAACACAAATAAAAAGAGCTCCAAGGACAAAGGAAAATAAATAAAGCTTAAAATGCGGTACTAATAATCTCTGTAAGGTTATGAATTTTAAGTAAGGGCACTTTCTATTCCGCATAAATTGAGAAATAAAGGAATTAATTTTCTTCCAGAAATTAGCAGGAGATGCAAGGCATATCCTGGAAGACACAAAATTAATTCTAGGTAAGATATTCATTTTCACAATGGAAATCCAGGCCTGAAGAGAATTAGGTGTGTATTACCAGCTTTTCAGATCTATATCAACTGTATTTTTATTTCAATGTAATTGTGGGAAACAATATGTATCATGGTCAGAAAAATATGAACTCCAGGATATTTAAACGATTGTACCACAGGGATGTTAGATGGAAATAGCAACAGTTTAGCTGTATTATTAAGTGGTAATAAGGAAGACTTATTCCAATTAATTTAAAACCCAGATAAATCACCAAACTTACTACAGATGTTAAAATGAGTATTTAGGGATTGGATTGGGTTCTCCATAAATACTAGCACATCATCAGTTTATAACGGCAGATAATGAAAGGTACCCTGAATGGGTTGCATGGTAACAGATTGTCGGATCTTCTGCGCTAGGATTTCTAGAGAAAGTGCAAACAGCATCGGACTCAAGGGGCAAAACTGCGTGGAGGATCTAGAGATATGAATTAATGCAGATTATTAATGCTGTGTTGATTTCATTAGCTTGGGCAGTGCGTACCCCAGTCGCTCTGCAAAAGGAGTTAAGGTTACTTGAGGAAAGCGGCGGCCATTATCTGATTGTTTCTTTGTCTAAGCCACAAGGCTAGCTAGTTATCACCACATTTTCCTTTGTCTTTCTTGAGTTGATCCCGTGTATTAATAAATCACACCTAGTTGATAGGTGCCTTCCTGTTGCTCTCTCGCCTCGCTGTCTCACACACACCTACAATATTGATGAAAGACTGTTTGGGGGGTTAGTGGAAAATATATATTTTTTTTGTCCGTATTAAAATTTATAAAATATATGCTCAAAAAATAGTTTTAGAATTGTGTGGTGACATTATATATGATAAACTAAAGGTCAAAGGTGCCCAAAAAGGTTCAGTCTGTGCCAAATCTGCTATTTCCTTCTGATTAAAAAAACTTCCCAGAATTACCACTGTCTTGTCCCAAACAAAACTCCACAGCTTCCACAATGTTATATAATAACAATAAAGAGTGTTTGACACAGCACTCAAAGGGTTACTTACTGTGTGTAATGGTTTCCTTTCTGTGAATGGATAAGCTTCTTTATCCGCACCATTTCCTTTGGCAAATAGAAAGTCAACCCCCTCAAGTGACCTATTGCTATTTTCAACAATACATTGGCTATTCGATGTGGCAATCATCAGAACTCTGCGCTGTGATTCGTTCAAACAATGTTTTTTTTTTTTTCTCAACAAAGTTTTCTTTTGTTCAAAATGTGAGATGGCAGTAGAAGGTATAATCCATTTCCTACTGGGTCAAGTAAAGTGTCGATTAAAGGGTACACTTTTAAGCTTACATCGAGAAAGATATTTAAAAAGCATCATACCACCTCCAGGCAACTTTTGAAAAACTCTACCAAAGTGGGCAGGACCAGGAGACACATATTCTTAAAAGTGGGACTATAACCAATCTACAACCCTCACAAATCCACCTGGCATATAGTCTGTGTAACACAATTCCAATTTTCGCTAATCCAGACCACTTTGAAATGTGGCTGAACCTCTCTATTGAAATACTAAATTATATAGGCTTAAATCTGTTCTAAATGTGGAATTTTGGAAAGGGAACATCTATTAACATCTGCGAACCCAATCAATTCTAGCCAACCATAGTAACGACACTAAACTTCATCTCACTGCTAATCTTGATCTATGCACCAAAACAAAAGATCTCTACTGGGTATGCCCCAGTAATCCATTTATTCAAAGAGCCAATGATTATTTAGGTGGTTCAAAGGACGACGCCCCTCAACAAAATTGTAAAGCCACTATGACACTAACAAATTTATCTTGGTGATCATGTCATGTTGATCATATGACATCAAAGGTTCTGCCATTGGTGTGCTTACTAGCCAGTGGTTGCGGCTTGTTCAATATTGGTTTCCATTCCTACATCCCTGCAGTTAGGCATCCCGGTTGTGGCCTGTGTAGGACTTTCACTCTGTGCTCAACATCAACATGATTCGTGTTTGCGTTTTTCAAAGTTGCAGTAGCTGAATGAACATTTGGACTAAGTTCAGTTTCCACAGGCTATCTATCCGCAACCTACGCACACTACTGTTGCGATAGCGGGTGGCTGCAACGTAATTGAAATCCCAGGTTACTGTAAGTTGGAATTGGTTGCATTAAAAGCCTGTAAAACACCCAGAATACCTTAGCACCTCCAAGACGTTACGAGCTCACAGGGGAATATCGCTAACTAAATGTAATGGATTGGAAGACTGGTTTTATTTTCTTCTCTGCTTGTTACAAGAAATGATGGTGAATTGTAGATAAATAAAAAATATTAATTAAAATGAAAATTTTTAAGTTAGAAATTAAACTTTTCTGCAAAATGAATGCAGATTTTCCATATTTTAAGTAGTAGAAAGGCCTAAGTTTCTGGGAGAAACTCGCTTCAAGGAACTCAAAGACCACCACGTGAATCCTACATATTGATAAACAAAACATTGTGTGATCCTCAAAGCCCGACAAAAGGTTCCCTCAGTTTCAGAGCACTCAGAAACGGGAGCTGAGAGCTGAACCAGCCGAGGCTGCATCCATTGACGCCACAGAGCCTATAAGAATTGCCACGCTGGAAACTGCCAAAAAGGTACTGCTCTGAAAAAATGCTGGGGCCGATCGCTACATAGCCAGCTAGAGGGAGCCAGAGCCAGGGGCTTCCCAGCGCTGCTAGCCCGCCAACCAGATTAGCAATCCTTTGTTAGCCTGCTGGCTAACACCCTTTGGAGACCCCCCCTCCCCATCGAAGCGCAGCAACTCTGAGGACTTTAAACTTTCATAAGGTCTGTTTGGGCAGTGTCAAGATTAGTTTAGGATTACTAATAAAGGTGTGTGTTTTACTGTTGTTAACTTGTATGAGTTTCATCAGTTATCTGCTTAGGTAATACAGGCCGTCGGCCTGAAGTTTTAATCAGTGTTTTAAAATACTTTTTCTGACAAAGAGTCATTTTAAATCCTACTATTTGATTGATCAATCCAACAAGAGCTTCATTTTCTTTGTTTAATGTTTAATAAACATGTAAACATGCTAGAACAGGTCCAAACAGCATCCCGTGGCTGCCGTTAGTCCCTTACTAGGGCAAGATCACATGTTTGGCCCAGGTCTGCATTCAATTCATAAGCCATCAAAGCTGTTTAAATAGAGATCGGTTCAAACAAGATTAAGAACAGAAACTAATCTTATTAGCCGTGTTTGAAAACCCTCAATGTATAAAAATACTTGAATTAGATTGTTTACTGTCTTGATCAATCCAAATAGAAGTAATTTTCCAAAGGGTAATTGACTTCTTATCCAGATAATCTTTAAGAAACATTTATTGATCCAAAGAATGTTTTAATTTTCCTTACCTTGTTTTATTGGTTTACACATAAATCAATGGTGCTCATTAGTTAAAATTAATTGCAATTGATAAGCTAATTTATCTCTTTCAGTATCTGCAAATCAAGCATTGGTTCTTACGGTAGGTCCACACCTAAAGTGAATTAAGCAAGGAGAGAGTCAGGTTTACATTATTTTCTTGTATTTCTTTAAGGTGCGCCGATTTGCGTGACGAAAATGCTTTTCTGCCTGATCTGCACAGAGGAATTGTGCGAATGAGGCGTTTCGCACGTGAAAAATTCTGCTCAAGTTGAAAAAGTCTGAACTCCAGCTTCAATTTGCTCCGCGTCAACCAATCAGGAGCCTGGTGATGTGATGCTCTGACGTAGTTCACAGGGGTCAGATCCAGCCAAAGTCATTCATTCTTTATTCAACGTGGAGGAGAGACTGATAAACCACCCGGACCTATACGACACCAGTCGTGTTTGTACAGACACAGGAATAAAAAAAGGACCTAGCTTGGAAGAAGATAAGTGAGGAGATTGGGCAACCTGGTACGTTCATTTCACTTTTGAAAGTTTTGACTGAACCTGCGCAAAATGCAGCAAGCCCACCTACTGTCCCGCTATTTTACTATTATTTTCCCGCTGATGTTCAAAAACTTTTCCGCTAACTAAATAACGTGATTATTCAGAGGACTACTGTAGAAAAAAGTGGATTAGCCTCAGGGAAACCTACTACAAGGAGAGGCGGAGTGGTTCAGCTGCAGGATCGGGAAGGAGCTGGAAGTTTTCCGCTGTCACGGCTTTTCTCGTCCGCTTCCTCACCCCGTGGGAGGATGGGGAGCATGCAGACCGCGGAGAACATCCTCACAGAGGGCCAGTGACACCCTGAAGAAGGAGGGGAATCCCAGACAGCAGGTATGTTTACAATGATTAAACGTAGGCAGTTATATAGGCACGTATGTTATTGTCTACTAATAAACAGTATACAGTGGTCCCGCTATAACGTGGTTCACCCTCATGGCCTCGCTTTTTCGGATATTTTTTTTATTGCACGTTTTGATACTCTTGGTGGGGATGTACCATTACACATTTCCAAGATCGTTTGGAAGATTTACACGTCAACATCCCTGAAATTAGACCAAACTTTATTTTTTGAGGTCAAAATTACCTAAACTATGTTATCTTTCAGAATTGGGAGCAAGTGGATTTTTTTAGTATCTCCAAATTGCAAAGTTATTTTGTAATATTAAAATTTTTGTACACGATACAAAAAAGTACAGCTATTAGAAGTATTAGTTTACAAAGAAGTTAATCCTGCTAAACCAGAGATCACAAACCTTCACTTCTGTATTGACCACTAGAAAACTTGACTTACAGTGAGGAACATGATTTATATATTTATTTATATTTATATAGCGCCAATTCACAGCAAGTGTCATCTCAAGGCACCTTACACAGCAATTCCTCAGCAATCCCTTATACTGAGCAAGCATGTAGCAACAGTAGAGAGCAAAAACTCGCCTTTAACAGGAAGAAACCTACAGCAGAACCTGGCTCAGTACAAGCGGTCATCTGCCACGACCGTCTGGGGGTCTGAGAACACAGAGAAAAGACAGCATGGAGGATGCTCTGTCACTTTGAGCATCATCTGGACTAGAGGGTGACAATTTTTTGGGATTCCCACAGTTCATGGGATTCCTGCAGGATTCCCGCGGGACGGGAGTCAATTTCACTTTTGGTAACGTGATCGGTACGGGACAGAAAATAATCCACAGGATTGGACATGAAACCGGAAATTAGAATTTTCTTTTTTTTTTTACATCTATCTTTAGTTGAATTTCTTCGGGTCTACTACACTGCATGCACCAAAACTGAAACTGCTACGTTGTTGCTACACCACCTGGATAAACTGGTAAGCATATGATATCCGACTGAAAATGCATGTATCTTATGCTGCGTTCGAGAGCCCATTCAAACCAGTGGGACATGGGACTTATCCTACCACCAAATAGGAAAAGTGCACTGGAATGCCTGTCGAAGTGGAACCTCCTACCTGCTAACTCGGGGCAGTTCGACGTACCCCGACTTCACCAAAATTAAGTCAGAGGATAATGGCGGCGCCTACGGAGTCTCACGTCGTAAGAGGTAAAACTTGAACGAATAGGCTATAAACTGTACTTCTCTGCTTGTAGTGTTGTTTTACCTGTGATAACAGTTTTTTTTATATTACTTTTAAAATATGTTTGGTCAACTAACAGTTAATGCTATAGCAAAACCTTTTACTTTAATCTTTCTATAAAAAGAGGCAATGTTTCGAAAAAAATTTAAGTTTACAGAAAGTTGGGAATACTTCATGATATTTTCACCGTGGGGCTAGACGAAATAGCCAAAATGAGAATAGTGAAACCTCAAAATTCTTGTATTTCCTTAAGGTTGTGTTGCCACAATAACCTTTATTTGACAGTGGATTGTACTTGGAGGGACAAAAAAGATACAGCAGGGAATGGGACATGAACTCAGAAAAGGAACAAAGGCTCCACTTCATGAACACCTGCATTAACCACTTTGCTATACAATGACTTTGAATTTTTTTGGTCAAATAAGACATATTACGTCCTTACCAGTGTTAACTAAGTATGATTATAATCATTTCTGTAACACAATTCCTTCATTCAGGTCCATAAATATTGGGACATCAACACAATGCTAATATTTTGGGCTCTATACCCCACCACAATGGATATCAAATGAAACGAACAAGATGTGCTTTAACTGCAGACTGTCAGCTTTTATTTGAGGGTATTTACATCCAAATCAGGTGAACGGTGTAGGAATTACAACAGTTTGCATATGTGCCTCCCACTTGTTAAGGGACCAAAAGTAATGGGACAATTGGCTTCACATCTGTTCCATGGCCAGGTGTGTGTTATTCCTTCATTATCCCAATTACTATGAGCAGATAAAACTTCCAGAGTTCATTTCAAGTGTGCTATTTGCATTTGGAATCTCTTGCTGTCAACCGTCAAGATGAGATCCAATGAGCTGTCACTATCAGTGAAGCAAGTCATCATTAGGCTGAAAAAACAAAAGAAACCTATCAGAGAGATAGCAAAAACATTAGGCGTGGCCAAAACAATAGTTTGGAACATTCTCAAAAAGAAGGAATGCAACGGTGAGCTCAGCAACACCAAAATACCCGGAAGACCACGGAAAACAACTGTGGTGGATGACCGAAGAAGCCTTTCCCTGGTGAAGAAAACACCCTTCACATCAGTTGGCCAAATCAAAAACACTCTCCAGGAGGTAGGTGTATCTGTGTCAAAGTCAACAATCAAGAAAGACTCCACCAGTGTGAATACAGAGGGTTCACCACAAGATGTAAACCATTGGTGAGCCCCAAAAACAGGAAGGCCAGATTAGAGTTTGCCAAACAACATCTAAAAAAGCCTTCACAGTTCTGGAACAACATCCTATGGACAGATGAGACCCAGATCAACTTGTACCAGAGTGATGGGAAGAGAAGAGTATGGAGACGGAAAGGAACTGCTCATGATCCTTAGCATATCTCCTCATCAGTGAAGCATGGTGCTGGAAGTGTCATGGCGTGGGCATGTATGGCTGCCAGTGGAACTGATTCTCTTTTATTTATTGATGATGTGACTGCTGACAAAAGCAGCACGATGAATTCTGAAGTGTTTCGGGCAATATTATCAGCTCATATTCAGCCAAATGCCTCAGAACTTATTGGACAGCGCTTCACAGTGCAGATGGAAAATGACCCAAAGCATACTGCAAAAACAACCAGAGTTTTTGAAGGGAAAGAAGTGGACTGTTTTGCAATGGCCAAGTCAATCACCTGACCTGAATCCGATTGAGCATGCATTTTACTTGCTGAAGACAAAACTGAAGACAAAATGCCCCAGGAACAAGCAGGAACTGAAGACTGTTGCAGTAGAGGCCTGGCAGAGCATCACCAGGGATGAAACCCAACGTCTGGTGATGTCTATGTGTTCCAGACTTCAGGCTGTAATTGACTGCAAAAGCTTTGCAACCAAGTTTTGAAATACTGAAATACTGTTAAGGGACCAATACTTTTGCTCCCTTAACAAGTGGGAGGCTGTTGTAATTCCTACACTGTTCACCTGATTTAGATGTAAATACCCTCAAATAAAAGCTGACAGTCTGCAGTTAAAGCACATCTTGTTCGTTTCATTTGATATCCATTGTGGTGGTGTATAGAGCCAAAAATGTTAGCATTGTGTTGATGTCCCAATATTTATGGACCTGACTGTAAAAGATTTGCCTCAGATTCTACTTTTACAGATCCTAAGAACTAACAATAGACCTGCATTCTGAGAACAAAGTGCTCTGTTAGGAACATATGGAAAAATCAGATCTCTGATGTATGATGAAGCTTGTTTGTTAAGGGCTTTATACGTAAAGAGGATCTTAAACTCAATTCGGGATTTAACTGGGAGCCAATGGAGAGAAGCCAAAACAGGAGTAATGTGATCTCTCATTTTAATATTCATCAGAACCATTGCTGCAGCCTTTTGGATCAACTGAAGGCTTTTAATTGCATTTTGTGGACTTCCTAATAAGACGGAATTACAGGTGTCCAGCCTTGAAGTACCAAATGAATGGACTAGTTTCTCTGCAACACTCCTGGATAGTATGTTTCTATTTTTAGTAATATTCCAGAGGTGAAAGAACGAAATCTTAGAAACCTGTTTAATATGGGGATTTGAATGTCATCTCTTAGTCAAAAATTATACCGAGGTTCTTTACATTATTACCAGAGGCCAGTTTAATGCCATCCAGATGAAGTGATTGGCTTAGAAGTTTCCATTTTAAAGGTTCTTGTCTAAAGATAACAACTTCTGTTGTGCTGGAATTTAAAAGTAGAAAATTCAGAGTCATCCAGGTTTTTATGTCTTCAAGAGATGCTTGTAATCTACATAACTGATTGGTTTCATCAGGTTTTATGGATAAATATAATTGTGTATCATCAGCATAACTGTGGGAATTCATTCCATGTTGTCTAATTATTTTACCAGTTGGAAGCATATGTAGGATTGGTCCAAGCACAGAACCCTGTGCTACTCCACAAGTAAGATTTATCATTAACAGAAAAACTGGAATCTGTTGGTCAGATTTTTTTCATTTAATTTAATTTCATTTATTAAGATCCCCATTAGCGCCTGAAATCTCAGTTGCTATTCTTCCTGGGGTCTCCTCTTCCTTACATCACAAATTTACATTATTTATTATTTTCTTACATTATTCACACATACACATATGCACACACACCCACACACACAAACTGGACATAATCTACAATAGCCCAATACAATTAAATAAATAAATAAGCAAACAAAACTATTATACATTTGTACATGTAATCCATAAATAGCTCTCTTATACAAACTATAAGGCATTTTCCATATTACCATACCATTCCAGTATCATGACTCTTGTGTGAACAAAAACTATTTTAATTTATTTTGAAAACATTTGCTATTATTTTCCAACAGAAATCCTGGTAATCCATTCCATGCAACCATGGCCCGAACAAACTGCTCTCTGAAATTGATTAGTTCTGAGTAAAGGGAGAACACATCGCTTTCCAGTGGTTTGTCTTTTACAATAACTTTGTTGATCATCAAAAAATGATAATTTTCTATAAATTATTTCAGTAGTTTTTGTTTCATTGATATTACAAATAAATGATAATAAAAAATATTTAAATCTATATTTTACAGTTAACCATGCCAAATTGTTGTGCATTGTGATTGTATTAGTTGTGTATGTACAACCCAAAACAATACGTGCTACTTTATTCTGTGCAACTTGCAATTTGTATAAATTATTTTCACTGGTATTTGACAAAACAACTGAAGCGTATTCTAGATTATATAAATACCAATAATTGGGCTAATCATTTGATCAGCCATTTGGGAATGAATTTCTTACAGTATCTGACTATTCCCATACTACGACCCATTTTTTGCAATATATTATTGATTTGACTATTCCAAGACAGTGTGCTATCCACAATTACACCCAATAAATTGATTTCTTCTACTCGTTTAATCACAATCTATACAGTTTGTTTTACCTGCATTAATAAGTAATCTATTGTCAATAATCCATTGTATGACCAGGTCTAACTCCCTATTTAACATATTCTCCAGATGATCGTCATCTTTTGCTGAAAAACACAATGTTGTATCATCTGCATACATTGACATTGTTGCATGTTTAATTACAAGTGGGAAATCATTTGTGAAAACGGAAAATTAAAGGGGTCCTAAACAACTGCCCTGGGGCAGCGCACAACACATTTCAACCTCAGAGTAGCTACCATCAAAGTAAACTATGTACTCACGTTTACTAAGATAGCTTTCAAGCCATCGAACAGCAATTGGTTCAAATCCATAACAAACTAACTTTTTCAATAAAATACTATGGTCTAGAACGTCAAAGGCTGCACTTAGGTCTAAAAATACTGTGCCTACCAAATTCTTATCATCAATTTCCTGTAGCCAGTAGTCAGTTAATTGAGTAAGTGCTGTAGTTGTGCAATGACCCATCTTAGGCCATGTCCACACGTAGCCGTTTTTTTTTTTTAAACGAAGATTTTCCTCTGCTCCTTGAAAAAAAAATCTCCATCCACACGTAACCGGATAAATGCGTTTTTCAGCACATTCATAGACGTGGCAAACCTGTAGGGCGCAGTAGTTCTCCCCAGTCCTATCCGCCAAGAGAAACTTTATATCCTCTCTTCAGCGCGCAGCAGTTATACAGCTTATAAAAGCAAACAAACAAGACGCGTTTTAACAATGGATGATACCAACACAGCTCTGAGGAAATAAATGCTGTTTTCGAGAGTAAACACAGGTCGCACATGTGGTGTTGGAGCATTTTTTGTCGCGGAAAGTGGCGTTACGGCTCTTAAAACTCCGTTTTCACCGTCCACACGCAGATACCGAAAACGGAGAAAACGCAAATCTCCACTTTGGCCGGAGTTTTTAAAAAGCTTCGTTTTTGGTGCCGAAAACCTCCGGCTACGTGTGGATAACAGGCCAAACCGTAGAAAAATATCTCCGTTTTGGGAGATACCCGGCTACGTGTGGACAGGGCCTTATAAGCATGCTGATACATTGTATTTAACCCACTTACTTCCAAATACTCTTGTATTTGATCATAAACAGCTTTTTCCATCACTTTGCTTACTGCCGGTAATAAACTCATTGGTCTGCTATTCTGACCTGAAAACTGTTCTTTGTTGTTTTTAATTAAAGGTAAAAAAAATTAGCTTTTTTTCCATTGTTTGGGAAAAACACCTGCTGTTAAACTCAGATTAATGATATGAGAAATGGGCAAAGCAATGACCTCTACCACCATCTTCAACAGTTTAACATCTAAGTGATCTATTCCACAGGGTTTATCTTTACCTGCTTGTAATATTTTCTTCACACTGTCCTCTGTTACAGTGTTAAATTTAAATGTGCATTCTTTTGTTGTCATTATCCCATTTGTTATTAGTTCATATGAGATATTTTCATCTTGTCCCAAATCCATGCCTTGTGTAATTTTTTTGTATTTTATGCTTAAAAAAATGGCTCAAATTATTAGCAATCTCTTTTGGTCTAGTAAGGCAAATCCAATCAGCCTCTAATGTTTTTGTGTTTTGTTTTCCTTCCCAGTAATTCATTAAGTGTTTTCCATACCTTTGCACTATCCATTCGAGCATCTCCTAATTTATTTCGATAATATATTTGTTTTTTACGTTTGTTCATTATAGTCACCTGATTTCTTATTTTACTATACTTATTCCACTGAACCATGTCATTCTGTTTAATAGCTTCTGCTTTGGCTTGATTCCTGTGCCTCATATATTCTTTGAGCTCTTGCTCCAGCCATGGAGTTGAGAAATTTCTTACCGTTTGTTTCCTTAAAGCAGCATGTTTGTCTATTACTCTGGTTATCAAGTTGTCGAAGATGGCCACAGCTGGGCCAGGATTCTGCTGCTGTGTAACCTCTAACCAATCTACACTCCTCATTTCTTCAACAAAATCACTCTCTTTAAAGTTTTTATAAACTTTGATTTAAACCAGCCTACTGCTGTTCCCTTGATCCCTACAACATGTTCAAGCCTTTCTATGAGAATATTATGATTGACTGTTTAAAAGCAGCACTGAGATCTAACAAGACCAGAACAGTCACAAATCCATTAGCGGAGGCCATTATAATTTCATTAGTAACTTTCACCAGTGCTGTTTCAGTGCTATGATGAGCTCTAAAAACTGACTGATGTTCTTCAAACAGGTTGTTGCTGTTTAGATGCTCACATGCCTGAACAGCAACTATAGATATAGGTCTAACCTTCCTTCCTTTCTTCCTATAGTTAGCTAAGTCATCTTGATCGAGGGATGTTTTTTAAAAGGACTATATCAAGGGACTATATCATGCTATTTTACAGCTTTCAACTTCTGGGATAGACATATATATGATAAAATGTTACTGTTGGTGTTATACATTATTAATTTGTCCTGAAATTTAACTTGTATCCTGTAGTTAATGTTGGCCCACATAGTACAATGGCTAATTTCTCTAAAAACCTGCCTCCTGCACCCCAATGCTACACTCCGCTCCCCTGTTCTGCTCCGCTGCACAGCCGGGAGCAGATCCCACTGAGACAAACAGTGCTGAACTTAATCTCAAATAATATGCTGACAAAGAATTTGAAAATCACGAAGTACCGCACTGAAACTCTGTTATATTAAGGGCTCAGATGTTTGGTTTATTTATTTATTTTGGTAATAACGCAGTCAATAAAGCCTATTTCGGTTGATAAAGCTGCAGGCTTTAGACAGAGCCCAAACCAACATGACTAAGTCCACTAAGCAAATCTTTCCAGCGGTGGGTGTTGTTTGCACCCATTTAATGAACATTCTGCGATGCCACAGATCAATTTATTAACCAAACAAGGCTGTTATAAGATCACATAAGCAGCTTGATAACTGGCTTACCCAAATAAAGTATTAGCATGTAGCCACTTACTTCTCTGTCCATCAGGCGTCTTTGTTCATTGATCCAGCTGCTGTTCTTTAGGAATGTAGAATAAAATCCTGTAATTCATGCATCCAAATGGGCGTTTTCACAGAGAAAGTAAAAAATCCAACAAAAAAAGTGAATTAAGCTGCCAAAAACCGAAGCAGCTACGAACTTTGAGAAGGAACAGTGTGTTTGAACTCTATCGCCTGCAGGGGCGATGCAGACACCTCAACACCTCCTCTTTTTCAACTAGTCATGTCACTAGTTGAAAACTCAGTCGATTTCTAGGAGAGGGAGGGGCAGCTGCTATGAGACCAGAGTTCAGAAGAATTACTCAGACTCAAGTTCATCAGAATCAAAATGGTACATGATTCTACAGTTCTCTCTGATACTGAAAGAGAGCTAATTATGTTTGGGACACTGCCAGTGATTTTTTTTAATACAATTTATTTTATTTATGAAGATCCCATAAAGTCATCACTACTGAGAGAAGGGGGGATATTTGGCTCAACAGAGCTATGACTCTGTAAGTTTGGCAACTTCACTACAAAGAAACCTAGGATATCTTTTATTTACCTCTATTAATGATGAGAAATATGCTGTTCTAGCTTGTCGAAGGACGTTTTTATAAAGTAGTAGACTATTTTTCCAGATTAGAAAAGGAATCATTTAAGTGTGTAGAGTGCCATTTTCTCTCCAGTTTCCTAGTATTCTGCTTTAAAGTACGCAACTCTGGACTAAACCATATCAAAAAATGGCCAGATAGGACTGGGTTATGTGACTATTAGTTCATACCACTCAATGCCATATTTCAGTACAATATCCAAAGTGTGCCAACCAGAGTGCGTAGGTCCCTTCACTCTCTGAGCAAAGCTGTTTGAGTCTAAGATAATATGCATGGGCTGCAGTTAAGCACTTTCAGTATCCACGTGAATATTAAAATTCCCTAATATAATTACCTGATCAGTGTCCATCCAAAGTGTGATGGATGCTTTCTCTCTGGATCAGACTAGCTTTTCCCCAATTAGTTTTCTAATTATCAATGTAGCCCACATTGTTTGCTGGACACCACTCAAACAACCATCAATGAAATGATAGCGTGTGGCTAAACATGTCACTGGTCCAATAAGGCAGGGGACCTTAAAAGATTACACAGTCCAGCATCTTTTTAGCAAACTTACACACCGAAGCGACACTATTTTTATTGACCTATTGGCGTAACTGGGTGTCATTACTGCCAGCGTGAATAACAATCTAGTTACTTGAAAACCTTGCAATTTTGCAAGTAATCCCAGTTAAAAATTATGGAGGGTTCTGAAATTCCCATTGTAGGTGCATTTCCACAGTGAGGCAGCATTTTTTTTTTTATCTGGAAATCCCATTGTATGATTTTAAAAGAATGTCTTTGTATTTTATTGCTGAACATAGGTATTTTAACAGCAAGCAATCAGCAAGAATTCTGACCTGTTGCTCTGTCTTTAAAAAGTCCACCTCTACTGCAATTAATAATAAATTAGTAGCACTTATCTGAGCTTGTTAAAGACATCTGTCAATCCTAGAGTCAGTCAGACTCCCAACTATTAACATGGGCAAGACCAAACAGCTGTCAAGAGACACCACAGAAAAAATTGTAGACTTCCCTAAGACTGGGCAGGGCTATTGGGCAATTGCCAAGCAGCTTGGAAATGAAAGAAATGGATCAACTGTTGGCGCAATTGTTAGAAAATGGAAGAGGCTAAAGATGACCGCCAGTCTCCCTCAGATTGGGGCTCTATGTAAGTTCTCACCATGCTGGGTATAACTGATGATAAGAAATGTTAGGAATGAGCCCAGAACAATACAGGAAGACCTGCTTAATGACATGAAGGGAGATTGGACGACAGTTTCAAAGATTACAGGGTTTAAAATTATGCATTGCATAGAAGGTTCAGGCTCATCTGAAGTTTGCAAATGACCATCTGGATGATCCAGGGAAGGAATGCGTGAAAGTCATGTGGTCAGATGAGACCAAAATTGAACTTTATGGTCTAAACTTCACTCACTTTACTTGTTTGGAGTAATAATATGGATGAGTCGGATCCCAAATAAACCATCCCTATAAATACCATCCCTATAAACACCACGCTTTGGAGGATCTTTTCTGCAAAGGGAACAGGAGGACTGCACTATGTTAAGGAGAGGATAAATGGTTTCATATATTGTGAGATTTTGAGCCAAAAGTTATTTCCCTCAGTTAGAGCATTGAAGACAGGTTGTAGCTGGATCATACAACGGGTAAATGGTTCAAAGCATAAAGCTAGGATAACAAAGGAGGGGCTCTGTAAGAAGCATACCATGGTTCTGGAATGACCTAGCCACTCTCCAGACCTAAATTCAATAGAAATGAATCGGACGAAGCTGAAACTCTGTATTGCCCAACGACAGCCCCCGAAACCTGACAGATCTTGAGATCTATGTGGAGGTTTGGGCCAAAATCACTGATGCAGTGTGTGCAAACCTGGTGAAGTACTACAGGAAACGTTTGACCTCTGTAAATGCAAACAAAAGCTTCTGTAAATCTTAACACTGATTTTCTCACATGTTCAAGTACTTATGTGTAGCGACAAAATACAAATAAGTTCTTTAAAAATCATTAAATGTAATTTCCTGAATTTCTTTAAAAATGCTTTCTCTCAGTGGAACTGCACCTACAATGTGAATTCCAGACCCCTCTATAATTTCTAATTGGAAGAATTTGCAAAATTGCAGAGTGTTCAAATACTTATGTTCCTTATGTAGCACACAAGGATCCTGAATTTCTTGAAACTATATACATCAATAGATCATTGAGCACTTTAAAATTCTTTCAAATGACAATGGGGAGGACAACACTGGAGGCTAATTTAAAGTTATAGGCTCAAGTCACCTTTAAGTACAAATGTACAGAGGTAATACTCCCAGATCATCACAAATAATGACCATGGATACAGACTTAACAAAGAAGCCCCCATCACTAACCTCCGCTACCTGGAGGATGTCAAGCTGTATGCCAAGAAAGAATAGTGAACAGCTACAATGTGCAACTGCAGGCCCTCCCGGATCTTTGTTTTTGTTTCAGCCATGACTTGCAAATAAAACCAAATGCAGAGTCATGTTTTTTTCCAGTTTATCAGGGTAATTACAACACATGGATTTCTTGGATAGTTTTAGAGCCTTATATTCTCCCACAGAGAAACAATTTTACATAAGATGCAAGTCAACCAGAGACATTTTCACTTCTCCCTGGCGTTATGGAGGAATTTCAATAACATTTTCAGGAAGTGTCTGCGATGGAACCAGGAACAAGTGATGAAAAATTTGGAGTTCATCTAACATGAAACGTGTATCCACCCACCAACCAGCGGGGCCATCCTGGAGCTCACAGACTGCTGAGCTTGAGCAAAAGCCCCACTATGATTGAAGCATACAGTAGTAGCCATATAGAAGTTCCCATCCCAGCTTGCTCCCAGCAGAGGACCGGCACAGTTCCAGGAGACTTCCAGCAGAGTTCCAGCGGCTGGAGTGACCCCCACCATCTCCTGGGCATGACTAGTTTTTACTGGAACTCTTCCCACTCAATGAAATATAGAACATGACCAAGAGATGGCGCTTCTCTCACAGAATACAGTACACACCGCCAGAGCGCCTCTGGCGGTGTGTGGAATTTCACATAATTCATAGGCCCACTGTAGAACCAAGAGTACATAGCCTGAATGTGATTTCAGAAGTTAAATTATAACAGACCTAGCTACTGAAGATTCGTTGGCCACTGTTTTATCTGCAGATAAATTTTTGTAGCCAATACCTCCTGTCAAATTTTTAATCACAATTTATTTACTGTAAATCGACATATAAAGACGAAACTAAGCCTTTTGGAAGATGTTTGCAGTTGCATGCCTTCGACCAGGGAATTAGCATTATTATTGCTCCACCTTTTGTTTTGCACTAATGGGCCATTGGTCACCCATTGTCACACAAATCGCATAGGCTACAGAGCTTGCCTAAAATGTGGATGGTTGTTGAACTTTGATTTGTGTTTGTTTTCAGAGCTTAAATCATATGTTCAAACACAAACTTCTAGAAGTATTCCAATTGTGTAAAAAGGGACATTACATCTTCTGTGAGAGCTGGACCGGAGAGAATATTATTGGAACCAAGTATAATATATACCAGCTACGTCCACACTAAGTCGATAAGGTTATACGGGGAGTTAGACGCCTAATGTTATCCACTCAACACGAGCATTTACGCCCCGTTTAAGGTCCGTTTAAGTTCCTATGATTGCGCAATCCCATACTGACCTGCGCAAATACTGGGCATGCGCGAAAAGACGCACGGAACACGTGTATAATCTATGTGACGCCAGCACCTACATAATATATACAAGAAGCTCTACAGCACAGTACATATCTGCTTGTCCCGTTAACCGAAGAGAACAATATCTGCTCAGAAGAAGAGAGAGTTTTTGGTGTGGACAGACGACGAGACCGATTTATTACTCTTCGCTGTTGTCTTTGTCTGTAGTGTCGTATTGTTATTGACGCAGCATTCATTGACGCCACTTCCTTTCATTATCCGGGGAAGCTGTCCACACTAGCTCGTTTAGCCGTTGAATTAAGATTTACACGGCTCTCTTACCCGGCTAATAGTTATCCGGCCACAGAGCTTAAACGACGCCGGGTTAGTGTAGACGATAGGGGGGTGTAGACTAAATAATTATACGTTTAAGGCATTATCCGGCTTAGTGTTGACGTGGCCTAAGACTAAGCAGCAGATCCTATCATTACACAAATACTCTTCTAGTAATGGAGGTATATTATAAAACACACAATTTATAAGCATACATGATTATATGAATATAAAACGTTAATAAATGCAGTTTATAAGAAAACACATGAGACATATAATAACTTTATTATCCCCTCCTGAGTGTCAATCCTTAGCCCATCCTATATGCAGTAGTTGGTATTAAATCCCCATCATTAAATCCTAGAGGAATTCCAACAGTGTCACTGAAGTTCCTTTTTTTGCTCTCTTTGATATTACTTTAGGACTCAATGTATTTCACAGATTATGCGGTTTTACCATATTTGGTTAATTGAGGGCGTTTCTATATGCAAATGACTGTGAACTAGCATGAGGACCCGGTTACACATATAAGTGGTACCAACACATTTTTGCGAACGTGCATACGAGTGGCCACCGTGCATTTCATAAATCAGACTTTTGACTTTTCGTACGAACATTCTAAATTTCATTCATAGGATAGAATATACAACAGTTTCTAGGAATATTTGATAAATGAGGGACCAGGACTGGTGAATGTTTTTGTGGGAGTAGTTCACATTAGCCCCTCAAGGGAACACGGGGAAAGATACTGTTATTCCACCCAGATCTTCCCGAACCCCTCACGCAGGAGGAGGCAGTATACAGCCCAGACTGGTGCATGTTTTTGAGGGAGTAGCTCACAATAGCTACACGGGGAACATGCAAACTCCACAGAGAAAGGCCCTTTCACCCAGCGTGATGATGCAGCGTCCCCGGCAGTAATCGAACCCATGACTTTCTAGCTGTGAGGTGTGCTGCGCTACCAACTGCACCACCATGTCTTTAAGATCAGAACAACAAGGCAGCACAATTCAACTAAGTTACATTTATATTCTTAGAATGGGATAATAAAAAAGCTACAATGAGGAAAAAGTCTAAATTAAGGGAATGTGAATGTGGAAAAATATTTGTGTCATAATTCTATAGACTTCTTATGGTAATAAGGGTGGCATTTTTTATCTTGATGTTGGCAAATGTTTGAGCATAGTGAAAAGGTACATGTAATAGTGGATCCATATCAAATTTCTTGGCAAAAATTGAAGGAAACTGTACCCTTTTTAATTGATATTATCTATATTTTTGATTTTGATTGGAATCTGATTTGAGGAATTGATATGTTAATAAATGACACATGACATTATTTAACATTATGTCAATTTTTATAGTTACATTTTTAAAGTTCTTTGGCTTCTTTTCAGTCAAGTATCTTGCCTTCATCAGCTCTTTCCTAGAAAGAAAATTGCCTGTTGTTGCTTACACTAGTGCTGTTTACCCAGGGAGCTTGATCTGAGGCTTTAATAGTCTTGAACGCTTTGACTAGTACGCTCATTGGATTGCAGAATTTTGAGCAATTTGAGAAATTGTCTTGCTGAAAAATCAACCTAATTTTGTTGATCAAACTTTTGATTTGACATGGTTCTTGTTTGGTGTTTGTTTTGCAGTTCAAAGTTTTATTGAAACTATCCATCACTGCTTTACACGTTGGATAACTAACTCAGCTCTCAGATCCACATACAAAAAAAGAGGTTTATGTATACGCTGTATAGCATAAACTTGCCAAAGAACACCAAATTCATAATATTCCAGATAAGAACATCCCCATCTGGAATCAGAACATTCCAAATTCAAGGTCTGAGATCTGCACTACTGTACTCTTATGAGCAGTGTTGGGCAGCTTACATTAAATAAGTAATTAGTTATAGTTACAAATGAATTTTTCCAAAAGGTAATTGAGTTAGTAACTCTACCAACTAGTTACTACACTGTAAAAATAATTAGTTACTCAGCAAAGTAACTGTGGTATTATTTTTATGTTCTATAACACAGTTACATTTTATAATATCTGTAATGTCAAATATTTTTATTACTGAATGACCAATAAAACACCATATACAGTATTTTAGAACATTTAGTATTTGAACTTGATCCAATGAGATAAGCTGCATGCAGAAAAAAATATATACAAAAAATAAATATTGGTCATACATATTCACACACTTAATTAAAGTGCAAAACTAGGAAACACAGATTTGTGTAAAAAGAGACAAAGTAAAATCTTTCTTTTGAGTTTTTCAAATCTATGCATCTATAATATTGCATATTAAATAGAGCACTATGCAATTGGCTATAGTAAGATATTTTATGACTGATTTGGTGTCACCTGATCACATGAACTACTAGCCTGGGTGCCAGCCAAAGTCCACAACATGGTCTGGAAGTTAGGTCTGGCATTCCTCCGTTGAGGATCAATTATGCCCGAACAAGATCTGTTCAGACCAATCAAATCCTGCTTACGATGATTGACAGTTCAACAACAGTAACGTAATCAACCACGTCACCAAAGAGTGCCTGGGTTGAATTTGTTTACAACGACGATGGCTTCCGCTGGAGAACTGAGATGTTTAGATTCTGCAATCAAGTCTGTTCTAGAATATATCGACACCACATTAATTTTAAAAGAGGAATTTTAAGAGAGGAACAGATAACACCGTTGCTCTGCAGAGCAACGTCAGACACTTCTGTTGCTCTGATTGGTTATAGGTTTATCCAATTGAGTGCAGAGGCATTTTTTTCCTGGTTCAGTTAAAACACACCCATAATCACAGCCCAATGGAGCAGTATTAGACTCACATTCTGATCAGAATTGAATATGGCTACGTCAGGCTACACATGAACTGGAAGCTAATGAAGAAATATCTAGTTTTACAGTAACATATTAATAAGTATTTTACTTATCTTAATTAAAATAAATAAATTGTTGTGTAACTTTTAGTAGATCTCACAGGTATTTTTTGGGATGCATGGGGATGTATCGAAAACCAAATTTTAATCAAAACCACCGCCTTTGGAGGCTATGTATCCAGTGTATCAGCACAGTTCTGGAGCGAACAGCTCAGCGCAGCGGCACAGATCGCAGGCATTGCAAATTAGAGGTGAAACGTTGGAGCGGGTCTCCACTTTAAGGAAACTAATGTCCATCCAATATTCAACTTAAAACTAAGTTCACCGCAGTCTTTACAGCAGACAGTGAGAGCACTCAGGGTATCTGCCCACTGCGCAATCATCACCGACATCTCATCTCTCTCCCTGCAGCTGAAATGTGTCTGACAGAAAGCAAGATGCCACTGCACTTCATTTAGCCACATTGTAATGCGCCACTTTACATCCCCAGTAACTGTAATGGCGGTGCAACGGAGGGAAATGTAATTAATTAGATTATGTATTCAGAGGCATTAAAATACCTGTAAATGTTTCAAAGCTTTAATAAAAACATATTCCTATTCATTACATTGTTCATCTTGGGAATGTAGTCAGTGGACAAAAAGGATGAATTAGTTAAACGTAAAGACTCAAGACATTTTCAGTCTTGAGTTTTACAGCCCTTATCAGAATAATAGTGGCTATGATAGCCACTATAATAATGGCTAATTTATGGGCTGCACAGTGGCGCAGTTTTCTCTCTCTCTTGCTCTTGGAGAGGAAGGACATGTTTTTCCTTTCCTCCCCCACCCTGCTCTTCCCTGCTGCTTTTCCTTACTTTACTTTTATTTCCTTTTTATTTCTTTATTTTTTCAAGTTTTTCCTTTAGTAACGTTGTACACCCTACTCAATACCAGACAGATTTTCTCTTTATGGACTACTTTATGAAGGACTGAGGATTACAAAATGGCTTTCTGCTCTGCCGAAGCTTTTCATGAACTACTACAAAGAATAGAAATAGAAATGAAAATTCGCCGCCTTGAGGAAAAGGCACAAAACGATACAACTGTGATGATGGGACTTGGGAATCATCAATCTGGCTGTCCTGTGTCAGCTATGGAGAATGCAGACAAAATACAGATATCAAGAAGTACTCCCCATTCCAATGAGCCCTGGCCATCTCTCAGATGCTGCGACGTGGGACGTCGAAAGAAATCCCAACTGGAAACAAGAGATTTGAATCCACCAGGAATCCGTGAAATCCATTTGAAAAACGGATTTGCACCTGTCACCTCCCAACTACCCCGTCAGCTGCTGAACAAGGTTGCAAAAGTAAAACAAGCAAGACAGAACAGAGAAAGGAAATACCGCAAGGGAGAGTGCTTGTTATTCATGATGGATCGATGAAAGGTATTTAACACTTATGCCACAACACCAGTGTCTTTAATTGTCTACAGATGACAGAGAAAGAAATCTCAGAGAGAATTCTATCGATCATTGATAATAACCTAGGACTACACTGTTAAAAAAAAGTTCCGTTAAAAAACGTAAAAATTGCTGGTAATTAATTACCAGCACTTTTTCCGTTATTGTACGGGCACTTCCGTAAACCTTAAAACGGATATTTCCGTAAATTTATCTGAGTTTTTCTGTAACATTCACGGACACTTACGTCAAATCTAAAATGGAAAATTCCGTATTTTCCGTTCATTTTTGCGTTATTGTACGGACAATTCTGTAAACCCTATAACAGATATTTCCGTAGATTTACCTGACTTTTTTTTTACCATTTACGGACACTTCCATCAAACCTAAAATAGAATATTCCGTATTATTAAAGTACTCAATCCGTACCATTTACGGACACTTCAGTCATCCTAAAATGTTTAATTCCGTACAGTTCTCTATACCGTTTACCATCAGTAAAGCACAAATGTAGAATCACAACAATTATTTATTTCCTTTAACAGCTACCAGTGCTTTAAAGTGATTGCACTTCTTATGGTGAATGAATTGCAATATTTGCAATACAACCATTAATACATTCAGAACATCACCTTCACATTCAGAGCAATTTTACATACATAAACCAGCTGTTCACTCAAAGAACTACAGCCATGTCCTTTAACAGGGAGCTGCAAAATCTAGCAACTTTTTAGCACTCACAGGCTGACAGGCATGAATAACAAATGGATTTGTTAAAGACATTGTCAGAATAAGACAAAACTGACAGCATTGCTGTTGCTGTCTCATCTGTCAGTGCAAAATGAGGAGCCCCCTCCAGGATGATGCAGAAACCTACACCTCCAACTCCACATATCACACTGACAGGCAGAGCTCTGCGACCAGTGTCTGAACTTTCTACAAAAAACAAACATTTTTTAAACACAGAACCAATAGAACATTAGAAGTATTACATTATACAACTTTTCGATAAAACATCAGTGCAGCAATAACAACCATGACCTTAGAAGGATGACTCTGTGCAACATGCCATAAAGAGATTTCTGCTAAAATAAAACTTACACCTCCAACTCCACATTGACAGGCAAAGCTCTACCTGGAATGACAAATATCGCCCACCTTCCCTCCCCCTTAACATGGGGGATTTCAAACTGCAGGATGTGTGTTGTGGGCATCTACTTAAAACATCTGAACTCACATAATACTGTAAAAATCTGTATTTCTACTCCCAAGCCCCATGTTTTTGGATTTGCCTGTGTGTGCGTGTGTTTGCGTGTGTGTGTGTGTGTGTGTACATTAGGTCCAAAAAGGTATTTTCTGAGCTTTGAGAACTGCTCAAATGGCCCACTAAGATTCCTTCTGCTTGCATTCAAATTCCTTCAGCTGAGAAACCAGCTTGCACACCTGTGGAGGAATGAAGTGCCGTTTCTTCCCCTTCTTCTCTGCCTTGGAGCCTCGCTCAGGATTGATCTCAAAGAAAACTGAGAAAAAAATAAGAATAGTGATATGAAGACAAAGTTTGCATGTGTAGTGTGGCTTGACAGGAGTGGAGCAGTTCAATAAAATCATACATTTGTTTTCTTCAATATGCCACTATATGTGAACCTCTCTATCATTCTAGTTGACCATCTGTCAAGTACCCAATGTTGTTGTGGTGCTTGTGCCGATGGCTAAGCTTATCTCTTCCTTTGTCTTCTCAAGACACATGCATTCACACTGCGCATATACAGAAATGATTGCAAGGGCGAGAAGTCTGCTTATCACCAACACATGACAGCATGCATCCTCAACGTGTGTGCAGGGATATTATAAATGCACAGAAAAGAGAAGGGGATAGAAAACACAGTTAACATCGACCTATCAAAAGGTGTAACAGCACATTTGTACACGGACTGTCCTGGGGGTTACTCAAACATGGAGTGGAGCAACTGGGACATTTACACATCAAAGTATTAACATTTGGGCATGAATCCAGCATGTATTATTTTTTAAATGAATATGAATAGCTCACAGGCCTAAGGGGAAGAACGCAAGCATGTGAGAGACACCCTCACAACTTGTGGTTACCCCAGCTGGACTTTTGTGAAAACTGCAGCTAATTCCAGAAGGAAAGCCAACAAAGTGGTTGAAAAAGAAAAAGAATACAAACGAAACAATGTAGTCATTCCATATGTGTCTGGGATTTCTGAAAAACCTAGGAGGATTTTTAACAAACAAAGCATCCCTGTGTATTTCAAACCCAGCAACACACTCAGACAGAGACTAGTACATCCCAAGGACAGAACACCACACGCACACAAAAGCAATCTGGTGTATGCAATCCAATGCAATGAAGAATGCAAGGACCTCTACATTGGTGAAACCAAACAACCACTGTACAAACGCATGGCCCAACACAGGAGAGCTAACTCCTCAGGCATGGACTCTGCTGTTCATTTACATCTCAAGGAGAAAGCCCACTCCTTTGAGGACAGCAATGTCCAGATATTAGACAGAGAGGACAGATGGTTTGAAAGAGGAGTAAAAGAAGCCATCTATGTAAAAGTAGAGAAACCATCGCTAAACAGAGGAGGAGGCCTGAGACATCACCTATCTCCAATTTACAATGCTGCACTTTCATCCCTCCCTAGGAGACTCAACAAATTAGCCTCTAATAACAGAAACAACTGTGACTCCAATGACTGTCGTTATAACACAATAGGGCACTAATGAAGCCGAAACCTAACCTCCACCAATAGGCGACACGCCAACGACCGTCGTTAAGACATGGAGCACAAAGGATCCAATGACATAATGATTCTTGTTCAAGAGGTTAAATAGCTGAGTCTCCACACCAGTTAGTTGGACCAGTCCCAGCCTGGTCAGCGGCGAGCATGAACTGATGAAGCCTCTTGGATAAGAGGTGAAACATCTTCCAAGACAAATTACCAAGTCCAGTTGCGTTTGATTGAAATTTCCTTGAGATAACCATGACCTGGATGAATGAGAATATTCACAGGCTTATTGCAGAACAATTTGGGTTGGCAACCCTTAAAATGGTGCGGGAACATGAAAGGTTGGCTCGGAAAATCGCAGATTACAGAAACCACCTGCGTTTCAGTTTGAGATGCAGACAACAAAGGCTCAAACCAACTAGCCTACGCTTAAATTCCACTATGAGAGAGCATAAAGTGGAAAAGATCATAGAAAAGGCACAAAACCAACTCCTCAATGAAAGAATAAGACAAGTCAATTTCACCATTGAAGGTCTGAAAGAGAGAGCAGATCATTCACTACAGAAACTGAGGTCAATATTACCTGGTCCTATCTTAGAGAGAGTTGTGGTTTTCACCCAGACAGCACAACTATCTCAACACACCAAGAGCAAAGTAAGACAAACCAGGAAATTCCACAACCTACAATCTCGAAACATCGACAAAAACACAGAAACACTCAATTGGAGGCAAAAAACTGACATCCCAACACAAAATGAAACACAAAACAGGTGGGTAAAGAACTTGTCAAACAGAGAACTTACCCAACCGGAGAAAGAGGTCCTAGCCAAGGGTTTGAACTTTGCCATGACACCAAAAAAGTTACCCATAGTGGACTGGATTACAGCCACAGAATCCGCTATAAAGAAAAACAACTTAAGTGGAACCGAGGCAGAACAACTTCGGTTAAAAGTGTCGGCAGCTTTGTCTGAGGCTAAGGTCCCCCCTCTAACCTCACCATTGGGGAGAGAAAAGCAGTATCAGCACTGAGCAAGGAGCACAACATCACAATCCTTCCAGCAGACAAAGGTAGGTGCACAGTTGTGCTCAATACAACTGATTACCACACCAAGATCTTTGCACTACTGAATGACTCTAACACGTATGAAACTCTGAAACGAGACCCCACGAGTGGGTACAAAAAGAAGGTGATAGAATGTCTACAACAACTACAAAAAGAAGGCATGATTGACAAAACACAATACTACCGGCTTTACCCCCAGGACTCAATTCCTTGCCTATATGGACTCCCCAAGATCCATAAAGAAGGGGCCCCGCTCAGGCCCATTGTCAGCAGTATAAACTCTGTCACGTACAATATAGCCAAACACATAGCTAATATCTAGGCACCTCTGGTGGACAACACCCCACACCACATCCAAAACTCCATAGACTTTGTGAACAAAGTCCGGAATCTAAAAATGGATCCAGATGAGACAATGGTTTCCTATGACGTGACTTCATTGTTCACCTGTATTCCTACCATGGAGGCTTTGGTCACAGTAAGAGAATGACTTACACAGGACAACTCCCTCCAAAACAGAACAAAACTCAAACCAGAACACATTTGCCAACTCCTGGAATTGTGCCTGAATACCACATATTTCCAGTTCAATGGCAAGTTTTATAGACAGAAACACAGCTGTGCCATGGGCTCACCAGTTTCTCCAATTGTGGCAAATTTATACATGGAGGAGGTAGAGTGCAGAGCTTTGAACTCCTTTGAAGGAATAACACCTAGCCACTGGTTCAGATACATAGATGACACATGGGTTAAAATCAAAACCAAAGAGGTGCAAGCCTTTACTGAACACATAAACTCAGTGGACAGAAACATCAAATTCACCAGAGAAGATGTCAAGGACAATAGTTTGCCCTTTTTAGATTGTGTCGTCCAGAGGAGAAAGGACAGACGGCTCCACATTGGGGTATACAGAAAACCCACACACACAGACCAATACCTACTTTTTGACTCACACCACCCACTGGAACACAAGCTTAGTGTTATCAGGACCCTGCAACACAGAGCTGATAACATACCCACCAGCTCACAGGCCCAAGGGGAAGAACGCAAGCACGTGAGAGACACCCTCACAACTTGTGCTTACCCCAGCTGGACTTTTGTGAAAACTGCAGCTAATTCCAGAAGGAAAGCCAACAAAGTGGTGGAAAAAGAAAAAGAAAACAAACGAAACAATGTAGTCATTTCATATGTGTCTGGGATTTCTGAAAAACTCAGGAGGATTTTTAACAAACACAGTATCCCTGTGTATTTCAAACCCAGCAACACACTCAGACAGAGACTAGTACATCCCAAGGACAGAACACCACACGCACACAAAAGCAACCTGGTGTATGCAATACAATGCAATGAAGAATGCAATGACCTCTACATTGGTGAAACCAAAAAACCACTGTACAAACGCATGGCCCCACAGGAGAGCAAACTCCTCAGGCATTGACTCTGCTGTTCATTTACATCTTAAGGAGAAAGCCCACTCCTTTGAGGAAAGCAATGTCCAGATATTAGACAGAGAGGACAGATGGTTTGAAAGAGGAGTAAAAGAAGCCATCTATGTAAAAGTAGAGAAACCATCGCTAAACAGAGGAGGAGGCCTGAGACATCACCTATCTCCAATTTACAATGCTGCACTTTCATCCCTCCCTAGGAGACTCAACAAATTAGCCTCTAATAACAGAAACAACTGTGACTCCAATGACTGTCGTTATAACACAATAGGGCACTAATGAAGCCGAAACCTAACCTCCTCCAATAGGCGACACGCCAACGACCGTCGTTAAGACATGGAGCACAAAGGATCCAAAGTCTCCACACCAGTTAGTTGGACCAGTCCCAGCCTGGTCAGCGCCGAGCATGAACTGATAAAGCCTCTTGGATAAGAGGTGAAACGTCTTCCAAGACAAATTACCAAGTCCAGTTACGTTTGATTGAAATTTCCTTGAGTAAACAGAACTCTTCTTCTCCTTTACAAGTCACTCGGCTCTCCAACCTCCTGCAAAACTTGTGTCAGATCCGATATCTCAGATATGTTATAAAAGGTGTCCAAATTTCCTCAAATTTTCCCTTTTTCCCTTTCAAAATATAAGTGATCTTTTCCATCGCCAGTGTTGAGGACATATTACGCAGCCAGTGCCCCAGTTTTGGTCTGTCCATCTTTTTCCAATGCATTTCGATGAGGCGCTTGGCCTGCGGTATACACATATTGATAAGAGACCTGATCTCTTTGGAAAAGTAAAAGAAGATGGATAAAGCCCCAAAATAAATAATTTAGGGTCTAGCAGTAAATTGATCTTTGTCATATTCTTAATTGTCGTTGTTACGTCGAAGATAAAGCAACGACAACCGAAGCCGATGTCGACGATTTTGTCAGATGAAGTTAGTAATCATTTTCTTTAATTTACCAAAAAATCCTGATGGTACAAGTAGTAGGATATTCTGAAATAGATAGAGTAGTTTAGGAAGTATACACATCTTCAAAATATTTATCCGTCCGATAGTAGAAATTGGTATGTTTACCCACCTATCCACCATATCAGTAATCGATTGAGATATGGAGTTGTAGTTAATCTCTGTTATCTTAATAACATCTGGTACTATTTGAATTCCTAGGTAGGGCAGGCGATCTGAGTGTTTGAATACTCTACTACCAGAGTTGGCTCTCTCAGCTTTATTAAGCAGCAATAGGCAGGATTTTAAATTGTTTATCTTGTATCCAGAAAAGGTTCCAAAGGACCGTTTTATGTTCACTTCAGTAGGAATTGATCTATCTAATTTTTTCAAGAATATGACCACCTCGTCCGCATAGAGTGCAATCCGATTATCTTGGGTGCCTATCTTAATCCCCTTGTGTTTCCTAACAGCCATGGCAAAAGGTTCTATGGCCAACGTGTAAACAAGCGGAGACAGGGGACATCCCTGTCGGGTTCCGCGGGAGAGGTTAAATATCTTAAATACTGTTGTTGGTGAGAGTTTCAGCCGTAGGCTGTGAATAGAGAAGTTTTACCCATTTACCAAAAGTGTTGCCACATGCAAATCTAGCCAAAACTTCAAATAGGTAAGGCCATTCAATGCGGTCAAAGCCCTTTCCGGCTTCTAATGACAGAATAGCAGTGTCTTGAGCGTACCGATTTTCATAAAGCAAATTCAGTAGCCTCCTCACATTGTGGTATCCTTGTCTCCCCCCCAACAAAACCATTCTGATCCGGGTTAATCATAACTGGAAGACACTTCTCTAATTGCAGGGCCAGTATTTTGCAAATAATTTTCATGTATGCATTTAGTAGGGAGGTTGGACGGTAGGACTGACAAAGGTCCCTAGGTTTTTCAGGTTTAGGAATAACTATAATCATTGCAGCTCTTAGGGAGGGTGGGAGCACACCCTCCTCAAAGGATTACGAATACATTTCTAGCAACTGTGTTGAAAGTTTATGTTGAAATTTTTTGTAGAAATCCATAGGGAGTCTGTCAGTTCCCGCAGCCTTTCCCACTTTCAAAGTGTCAATAGCTTCTTGAATTTGCTTAGTTGTTAATTTAGCATTAAGGGCCCGCTGAAGATCCTCCGGTATGGAAGGAAACTCCAGGTCATCTAAGAAGGCACCTTGTAAAAAGTCTTCATTTGTATATTCAGAACTATATAGTTTCTTATAAAATTCCGCAAAAACTTTGTTAATTTCTTCAGGATTAATTACCATTTCTCCTCGAGTGTTCTTGTCCCTATCCGTTTGCATTTGTTTAAGACGCCATGCTAGTAGTCTTCCAGGTTTTTCCCCTTGGTCATAAAAAACCTGTCTAACTTTCTTCAGACTATCTGCTGCTTTCTCTGCAGTGATTTCATTATATTGAGCCTTTAGGAGAAGTAATTCTTGTTCAAGATATACCCCCTGGTTGGGATGAATATGATTCTCCAAGTATTGTATTTTATTCTCAAGTTCTGTAGTCTTTTTATTCATTTGTTTAATTTTGGTGACAGTAAAGCTTATAATTTGTCCTCGTATGAAGGCTTACCGCGGAGCTAGTTTCCAAGGTGTTAATTTCAAAATACATATCAATCTGCTTACCAATAAAATCGACAAAAGTGGAATCTCGCAGCCATTTAGTCGGGAATCTTCATTGCGGTCTGTTAGAAGCTAATTCAGGGTCAATGTAGATTAAGGACTAGGGGGCATGGTCTGACATAACATAAAATAAAATACTGTCATAGAAGCAGTCTTTAACTTTATGAACAAGGGACGCTGAAATGAGGAAAAAGTCAATTCTGGAGTAGCTCTTATGCGTGGCCGAATAGCACGAGTACATTGTATTATTTGCGTTTTGCTTTCTCCAGATTTCCACGAGATTTAACTCGGCCATAAAATACTTAATGCTCTTTCTTGCCTGAGAATATGGGGAAGCAGATGAGTCGGAGGACCTATCTTTAGCAGGGTCCAGTATTACGTTAAAAAGCTTAGCCTTTAGTAGCGTACCTTGTACTATTAAGTACCTGTCGGCTTAATTACTAATGGTATTATACATCACAAAAGGGATGTTGTTGTTTATAAGAATCATGATCCCGCGTGAATGCGAGCTGAAAATAAGCTGAACAAATTTGCTTAGATGGAAGGAGGTGAGTTTCTTGAAGATAAATAATATTAGCCTGCATCTTCCTCAGCCTGGTTAGTACCTGTTTCACCTTATTAACTTTATTTAAACTCCTACAGTTCCAGGATGTTATCTTAATTTCCTTCAGTTGAGACATAAAACTAAATAGTTACAGTAATTGTATATAGTGGGACAAGGTGACCTTCCATAGGAGAAAAAAAAGACAAAATAAAGTAAAAAACTTACCCTCAAAAGGTGCTCAACTAAGATGTTAACCATTTACCAAATAGAACTAAACCCCATAACCATTTTTAAGAACAGTTCCCCTCCCTCAGTCTTCACTCTCCCGCCTTTAACCATAACAATAGCTCACTATCCCTGCCTAGCTGCAGCCCTAAAGGCAACTATACTGTTCTCCACACTTATATGCAGGATTTGTAAAAGCAGAACCGAAGGGACGACAGATATACCCCTGTCACACTTAACTAATATTTCTTTTATATATACCAGATAGATTACAGTTGCCGACCTAAGGTCTGTAAAACATAAAACAATTGCATGTCACATTGTTCAGCCCATACTCACAATCTACAAAACTTCAGTTTATTGAACCATTGGTCTGTCTTTGTTGTTATCTATCCTCTGTGACCCAAACTTTCAATGTTTGGGTCATTGAAAGTATGGACCCCCCGCCTCTGCGGGGGGTCCATACGTCACCGTCCGACCCTCGTACGTCACCCTCAGACGTGCCAGATACACCATCCCATAGCGGATTCCCTTGGCTCGTAGTTTCTGCTTGATCTCATTGAAGCTCTTCTGTAGTTTATGGACTTCTGCCGAGTTGTCTGGGAAGAACATCACCTGCTGATCTTTGTAGAAGACCTTCCCTTTCGTTCGAGCTGCATTCTGGAGCTTTACTCTGTCCTTGAAGTTTAGGAACTTCATAATGATGGGCCGTGGCACTCTGGGGTTGTTTCAGGGAAGATGGTGGCATCTTTCAACAACCAGTGGATTTTGTTGTGGCTCCAGGCCAAGAGCTTCAGGGATCCAGCTTTCAATGAAAGCACACGCATCTATACCCTCCACTCCCACCGGTAAGTTGATCAATCTCAGGTTAGATCTTCGGCTTCTGTTCTCCAAGTCGTCTTACTTTATACGGAGAGCCTTCGTCTCCCTCTCCAAATTTTTAACTGGAGCTTGTAGACAAACCACGTCGTCCTCGGTCTGGGAGATACGGCTTTCTGACTGTGTCACTCTAATCACACAGCCCTGTATATCTTCTCGTACTCCCTGCACCGCAGTGAGCACCCGGTCCAGCCTATCGGAGAATTCCAACTTCAGAGCGTGCATAGCGTTCATAATTTCACCTTTATCTTCAGCTGTTGGTGAGCGTAAAGTGTGGAGCGAGTTGTTTCAGTATTTAAGAAAGTGCAGCGGAGCTCGAAAAAACATAACCGTCCACCACGCTGTCATGGCCGGAAGTCCATCAGCAGCACAATTACGGGAATCTATACTTCATACTGTGATTGGTTACTTGGTTCACCACTGGATGTAAATAATTATCTTGCACACAGTTTAAAATTTACAACATCTACCTCTTTTTTTGTCGAAGAGTTTATAAGAGTCTTCCTTGAAGTATTTTGCAATGCCACAGATGAGCTGTATTGGACCTTCGCCCGTCTTCATCCCTTTGGAGTCAAGGAAGTCATTGATCCCCTTTTCTTTTTTGGAACGTTCCTGTTCAAGGTTCAAGGTGTTAATTTTGTACAGGTCATTTCCGTTTGGCCTCCAAAAAATGAAGCTATGGAGAGAATTTTGAAAAGGAATTTTTTTTTGAATAATTTCATTTTCATTTGCAACCTGTTCTGTTTTGATCTCACATGTTCTGCTTTTTTGGTTGCCACTTCTTAATTTTTGGTCTCGAACCTATTCTATTTGATTGTTCATCCAATTTATTCTATTTGATTGGTTGCCAGTTTATTTTTTTCAATCTCAACTCTCTTTTTGGTTGCAAAGACAAAATTCTCTCCATATGGAGCAGCACAGCACAATCATAATAATAACAGTAACAACACACCTGTGCCAGCTTGTTTTGTACAGAGAAGCCAAGGAGTTTAGATGCATGATCAAATAGGTGAGGAACTTCAAACAGGAACGGCCACTTGTCCTTTACAACGCCAATAGGGGTATCATCATCGTTGAAGATTTCACGCTGAATGGGATATGTTTCGGTCATCAATTTTTGAACAGATGACTCCTAAAGATATGAGGCAGTTAGTTAAACAGTCGAACAATTTCACGTGTCCTTACAACACAAGAAAAGAAAGGATGATTGCAGACCCACCTGAAGATCCCGGGTTTGAAAGGCACGTTTCAAGTCATCTCGTCCAGACAGCTGGTCTTCTCTACACACAGTCCCCTCAATGATTGGATCCCACGCCACACATCCATACAGATCTGAATTCCTGGGCATTTTCTTTGTTGAATTTCCCCCCCCTGCTCGCCTCTTCAGTGAGCTTTGTAGCCTCTTCATATTTTCAAATCTGAGTTTCAGGTGACAAAAGAGAGTTTCAAAACCATCTTTTGCAAAAGGTTTGTTTCCAAACGGCTCTGTCAGCTTGAAGGAGGCAGGATATTGTCCTACAATCATACTGGCGAGTTCCCTCAGCTTTTGTCTACCAGGTCTTCCTGGGTGTTTATGGAGGTAATCTTCAGCGACGATCCAAACCATCTCTCGTCTGTCTTTCCCCAGTATGTACTTCTTTTCACACAACTCATCTATGACCTTTGAGGGAAAATTGTGCCATGGTACAGAATATGTGTCTTGGGATGGGCAGTCGGCTGTCTCAGGTGGTGTTGAGGGCAGCTGAAACCTCTGTGGATCAGGTGTTGATAGCCTGGTGAACTGCGGAGGAGCTTGTGAATCTATGGATGACATGACACACATCTCCATAAATTAAACACATCACGATTGTTACGAATCAATTAATACATTGGTCCTCAATGTCCAGATTGGGTCCACCAGGAATACAAATGGACCTTATTATGAAAACCAATTATAGGGTAGTTATTGCCATGTACAGCTGATGGCAACCTTTTTTTGTTGTTGCATTTTTTGAATAAACATTTGTATTTTTAGAAAACTTGCATTAAAACAGAGGGGCAAAAACTCACCTGCTTCCAATGCTTTGACAGCTCTGATGAATCTTGTGCACTGAATGAATGGCATAGTGTCTTTAATGTCCTCCGGGTCCACAAGGCTCAGGTCATCTACAGAGAGAACTCCTAATTCCTCCAGTTTAGCTATGAGTGTATCCATCTGATCGCTACTGAGCGATGGCATTGCTTTCTTGACATAGTTTTTCACAAGTTCCATGTTGTTGAGTGTTTAAGAGGAATGAGACACAGAGTACCTCTCTGGTAAGAATAAAGTGGATGATAATCATCAAATTGTTGAAGTCATGGCAACTGAACAGGTCAGAAGCATTTCATCAAGTTCATACAGTCCTTGCTCCTGTAGTGGGAATAGTGTTTAGCTTGTCGCTGCTTTCACCAGGAAATAATTTGATTCTTTCATTAAGAACCTCATAACTGAACCACTTTTGTGTTCTGATTAAGAACTGCAAAAACAATGCCAAATCATAATCTACTACCCCCTCAAACAGATCATGAGCTAAGCAAGCTGGTAAGCCTGGCTGACACACATGAAAGTTGGACAGTTTGTTGAAAACACTGTAACATTTAACACCGTGTTGACTGTGTACTTCATCGTTACTTTCCAGAAACCGCACAGTCTCATTATGATCAGCTGGATTTCTATGAGTGAAAACTGTGTGAGGGTTTGACTAAAATTCACTTTTTGTTGCCAAATAGTATCTGCAGAAATATTGAGCTGTGCTGAAATTTTCTGTAAAGCCACCAATCATGTGGGAGCCCAGATTATCTCCCATTATGCACGCAACAGTGCCTTTATATATCTTTCCATTGAAAGATATGCCCCTTTCCTCCAGCTCACACAAGTCTGACACTAGCTTAATAAAAATCTTATCCATTCCAAAGTATATGCAATCTTTCTCTACACAGAGTAATGCCAACTGTATCTGATCAACAGTTGATCGTTGGTGTGGATGAAAATTTCCAAGTGTGAAGTAGACAGCCAATACTTTATGCTTTGTCTTGGCAAATCCGATCGGATTAGCCACCTCAAAAGCATCCTGAAAGAGCATTACCTTTAAACTGTCTGGGTCTGAGGAAAACATGGCATTGGATTTGATGTCCCACCCATCAGTGACATCACAGAGTACATAATCTCCTCAAATTTGAACTAGGACTGTGCTGATCTAAACCTTGCTGTTTCAGAATTACTTTGAGGGTTTCCAGTATTGGGATGTAATGATAGTGCCTCATCTGGCCACTGCGATTGCGTCCAACAAAAGGCTTCACCAGATTCAACACAGTCATAGTGTCCATCCATCCATTTTCTTAACCGCTTAATCCTTATGGGTCACGACGGTGCTGGTGCCTATCTCCAGCTGTCAACGGGCGAGAGGCAGGGTACACCCTGGACAGGTTTCCAGTCCATCACAGGGCAGGACAAACAACCATGCACACACTCACACCTAAGGACAATTTACAGTGATCAAGGACAATTTACAGTGATCAGTGACAGTCATGTTTTTGGAATGTGGGAGGAAGCCGGAGTACCTGGAGGGAACCCACGCATGCACGGGGAGAACATGCAGAAAGATCCTGGGCTGGGATATGAACCCACAACCTTCTTGCTGCAAGGCAACAGTGCTAACCACTGCGCCACCGTGCAGCCCAACAGTCATAGTGTGACTCGTAATATTTCAGCCTCTTGTGTTGCATAGTTAAATGACCCTTTTCATGTAATGCCTTGTGCATAGGGCTATGCTCGTATACACTATTCCCAAGAGATGTTACAGTCTCCTTTGGAACACCACACTGCCCCACTTCACGGACTAGTGCATCCACAGTATATTCCTGTTGAATATCACTTATAGTTCTCATTTAATTTGCTATTTCTGTTATTTTGGAGGCTGGGACCAAATATTTTGCCTGTAAACCCAAGTAAAACTGAGCAAGACTCTCTGTGAAGTTGTCTTTCACTTGATCACTGCAGAAATTATCACTTTGTTCTGCATCGATGTTAAAACTTTCAGGTGCTACAGGTTCTACATGTGATCCTTCACCTTGGAGAGACCGTTCTGTTTGTTCTCATATATGAACTGAGGCTATCTTGGTAACATCCCACACTTTATGGTATCTGGAAATATGCGTTAAAAAGGAGGACTTTACATTAAATGTCTTAGAACATCCATCAAAGGGACATGTTACAGTCAAACCCTCATCTATGTGACCACTCAAATGACACTTTAAAGTTTTAAGATCAGCATATTCACTGCTGAAAAAATTAAACGAGCACGTTAACTATACAGACACATTGCGGTTCCATGTTTTTGTGCTCCTTCTGTCTACATGTGCTCGTGACATATGCACAGCAAGGCTACTGTATGTCTTAAGCTTCCTTCTGCAATCCCTATGGCCACATAAAAAAAATACATTATTATTATTTCTGTGTTTCAGTGTTTCAAGTAAACAGTCGAAGACCAGGCGTTAAGGCCACAAATGTTACAAGTCAACATGTTTAAGTGATTGAATTTGCCAAGTGAAGGATAGACAGAATCAGAACAGAATCGATATGAAAACAATAAATTCAGATCAGCACAGTACAGTACAGTAATCAGCACTTCAAATAAGCAATCTGCTTTGGGCTGCATGGGCCACTCTCTTTGGGCTGCAATGTTTTCCTCACTGCTTTTTTCACTTTAGGGAATGGAAAGTCTTATAATCCACAGGGGAAATCTGATTCTACTTAATCATCACCCCTTTTAATTATTGCCATTTTCAGTTGTATGGTAATGTAACACAGCAAGCTATAATAATACACACACACGGCTAATTTACACACACACGCGCGCGCGATCGCACAATTTATGGGCTAACATTAGCTTCCACCCACGCTTCAAAATAACGCAAAACGCACACATTCAAATGTTACCATGAAACACACATGGCTACCAACTGACTATCAAGACCAAATTTCATGTACGAGGAGTAACAAAAAATTGGCTTTTGACATACTTATGAAGCGCAGGCAGCGGGCTAATGCTAACGCAGCTAGCAGCAAACGTCTACTCACGCTTCAAAATTACGCGAAACGCACACATTCAGATGTCGACATGAAACACACACGACTACGAACTTCCTATCGAGACCAATTTAATGTATGAGGGGAACAAAAAATTGGCTTTTGACGTACTCGGTACTTAGGAAGCGCAGCCGAAATGCTAATGCTAACGCGGCTAGCAGCAAAGGTCCCGTGCTCAGCTGCGAGCCACACTATCCTGTATAGCTCCGGTTGGAATGCTGCTAAAAACCATGAAACCTTCGAGACAAAATTAACCAACTAATAATTTGTCCTACTTTGCATGGGGGAAAGGCGACTGTCGAGGGGTGTCAGAACAGAACGCCCGCCATGCAGACGTACATGAACAGAAAACTTGCTTATCATGATTTTAACATGTTTAACTCAATATATTTTGTTTGAGAGGTGGCACACCATTCCTATTCTCATTACACACAACCAACCTGTTTCCAACTTTCTATGTGACTCGGAGAACTTCAGCCTGGCACTGACTGCACTGAGTGTAATGGTGTTGAAAATTCTGGCTGGGGGAGAAAATTCTACCCATACTGCCTTGCGCAACAGCAAACTTTCCGTATTTCGCAAAACGGAGCGAATCCGTAGCAAATCCACGGTAAAGGGAACCCTAAATTTACGGATTTTTTTAACAACATAGGGAAACTGGTTGTTCATGCTGGAACTGCTATCCCTCTCAGACAATCAGAAATTCTAAAAGAAAACTTTTTGAATTTACTGCTGAAACTGAACAACTTCAAGTTAGACCTTTTTGTTAGCAGCCCAACCCCTGCGGTTCAGATGGCTGAGCAGTTTAGCACAATGCACTCATCCAACAAGTTTCTCAATTCTACCTGTGCTGATCATTCAATAAAATGTATAAACAACTTCAAAGTGTTTTCTGGAGCAAAGCATTTATCAATGCCAAACAGGAAAGGTCAGAGAATCTTTCTATCAAGCTTGTTTAACTATGTGAACTTCACTGTGTTCCAAAAAGAGCGGTGCCAAACGACCCTGAAAAGGCAGACTAAGCTCCCTCCAGAGATAAATTGGCTGTTGCAAACCAAAACAACAGATACGAACGAGCTGAGACACATACAGAGAAACAAGGATGTCACCCCTCCATACAGTCATCAACAGTGACACCAATCGACCCTGAACAGGCAGACTCATCTCCTTCCATTTATAAATCAGCTAATGCCAACCACAACAACAGATACAAACCAGATGAGACACACAACGGAATACAAAGACGTCACCCCTTCACACCTTCATCATCATCGTCATCATCACCAAGCAGATCCCCATGCAGACATTTTCGGACGCCCTTAAAGCTTAAGTAAACAAAGGGATTCTCTAACACCCAAAATCAGATTAAACCCAGACCCTGGCTATAAACAGTGTGGCTCACTCTTAGAACTTGTTGTGTCTGATATCCGATATCGACCTGCCTCTACCTCCAGAACCATTGCCCATCAAGATGTGTCTGGTCATTTTTAAAATAAAATCCCGGTAATTACAAACAATAGATCTCTTAACACTAAAACGGCGTATAACCAAACAGTACATAATCTGAAAATAATATCTTGCAAAACTAATCTCTCATTCACAAAATAAACTGTTGAAGTAGCTACATCAAATACTACATCTGTGTCAGGAAAGCCTCTCCTAATAAATAATTTCATAATTACACAAGATATACATCAGAAACCTCGTTATATGTAAATACAGAACAATATGTGCTAATAGAAACTTGCCCCTCATATAATTATTTTATTAGTGACAGCAGAAAAAACAGAAGAGGCGGATGCCTTATTACAATCTTCCAAAACTCTCTTAACTTTAAAAAGGTATCCCTAGGTGAATTTGAATCCTTTGAATACCTAGCTTCTGAGATAAATGAGGCCAAAAACAATCCTATTGTTAAAAAGATATTTAAACCACCAAAGCCTAACACAAATTTTTTAAATGATTTCAACAAAATTTGCTCTACAATATTTATAGACTATGACCAGTTATTAATTGTGGGAGATTTCAACAACCATACTGACAAACCCCAAGATAGAGGAACAAAAGCATTAAAAGATATGCTCTTTAGCTTTGACCTAATCTATCATATTAAAGAATCAACACACAATCAGGGATACACTGTGCACTTAATTATTAGCAAAGACTTAAATATCTCCAACATTGCGTGAACTGATATTGCAGTATCTGACTTTTTCTGTATCTCATTTGAAAGCACCATCTCAGCTAAAATATCTAATCACAGTAAGACAATTGGGATAAGACAATTCAGCCGAAAACTTCAAGATGATGTACACTTCTTCTTTACCCCAATCCCCAACATTCACCAACATACATTCAGTAAACAAACTAACAAATGAATTTCTCTCCAAAATTTCAAGCATTATGGATAAGATTGCACTGATTAAAGTTAAAACTGTCCCAAGTAGAAAAAAGTCTTTATGGAGAAACAATCCACTGGTGTGCAGTGGAAAAAAGGGAATGTTGACGAGCCAAAAAAAGGGCGGAAAACTCGACCCCAGGTTCATTATGATATATACAATGAGAGACTGAACAAATATCAACCAAGTGAATCATTCTTCTATGAAATTATTCACAGAAACAACAATGCAACTACATTATTTGCTACAGTGGAGAGATTACCTTCTCCTCCTGTGACAGTAGCCCCCGAACTAAGCTGCATCAGGGCCTGCAATTAATTTTCCACCATAAGTTTAATTCGTACAACAGTTTCATCACCACTACCGATATTATGCCCACTTAACAGCCACACAGAGAAAATGACTGATTTCCAAACAATAAACCAATCGAGCCTTGATGAAATTATTGAGAAACTAAGCGCCGCCACCTGCTGCTTGGACATATTACCATCAGTTTTTCTTTAAAAGGTCCTCCCAGTCATCAGATCAGATCTGATCCATATAGTTAACTCATCCCTCCAGTCAGGTTTTTTCCCCCAAGATTTAAAAACAGTGCTTATCAAATGAATACTAAAAAAGAACCTAGACAGCACATTAATACAAAACTACAAACCAATCTCTAATCTCCATTTATCAGTAAAAATATTGAAAAAGCTGTGTTCCAACAGTTAAACAGCTTCCTAACAATGAACAATTGATATTTATCAGTCTGATTTCCGTAAGTACCACAGCACCGAGAATGCCCTCGTCAAAGTATAGAGTGACATCCTCAAAAATACCGAAAGTGGTTAAATCAGAGTACTGATACTATTACACCTCAGTGTGACTTTTGATACTGTTGATCATGATATATTACTGGAATGTCTTGAGAGCTGGGACTTGACTGGTTCAAATGCTACATTAACAACAAAAACGTCTTTGTGTCAATACGCAAATTCTCATCACAAGAAACAAAAAATCACATGCAGGCTCCCCCAGGGCAACATCCTAGGGCCCTGGCTATTTAGCATTTACATACTCCGATGCGACCCGACCCCGGATAAACGGAAGAAGATGGATGGATGGATGGATGGATGGATGCTCCCACTAAGCCAGATAATGAAAACAAATAATATTAACTACCACAACTATGCTTACGACACTCAGCTTTACACCTCAATTCACCAGGTGACTTTGAACCCATCCAAATCCTTAATAAATGCATTGAGCAAATTTACAGCTGGATGTCCCATATTTTCCTTCAAGTGAACAAAAACAAAACTGAAGTATTTATCTTCTGACCCAAAAAAGAATGATTAAATATCAGTACACAGCTTCCGTTGGTCCAACTAAAAATTAGCGACCAGCTGCGGCAGCGCTGGTGAGGGTCTTGGGGGGTGTCAAAACCCTCCCAAAAAAGCCTTGAAACCCCATTTGACCCCCCACCCATGGGCGTAACGGCCACGGGGTATGCTTGGGACATGTCCCCAACACTCTCTGTGTCAGTGCCCTGTCCCCCGCACTTTGTTCAGCTGTTTCTGACGTCTAATGTGCGGTAACATATATTCACGAGCGGTCTTTAAACGCACCTTAAGTGCACACAAGCAGGCATTGGTCACACACAGGTGCTGCAGAGTAGTTTATTAAGCAAAACCGCCAGTCGGAGGAAAAGGCTAAAAATAGTAAAAAATTGTTCTCTTACATTTCTTGGTAAATTTTGTGTCCACTATTGCTGTCCACATATTTGAGAGAAATAAATCGTTATTGCCCTTGTTACCAGAAAGATCAGAGAAAAGACATGAGGCTGGCAGCTGCAGCTGGGAGGATTTATGCAGGGTCTTTAGGTAAGGAGAGAAAGAGATCAGTTGCTGATAGAAACAAAACAGGTATCAGCACAGAGTTATTATTGTCAGTCACACTCCAAAATACGTTTTTGTCTGTAATTAGTTACATTAAGTAGGATCAATGCACAGTTGAAACTAGAAAAATTTGAGTATTGTGCAAAAGTGCATTGATTTTAGTAATTCAATGTAAAAAATGAAACTAATATGATATAGACTCATTATTATTACTGTAAGACATTTCAAGCCATTAGTGGTTATACTTTTGATGATTATGGCTTACAGAGTATGAAAATCCCAAATTCAAAATTTCATAAAATTAGAATATTACATGAAATAAATAGAACAGGAACGTTAAATAGAGAAATGTTGCTACTTTGAACAGTCTAATAAAGCATACGTAATCATCTGTATATAGTTGGTTTGGGCCTCTTTTGCATCACTTCCTGCCTCAATGCGGCATGTCATAATTGCTATCAGTCTGTAGCTCTGCTGGGGTGTTATGGAAGACCACGATGAGGGCATTTACTGGTATTAGCTGATTAGAGCATGACACTTTAGACCTAAAATATTGAACCTTTTCACAATATTCTAATTTTCTGAGATTTTGAATTTGATGAGTCTTTATTATCTTTTAGTTTCACATTTTAAGTTGAATTAATGAAACAAAGGAACTTTTGCATAATATTCAGATTTTTCAAGTTTCACCTGTAAATCAGCTTGGTAGCCTGTACAAAACTTTTATTCTGAAGAGTTGATCTGTCATGATTGTGTTTTTTTTATTGTGATTTGCTGAAGCCAGTGTGTAAACTTGAAGAGTCTTTCTTTAATGTGTAGTTAAATATTTCCAGGTTGACCTTAAAAGTCAGTTGAGACTGACATTTATCTGCGTTATTTGTCCCTGCTGACTAGAGGGAGCTCATCACTATTAATAACTTTGTATGAACCATTATTAATATTGCTGATAACTAAGCCACTTATTGTGCATCGGTGAATTAAATGGTTCTTTTGTCATTGAGGAAAGGTGCAATCTATGTGAGAGGATGATCAATCATACACCCCCTTTGAAATGACCAAGACCCCCATTGCCCCCTCAATCAAAATTGTCTGGAGACCTGGCCAGAAATCTAGGTGTAATAATAGACTCAAACCTGAACCTCCAGGGTAACATAATGGCAATAACATGGTCAGCTTTCTTTCACCTGAAGAACAACTCATCCAAGAGTAAAGGATAGATGGAGACTCATTTTTTTCTGTTATATAGAGTGAAGACTTTTTCACATTGCTGTGAATATAGTCCGGCTGCAATTGCTTTTTGCAACATTTTTCAGTGGTTTCATTTAATGGACTTAAAGATTTTTGTACAGTTTGATCATATTTTCCCATATGTACTTGAACTTATTTGACTTGAACTGAAATCTCTGCATACATTTGCACACTATCACTGCCTGTGTTCTCCTTCATTGGTATTTGAAAAAAAGAGTGAAATGCTAAACTAAACTGGTATTAATATTATATGAGCTGCAGTGTTTCATATCACGGTTCTCAGTTTTACTCCTCATCTGGGTTATTGCTGCTACAGCGTGTCTTCAATGATCACACTCGACACAGGGGATAATCATCCCTGGACCTAACCGACAGATTAGTTCTACAGTTAAGATTTGACCAAATATGTTTTTGTTACAGGTACCATGTGTGTGTGACCATCCTAATCTACTTCCTTCCGCTGCTGGTGATGGGCTGTGCTTACCTTGTGGTGGGCCTAAACCTCTGGGCCAGTGAGATCCCAGGAGACTCTTCAGACCGTTACAAGGAGCAGCTCACTGCCAAGCGCAAGGTACCTTTCATCTGTTGAACAACCACATTTTAATTCCTTTTATTTATTAATCCAAATGTATCTACTTTTTATTTCTTAATAGACTGGGCTTTTCATCCTTCAGAAGGAGTGGCTAAAAGTCTAACTAGTTTTTTTCTTTTTAAAATAAAATTCTAACACCCATACCACAAACCTAAACCAAGCGCTCATTGCTTTAATGTTTTAGTGCGGCCACTTTTGTAGCCCACCTACGTCCCTTCTACTAACCACAACCTCTTTATCCATTGTGTTTGCTACAGCCCACTTTCTCTTTAATACTGGTTTTATTCTTTGGACTCCTTGTCACAGCCCTTGCTTTCTTTCACAGCCCTTGTGTAACCCAGTGTTAAAACCGTGATAAAAAATATACTTATTGATATTACTGATTAAAAGCCCCTAATTTCATAATAAGAATATATATGGACAAAGAGTATATTAATATAAATTGATAAATATCATTAAAAAAATCATTTAAAAAGACATAATAAATAACGCTATAGTATAAAATCATCATTAGCCAATAAGGTCAAGTCTCCTCTCCTGACCTCTACGTCCTCTGTACATGCTCATCAGACATGCCAGAGACGCAGACAGAGCGAGACATTGCACCTGCTCCGGAGAAGCTAACGTGTTAGTAACAACCTTTTTGGTGAAAATACACAGTTATAGGTAAGCAAAACCGACCCAAACTAAGCTAAACCTTGCGATATACAGATTAATGACAATTCGTTTTATTAAATTTAAGATACTGAGTCCCAAAGGCTGTGAATCCTCGCTGGTTTGGAAACCCTGTGTCCTACTTGGATGTAGCATGGTGAGTGCCATGCATTGTGTATGGGGCTGGTTAGCATGCTAATCTCCGGATGCTAGTCTCCGAGTGGTATCTCTATTTTTCTAGTAGATAGTTTTTTCACTACGAAAATGCACTTTTAGAGGTAAATAGGTTAATCCAAGGTCCCAATTCATTTGATACGAAATGCTATTTCAAGGTTTATGCAAAGTCAATTGTGTAGAGGCATAAAATGCCGTTTTCTATGCAAAATAGTTCATATAGCACATGCTAATTCTTACCCTGGTGGTGCTAATGTGGGTTAGCTACTGTGGAAATTATTAGGGTTGATGTCAAGTGCTGGTACATGCACTTTGCCTGTTTTTTTTTAAGACATTTCTGTTTTAAAAAGTAAGAAATGTTTATTTTATGCACTTAAAGCCTGTGAGTGTAATTTTTGAGTTTAAACTGTACTTGCTATACACTTTTGAGAGAAACTATTTGTCTACTAAATTTAAACTAATGTAAATTTGGGTTATTTTTTATTTAGTAATACTTGAATTATAATGTTGTACAACTGAAGATGTTTTGAATAATTTTAAACGCTTTTATTAGTAACTATAGTCTTTATAGAACATAATTTAAGCTATTGTCTGACCTGTTTCCAAGTCAGTTTTTTTTGTGTATATCCAATTCAAGAAGATGCTCCAGATCTGGATGGCGAGCCCTAGCCCGAATCACAGTAACTGGTATTTGTAACCCGACTGGTTACGGTCATACACGAACATTGAAAGACTAAACGAACATTGAAAGACTAAACGAACATTGGAAGACTTTACAAACATTGAAAAGACTTTACAAAAATTTTGGGAGTATTTTTATTTTATTTTATTTTTCAAACTGCGCAAATTGTGTTACCATTGTACATAATTCTCTTAAACTAAATTGCAGAGTAAAACTTTATTATTTTCCTGCAATCTCTTGTGTGTGTGTCCTTTGATGTTGTACACCCTAGGCTCCCCCGAATTTTACAATCTATCTGATCTAGCCCAATTGTCCCTTCAGTCCGTCCTTCACTATATAAGGGCACAGATAGCACCATATGTGTTACAAAAAGTGGCGAGCTAGCCAGGAGCCTACAGCGGTGTGTGACATCATTGGAATCTCCTTTGACCTCTGACCAAACAGTCCATATATGGTCAGAATGGATTTTGTCCAGAAAAGTGGTGTTAAAGTACCAAATGCAGTCATTGTTAGTGGTGTAACTGATAGAGAGAAAGACAAAGAGGTTTTTGAGTTTTTAGAGTAACATGATACTATCCGAAGAGTACTTACCGTCGATGATGACTCATCTGAATTTTACGGAAGTTACATCTTAGAGTTCGAGTCCGGTGTAGCAGTTGAAACCTTAGCACCTTTGTTGCCCTACCTATTACAGTCCAATGACAATCCCCATGTTAAATACTGTATTCGGGCTTTAACTGATGTATACACCAAAACTGTAGGGGGCAGTGTTACTGAAGCTTACCTGAGCAATTTAAAGGGTTTAGCCAAGTTCAGTGGGAAAAGTTTTGAAGAAATGTTGCGGGAGGTTATGTCCACAATAGGGAAGACCATTCAAGCTGCTGAGATAGCTGAGGCCAACCCCACAGACAGCTTTTCTGATCACCCCTACCCTATTGTAGAACCCACACAAAGTGGAGTCTCACCTCCGCACCCTATTGAAACACGTTACTGCCCTCTTTAAACTAACGTCTGCCCCTGTTGCGGGACAAACAGAGGCTAGTGCAGAGTTGAACCGTCCCACCAAGTTCAAACGAAAACCTCCATTTAAAACTAGTGTTAACCTAAAGTCACACACAAAAAACGATCCCTTTAACCTTCCTAACGGCTTAATAGGCACGAAAAGTACGGCCCAAGTGAAAATCAATGGTCATACTGTGAGTTGTTTATTAGATACTGGGTTTCAGGTGACTACTGTCCCTGATTCCTACTACCAACAACATCTGTTCACTCACAAGATTAAGCCAATTTGTGAACTGTTAGAAGTTGAGGGAGCCAACGGTCAGTGTGAACCCTACTTGGGCTACATTGAAATGCATGTCACTTTCCCGAAAGACTTTCTTGGTGTCGAAGCTGAAGTACCGACACTTGCCTTAGTTGTCCCTGATGTGCGTGCAGCTTCTCAGTCATTGGTGCTTATAGGGACAAACACGTTAGATGTACTTTACGAATTGTACGCTGATGCCTGTTCTGAACTACAGCCAACCATGTCACAGGGCTATAAGGCAATGTTAAAAGTCCTTGAGCTGCGACACCAGCAGTCCAAAGACAGTAGCCTTGGTTTAGTGACACTGCACAACAAAGATCCACAGTTAGTTCCTACAGGCCAAACAGTTGTTCTAAATGGCTCTGTAGCTTTGTCAGCTGGTAACAGTGAAAACTCTGTTCTGTTAGAGCACCCGTTAATGTCAGCCTTACCTGGTGGCATCCTCATAAAACCCTGCTTAATAGACTTACCTGAAAGAACACCTTACCTTGTTCCAGTTGTACTTACCAATTAATCCGAACACGACGTGACAATTCCCCAGAAATGTGTCATTGGGGAAAACAGTGCATATCAAAGAGTCCTATCGCAAGAACACTCAGTGCAAGCCCAAAAATCTAAAACTGATCAAAAGGCCAACCTGACATTCAACTTTGACTCCTCCCCCATTAGTGCTGAATGGAAGGAGCGCATAACAGAGAAACTAAGTCAAATGCCAGAAGTATTTGCCCAAAATGACATAGATTTTGGAAAAACGGCTCAAGTGAAACACACAATCAAATTATCAGATGAAACCCCATTCAAACACAGAACGCGTCCCATACATCCAAATGACCTGGAAGCGGTCCGTAAGCATCTCAAAGAACTCCAATAAGCAGGCGTGATCGGAGAGTCCACCTCTCCCTTTTCTTCGCCCATTGTAGTCGTGCTAAAGAAAAATGGCGATGTCCGCCTTTGTATTGATTACAGAAAACTTAACATGCAAACTGTAAAAGATGCTTACGCACTCCCCAACTTGGAGGAAACGTTTTCCACCTTGAACGGTTCTCAGTGGTTCTCCGTCCTCGACTTAAAGTCGGGATACTACCAAATTGAGGTAGAGGAGCTGGACAAACCAAAGATGGCGTTTGTGTGTCCCATCGGCTTTTGGGAATTGAATAGAATGCCCCAAGGCATTACAAACGCCCCCAGCACATTCCAACGCCTCATGGAGAAATGTATGGGCAACATGAATTTGCATGAAGTGATTGTGTTTCTCGATGATATCATTATATTCTCCAAAACACCCGAAGAACATGAGGTCCGCTTAATGAAAGTCCTCAAACGCCTAAAAGACTACGGATTAAAACTCTCCCCTGAGAAATGCAATTTTTTTCAAACTTCGGTCAGATATCTCGGTCATATCGTTTCCAGGGATGGGGTAGAAACCGACCCTGAAAAAGTGAAAGCCCTAAGTACTTGGCCTGTGCCCCGTGATCTCAAACAACTCCGCTCATTCTTAGGCTTTTCAGGGTACTATAGGTGGTTTATTAAGAACTATTCCAGCATCGTTAAGCCCCTCACTGACTTAACCTCAGGCTACCCTCCTTTGCGCAAAAGCACAAAGCTCAAAACGAAGCTTGTCCAGTATCATGATCCAAAGACACCTTTCGGCGAAAGATGGACTTCCTCCTGTGACCTTGCTTTTAAAACCATCATCGAAAAGCTCAGTACTGCACCTGTCCTGGGTTTTACTGACCCTAAGTCTTCATATACACTCCATACTGACGCCAGCACCACAGGACTTGGCGCCGCCCTCTATCAAGAGCAGAATGGTCAGACTAGGGTTTTAGCTTATGCAAGCCGGGGGTTGTCTAAAAGTGAGTCCCGTTACCCCGCCCATAAGTTAGAATTTCTAGCCCTAAAGTGGGCAGTAACGGTAAAGTTTGCAGACTACTTATATGGAAATCAGTTTACTGTCATGACCGATAGTAACCCTCTGACGTACATATTAACTACTGCTAAGATGGACGCCATGAGTTATAGGTGGCTAGCTGCTCTGTCTACGTTTACTTTTAAGCTCCAATACAGAGCAGGCAAACTTAACTCAGACGCAAATGGCCTTTCCAGATGGCCACATGGCGAGTTACTTAATGACGCAGTGTCCCAAAAAGAGCTGGACCGCATACGGCAGTTCACACATACTCACCTGTCCCTACCTGAGAATAGCTTAAGTTCTGAAGTAGTGCCTGCTATTTGCGAGTAACACCTTGTCTGTAGCTCCCAAAACATCCCTTTGGTTCAGTCGTTAGCCCTTACTGTAGCCGCCATTCCAGATGACTTTGTCGATGAAACAAACTGTGGTGGTCTTCCTGTCGTACCCCACATGTCCCCTGAACAGATCAAAAACCAACAAAGAGCAGATCCCTGTATAAGAGAAGTCATCGCTCAAATCGAAACTGGTGAAAAAGTCCCACCTACCGTACGAACTGAACTTCCTGACATCAATTTGTTACTTCAAGACCTCAATCGATTTGAAATGCACAATAACCTCCTGTACCGAACACGCCAAGACGGAGGAAAATGTTACTTACCAACTTGTCTTACCTGAACAGCTCCGGGACTCTGTCTTCCAAAGTCTCCATTGTGACATGGGACATTGAGCGTACTTTAGATCTCGCCAGAACAAGATTTTATTGGCCTCGCAAGGCGACATACATTGAAAATAAGATCAAAACATGTAATCGCTGTGTAAGACGTAAGACTCCTCCAGAAAAAGCGGCCCCGCTTGTCAATATTAAGTCCACCCAACCACTTGAGTTAGTCTGTATGGACTACCTGTCCATTGAGCCTGACCAAAGTAATACAAAGGATATGTTCGTATTAACCGATCATTTCACGAAATACCCAATAGCCATTCCTACAAGCAATCAGAAAGCTCAGACCGTCGCAAAAGCACTTTGGGACAATTTCATCGTTCATTACGGGATACCCGAACGGTTACATAGTGATCAGGGTCCTGATTTTGAGTCCCACATCATTCAAGAACTTTGCAAAATCATGGGCATGCGAAAAATCCGAACAACACCGTATCAGCCCAGAGGGAATCTGGTAGAACGCTTCAACAGAACGTTATTGAGCATGTTGGGTACTCTGGAGGAAAAAGACAAAACTCAGTGGCACAACTATGTCAAACCACTCGTTCATGCGTACAATTATAAGAAAAATGACACAACTGGTTTTGCCCCATACGAGTTAATGTTCGGTCATCAGCCAAGATTGCCCGTTGATTTAGCATTTGAACTCCCCTTGCACAACAAAAGTTTCAAGTCACATTCTCAGTACATCGAAAAACTAGACTACGCTAAAGGAAAGCTATAAATTAGCAGCAGAAAGTGCTAATTTAAAATCCAAGAAAGAAAAAAAACAAGGTTTGACATACGAGTGAAATCTTCAAGACTAGAACCAGGCGACAGAGTTTTGGTACGAGCAGTTCGCCTCAGAGTCACTCGAGTTTATGAAATTCCCAAAGCAAAAGCATGCTTTGAAGATCAGAGTCCTGCTGAAACTCACTTACCTGGATGTGACAACTTACCTGGAAATGACAACTTACCTGGAAATGACAACTTATTGAATAATGGAAATCTGGAGGAAAACGAAACCATTGAGGAAGAGACAAACAATGACAATGAAATGGAAAATGGAACCAATTTACCGGATGAACCTACCTGTGATGGACCTGTGGAGGAAAAAAGATCAAATGACAATCAAACAGAATCGAGTCAGTCAAAAACTGACAGTGAAACCACACAGACTGTGAGACGCTCTGAGAGAACAACAACCCAACCAGAACGACTATTTTACTCAGTCCCCCTCACTTTCTCACCTAATCTAGTCTGTCTGATCACTTCTGAGTTTAAAAATGGACTCTAAGGTTTTTTTTCCTTTGGTGCGGTTTGTATTCAGACTGTTAAGTTTTGCAAGTGGACTATATTTTGTAAACATCTACATGTGTGACGATCGGTGCTGCTATGGGACAGCAATGACGTGGGCGTAGCTAAGCGCAAAGACCCGGAAATGGATGTAAACAGCAGCATAATCATATGGATATCAGAGGTGCAGGATGGATGGCAGGGCGAAGAAACGCGGAGGAGAGCCAGGGCAAGATGACAAGGCTGGGAGGTGGCTGAGCTATGCGGCCGAGCTGCAGGTGAGACCTGAGAGAAATTGGAGCAGCTGGCTGTTAGCACCGGGGCTCACAGCGGCAGAACGAAGCCGGAGAGAGACGGAGCAGGCTGACTGGATTGGAGTTTTCGAGATGTGTGGTGACGTGGTTTGTTGAACTGATGCGTGGTTACGATCAGAGGCAAGGTTTCACTGAGCGATGAGTGGTAAGTGCAGGAATCTTCAGACTGAAGCTAACGTTCTTTCCTGTTAACTTATTGTTCAGCTGTTTATCCTGAGAAAACTGTTCTGTCTGTGTCATGATCTCCCGACAATTGCGGTCCGAGCAGCTCATTCAATGCAAGTTTCGAAATGTTATGTTTGAAAACAGCGAATGCGTACAGTAACCCAGGAGACGATGTGCTCTGCTTGCGCTGACCCCTGACATGCTTGCAGAATGATTAAATAGAAGACAAAGATCAGGGATTAATAACATTCACTACAGCATACGGGATATTGATTTTTGGCGCTGTGAGTCAAACATGTAGGTTAAATAATATGAATAATTTGACAAAAAAGGCGCCATATCCTCCATATCATCAGCACATACACCCTGGGTGGGGTTGGCAAAAGGGCCTTTCGTGTGGACTTTGCATGTTCTCCCCGTTATCCCTTGAGTAGTTAATGTGAGCTACTCTCACAAAAACATGCCCCAGTTCTGGGCTATATAATGCCTCCTCCTGGCTGACCGGGGCGCCTGAGGAGTTGGAGAGGATCTGGGTGGAATAGTGTGATCCTTCCACACGCTACGTCCAGCTGGGGGAACCCCACCCCCTCGGGTGAAAGAATGGGCCCGCTCACTCCTCAAGCAGGAAAGAGGTTTGAGCTTCAGTGCGGGGCCCTCCTGCGGTTGGCAGAGGGAGAGCAATGCCCAGGACTGTACTTGGGTAGGAACACCTGGGTGATAATAATGGGAAAAACCGTGGGATAAAAAAAACATTAAAAAAAGGCTCTTTGAAGCCATTCAATAGCAAGACTCCAGCATTTTCTTGTCAAATTTTTAAGAACATTTTGCCACTACTGGACATTGACTACAGAGGTTAAATGCTCAATATACCGTGATATTAATTTTAGCTCATATTGCCCAGCCCTAGATCCGACCATTTAAAAACACAGCATCCATAGGTGTTTGGTTTCTTCTTTTTTTTGGGATAATTTATTTGTTTCTTATTTACTTAAATTTTGTAATTTTAGTTTTTTTTCTAGTTTGTTTAATGTTCTGTCTTGCTGTTTCTCTGCTGTTAATCGAAAATAAATCATACAAAATAAAACATACTGTGGTCGGATTTTAGACTCTTAATAAAATGAGAAAGATTCCTTTAAACATTTTTAATTTTTTAATATGATTTTAATTGATCATACAAGAGGACAGTACCACATCACAGTAGAATGCAAACTACCGACCTGTCTCGGTCTTACAACAACAAGCTATATTATTTCTAGCAACCTTGGTCTATCTATTCTACTCAATAAAGTACAACTCTCAAGGTGAAAATCAGAGACTTCGTAGCGCCTTTCTCTTTGATTAGGAAGCTGTGAACTTTGTAGACCTTTAAGGATGCCCGGTCGAAGAGCCATCTCCATGGTAACACAGGATGTGGACTATCATTATCAAAATTCTCTGACCATGACTTGGGTTAAGGCGTCACTCAATAAGACTAAATATTCAAACTAATACTACAACATTAAGTAAACATGTGTCACAGTTGATTACAAAGTACAGATAAAGCTTAACACTAAATTACTCCACCACACATACACAAATAAAACAGCAGGAACATGGAGCATCAAGAATCCACAAGGAAGAAAAGAACTATGGTACTATCTGAACAAACAAAAGAATCTAGAAAGAATAGAGTAATGTGTGGATCAGAAACTGTAGTGGACCACCAACACAGACAGCATACAGGAAGGGACAGAGTCTTCTTTTTTTCCTAAGGTCCTTCAATGTTTGCAGTGACATGCTGCAGATGTTTTACCACACAGTCATCAGTAGTGTGCTTCTGTATGCTGTTGTCTGCTTGGGAAGTAACACTACGGACAAAGACTGTAGACGTCTGGAAAAACTGGTCAAAAAGGCCCGTTCTGTACTGGGTCAGGAGCTGGACCCTGTAAGAACTGTGGTGGCGAGGCAGATAAGGTGGAAGCTGCAGGGCATTCTGGGTAATACTAAACACCCCCTCCATGATGTCCTGACCAGCCAGAGAAGAAGCTCTTGAACGACTGAGAGGTTTAGGAGATCGTTTGTTCCTGCATTCATAAGACTATTCAACAGACATCCAACATGTTTCCTAAATTATTTTATTATTATTATGTATCTTTTTTTCTTTTCCCAATCTAAGATGTATTTGTAATCATACGAGCACTTGAGAAATTGAATTTCCCCTTTTTTGGGGATAAATAAAGTATCTATCTATCTATCTATCTACAGTATCTGGAGAAGAGCTTAAAGACTAATGGTGCATTCTATTTATGTTGGGAGTTGGAACTCAGAACTTGGAGCTGGGTTGGCATCATGCCTGAGTAACCAGCGTTTCCTTGGATAAGTCAGGATTCTATTATGGCAACGCCCAGGTAGCTATACTTGATACTACTTAAAATTTTTTTTGAAGCTGTACTTTCCATATGCAAACACCACTTTAATTTAGTTGAGAGTTGGCTCTACATGTAAGATGGATTTTAGACACATTCTTACTAGCTGTCTTGTAAAATAGGCATAATTGCCACACCACTATCGGTGATGTGATGAGTGGCCCTGTTTAAAGTCAAAGTCAGAGCAGAAAAGGGTCTCAAAACAATCTCAGGGAAGAGGTGAAGGGTGGCAGCTGGGACATGGAGCAGGCAGTGAAAAATTATAAGATGAGGAACAACTGGGAAGGGGAGCATAATTGTTGGCTCAGAGTAATGCCTGTTCTACCTGTATTTATGTTCAACCATTACTCAAACCACGATACATATGATCAAGCCATGAAATCAGCAACTCTCCAAATAAACAGTGGGTTCAAAAACACATTAAACCAACCTAATGACACAAAATGTAAATCATTTTATGAATCTTAGTTTAATTGTCCCTCCCTAGACACATAAATAAAAAATCTCAATCATACTGTGAGAGGACTTTTGGCAGCAAAAAAGGTTAAAAAATAAAGTGGTTCAAAATGATCATCTGTGGGCAAAAAGCTGGCAAGCTTAAGTCAGCTTTTTGGCTTGGAATGGACCTGTGGTTCCAGGGCTTTGCTCCAATTTCTTTTTAACTGGACTGCAAGTTTGTTTTCCGCAATAAAAAGAAAAAAGAATCATCGGATGCACAGAAAATCTTAAAGCTCTAAGCTTATTTAGCGTCTTTTCTTTTCTAGCAACTTACAGACATGCCGACGCATGAGTTGGGGCTCCCTTCTACTGTATATGGTTGGAATGCTGCTGAGACTAAGTGTCGGAACTTCCGAACTCAGTCCTTTGTAATATCAGTGACTTCAGCAAAATCCCTGGTGTTCCTGTGAATGCTGAGAGATGCAGTTTGATCAGTCCATTCAGGCTGTTGGCCCAACAGTAGCTAAAGATGAGGGTGATGATAAGGAGGCCCTTTATCTTGAAAAATGTTCAGTAAAAGGCAATTGAACTGTTCAAATTAAGAGTTTCATGATGTTTGGATGGTACACTACTGCAGAAAAATGTTTCCTGATCACATTCTTGTGTTGTCTTTTGCCCAACAGGTAGTGAAGATGATGATTGTGGTGGTGTTTACGTTTGCCATCTGCTGGCTGCCCTTTCATGTCTATTTCCTGCTACACCAGTTCTTCCCTGAGTTGTTTGAAGAAACATATATCCAGCAGTTTTATCTGGCCATCATGTGGTTGGCTATGAGTTCCACCATGTACAATCCCATCATTTACTGCTGCCTCAATGACAGGTTAGTCAGCACCTTCACACATACAGGCATGCCAATCTGTTATTCATCACTCATTAACATAAAGCTGTGTTTACTATATTAACAGAGAAAACTGATCAGAAAGAAAATTCTTCCACTTTAAAAAATAAAGCTTCACAGCTCTATGTATTTGTGGTGGTCATAACTTCATTTAGGAAATGTTTAAACTGAAAGATGCTCCTCATCTTATTCCTATTAAATATTTTTTCCCTTCAAAAATGATTTGGGAATTTGCAACAGTACTAACTTCTTAAGATTTCTGCCATTAAAATGTGTTTATCCTAGGTGTAGTAGTGTACAAGCAAGTGTGTGCTTGGCCCCACCCTCATGATACCTTCTCCTACCCTGATCCCGTCAGCTCAGGATCACTGAGGCTCTGCATATGAACCAAGAATTTGGAATTTACAGACCAATGCTTAATTCTTGGAGATTTTATCCCTACAATGTATTATGAGTGTGCTGGTACACCAAACATGCTGATTCGGTACGTACCTTTGTTTAATGTCACCGTTTGGTTAATTTTCGGTGCAGTAAAATAGTGAAAAAACTTTTTCTGTTGCTTTAATTACATTTAAATTAAACGTTACTTGTATTAAACTCTCCAACAACATATTCTATGAAAAACAAATGTAAAAAATTAACTTTAAGATTTTCCCTTTGGAAATTATTTTTATAATTTTTTACGCATAAACAAGTCATTCTGTGCAGTTTCTTTTTTTAGATTTTTCATTTTTCTCGTTTTTTTCCCCCCATTTTTATCACCCAGTGTTCAGTCCTGGGCATTGCTCCCCCTCTGCCAACCATGGGAGGGTCCCACACTGAAACTCAAGCCTCAGGCCCTTCTTTCCACCTGATGGAGCGGGGTTTCCCCAGCTGTGCGTAGCGCATGGAATAATCACGTTATTCCAGCCAGATTCGCCCCGCCCCCCTCAGGCACCCCGGCCAGCCAGGAGGGGCAGTGTACAGCCCAGGACTGGTGCATATTTTTGTTGGAGTAGCTCACTTGAACTACCTAAGAGAACACAGGTAAAGTCCACACAACCCCACCCACGATGTGGGTGCCGATGATGCGGAAGAACGAACTCACCCTCAGCACCCACAGCGTCCCAGGCGGGAATCGAATCCAGGACCTTCTGGCTGTGAGCTGAGCTACCAGCTGCGCCACCGTGTCCCCTGACTGTGCAGTTTCAAAAAATCAACATTCATCTTTGCAAATCTGGACAGATCCTTAGAGGACTGTCAGACAGTGTTTCCCCTCTGAACTTACAGTTCTCTTTAGGTTTGTGCGGCTGGAGAACAGATCTGGATGGGGAAACTCATATCCACGCCCGTCCCCCCAACCCCCATTCTCGAAGTGTTTTGCTCTCCCTCTGCCAACCCCAGGAGGGCGCTACACTGGGCTCAAGCCTCCTTCATGCATTAAGGAGTGATGAACACTTCTTTCAAGTCAATTAAACGCTCAAAATGGCCAGAAAAAGAACTTTCATCTGAAACTCGACAGTCTATTCTTGTTCTTAGAAATGAAGGCTATTCCATGCGAGAAATTGCTAAGAAATTGAAGATTTCCTACAACGGTGTGTACTACTCCCTTCAGAGGACAGCACAAACAGGCTCTAACCAGAGTAGAAAAAGAAGTGGGAGGCCGCGTTGCACAACTGAGCAAGAAGATAAGTACATTAGAGTCTCTAGTTTGAGAAACAGACGCCTCACAGGTCCCCAACTGGCATCTTCATTAAATAGTACCCGCAAAACACCAGTGTCAACATCTACAGTGAAGAGGCGCTGCGGGATTCTGGGCTTCAGGGCAGAGTGGCAAAGAAAAAGCCATATCTGAGACTGGCCAATAAAAGAAAAAGATTAAGATGGGCAAAAGAACACAGACATTGGACAGAGGAAGACTGGAAAAAAGTGCTGTGGACGGATGAATCCAAGTTTGAGGTGTTTGGATCACAAAGAAGAACGTTTGTGAGACGCAGAACAACTGAAAAGATGCTGGAAGAATGCCTGACGCCATCTGTTAAGCATGGTGGAGGTAATGTGATGGTCTGGGGTTGCTTTGGTGCTGGTAAGGTGGGAGATTTGTACAGGGTAAAAGGGATTCTGAATAAGGAAGGCTATCACTCCATTTTGCAACGCCATGCCATACCCAGTGGACAGCGCTTGATTGGAGCCAATTTCATCCTACAACAGGACAATGACCCAAAACACACCTCGAAATTGTGCAAGAACTATTTAGAGAAGAAGCAGGCAGCTGGTATTCTATCGGTAATGGAGTGGCCAGCGCAGTCACCAGATTTGAACCCCGTTGAGCTGTTGTGGGAGCAGCTTGACCGTATGGTACGCAAGAAGTGCCCATCCAACCAATCCAAATTGTGGGAGCTGCTTCTAGAAGCGTGGGGTGCAATTTCTCCAGATTACCTCAACAAATTAACAGCTAGAATGCCAAAGGTCTGCAATGCTGTAATTGCTGCAAATGGAGGATTCTTTGATGAAAGCAAAGTTTGATGTAAAAACAATCTTATTTCAAATAAAAATCATTATTTCTAACCTTGTCAATGTCTTGACTCTATTTTTTATTCATTTCACAACGTATGGTGGTGAATAAGTGTGACTTTTCATGGAAAACACAAAATTGTTTGGGTGACCCCAAACTTTTGAACGGTAGTGTATATATGGATAAATGCACACCAATTCCAGTGCCCTTGCAGCTAAGGCTTTTTAAGGTGGATTTGGAGATTAGTAGCAATGATGTATATCTCTGAAACTTCTACAAAACCAAGTAAACATGTATGTAGAAAGTGGTAGATGCAATTAATGTCTATGAAACATGAAATGGATTACACATGCTGGGATGCTACAGAAATGCTATCATTCACAGTAACTAAGCCCTGAAAGTATTACTGTAAACATAATTTCTGACTATTTGACCTTGACCTTTGTTTCATTTGTGCAAGGACTTAGACTGGTGTAAAGATTACTCATAAAAAGCCTTTGTATGAATGTTTATGTTCATAAAGGTGATAGTTTCCAGGTGTGCCAGTGTGCAAGTACCACAAGTGTTAACCAGAAACAGAAGGATCTGCATGTGATTGTTTTATTTACGTTTATGCATTACATTACATTAATTAGTGCAGGGTGAACCATGGTGCTAGAGTTTCATCTCCAAAGATGCAGACCACACTGACACCGGTGAACATCCAGGGAGTGGACTGTTCAAAGTACTTGAGTGTTCACCTGAACAATAAATTAGACTGGAAACCCCAACTTCTACAAACAGACACAAAGGCGATTGATTAGAAACGTTTTTCTTTTTTTGCAAAAAATACACAGACGTTGAATGGTTTTGTTCTTACTCTTCTGTTTTTTACACTGTCAAATTTTTTTTTTAATCGCACTGATCCGAGGTCTGATCAAGACTTTCTCTACAGAACATGCTAAAGGCAAATGTTCAGTTTGTGACCTTAAAGTTCTCCTTCACTTGTGATTTTAGTGTTCTCTGGTATGAAAGAATGCTGTCTGAGTCAGTTTCTGTAAAAAAATATTCTCAACATGATGTGGGGGGCTTGCTCAGTAAGTACTCTGTAGTCTGATTGGCTAACTGCAACACTGCTCTTACACTGGCCCTGTTTACTAAAATCAGTAACATGAGACAAAAATGGTGCAGGTATTTATGCTTAGACTGAGTTTACATCCCAGTTTAGGCAGCATTACACAACAAGACCGGACTCCGATGTGCTGCTGGCAGCAGCAGGACTCCACCACCTCAGCTACTGGAATTACTGTCTTCAGGACGCCACAAGCAGACAGGTATTTGGCGCCACAGTCTCCCTCTTTGTTACCGAGTTACTCCTTGATGATTTATTCTCCTCCGTTTACCAATATGCTTAAATCCAGCAAGTTATCACATCCTTTTAAGTTCAACCTCGAGGCAAAGCCAATACTGAAAGCTCCGTAGCCTTTAGCAGCTGCAAGAGGCTCTGCTTTCACCTTGCCAAAAACAATATTTCAGTAGGCGGTCCAAAGCTAGGTAGGCAAGGCCATGATTGCTACATAAGCATTATGACGTGTGGTATTTGGGCTTTTTCAAACTCAGGTGTTTTCTGGTCACTTTTCTTTATATAACTGATTTAGGGATTGGAGAATGTTCATATGCAGGATGCTTTCAGAACAGAGTGACTGATTTTAATGACAGAAAACTCAGTTTTTCAAGATTTTCAGTGCAGGAGAACTTTAAGCTTAAATAAATTGACCTGAAAGTCCTGTAAATTAATTTGAAAATGCTAAATAAAGCATTGGAGTAGCCTAGTCTAAAGCCAGGTTATACCTACTTCCCTCCAGGATTTCCCAATCTGGCAATCGCAACTACTAACAAATTCAGCCTATCCACCCAAATTTGATTTCTTTAGAGTTTTGTTTTTATTTTTTAACATTAGGTATGTGTAGATACATTTACAGATATAGAAACCTATACCTACATATTTATATGTAAATATACAGTGGCAAGAACAAGTATTTGATACACTGCTGATTTTTTTTATTTTTGTAAGTTCTTTTTAAGCATGTAGAGGTCTATAATTTGTATCAAATGTACTCTTCAACTGTGAGGGACAGAATCTAAAACAAAAATGCAGAACATCACAATGGATGATTTTAAAATAACTAATTTTCATTTTATTACATGACAGAAGTATTGGATACATCAGACAAACAGAACTCAATATTTGGTACAGAAACCTTTGTTTGCATATACAGAGATCAGAGTTAGGGTGAATGAGAATATTCACAAGCTTATTACAGAGATCAGACATTTTCTGTAGTTATTCACCAGGTTTGCACACACTGCAGCACTGGTTTTGGCCCATTCCTCCTTACAGATCTTCTACAGAGGGTTCAGGTTTCAGGGCTGTCATTGGGGAACACAGACTTTCAGCTCTCTGCAAAGATTTTCTATTGGATTCAGGTTTGGAAACTTGCTAGGGCACTTTAGGAACTTGAGATGGATCCAACAGAGCAATTCCTTAGTCGCCCTAGCTTTGTGTTTCTTGTGTTTGTTTTGCTGGAAGACCAAGCTATGACCCATCTTCAATACTTTTCCCGGGAGAAGGAGATTGTTGGCCAAGATCTCACGATACATGGCCCCATCCATTCTCCCCTCAATACGATGCAGTTGTCCCATCCCCTTTGCAGAAAAGCATTCTCAAAGAATGATGTTTCCACCTCCATTGTTGACGGTTGGGATGGTGTTCTTGGGGTTGTACTCATCCTCCTTTCTCCAAACATGGCGGGTGGAGTTTAGACCAAAAAGCTCCACTTTTGTCTCATCACACCACATAACTTTATCCCATTCCTCCTCTGGATAATCTAGATTGTCATTGGCAAACTTCAGATGGGCCTTGACATGCCCCTTGACCAGGGGGACCTTGCGTGCACAGCAAGATTTTAATACATGACGGCGGAGTGTGTTACTGACGGTTTTCTTTGAGACTGTGGTCCCAGCTCTATTTCACCGTTCCTGCAGGGTCTTAAAAAGCCTTGAAAGCATTGAATTTAATAATTTGGAAATAATACCTTAAAAAGACTTGAAAAAGTCTTCAATTTTGATATCTGGGTCTTAAAATTTTTACTGTGTGTAACTTCTCTGTATTGCATTTTTCCTCAAAAGTTTCAATTGTCAACCATGATTATTTTGATTAAATAAATAGAGTGGTGGAGCCAATGATCGAGAACGCAATGAAGCCCGGGCCCAAAGGGCGAATATGAATGCGTACATGGCATCTGCAGTGAAGATCACGCACTATCAGCAGTACTATTAAAGTAGAAGTGTATAAAATCTCAGTAGACAAATTAGGTTAATACTGCAATAATTTTTTTTTACATTATATAGCAACCAATTTATTGCTGAGGTTATTGGTATATGTAAATTTAATGCAGCATGGCTGGATAAAAACTATTTTCATCATTGGTTAAAACCAGTGGAGAACAGTGATTTGAGGCTTTTTGCACCGTATGCAAAAAAAAAAGGATTCAGCTAGGTACAATGGGAATGAAGGCGTTAGTCTAATGCCAAGTTTTACAAGCATATGAACTGTCTCAAAGGAAAAAAACAAACATTGCATGTGTGTTTCAACTAACTCTTAGCCAGCTAGCTGCTAATGCGCCTGAAACCACAGCAGGAGCTAGTGTTAGCCAGTTAGCTTCTAGCGCTGAAGGCAGGACAGTAACCAGAATGGATGTGCGCACAGCTTTTGGGTCCAGGACATCGCTGAAAGCCGCAAAGGTGTTGTGGACTCTTAACACAATCAATAAACACCAGTCCTATAATGGAAATGAGGGTATATCAGAGCTTTATCAGAGTGCATGTTCCCTGACTCCGACATCGCTAAAACATTTTCTTGCGATTCCGATAAAACGACTTACCAACTTTGATTAAGCTATTCAAATTAGGAGAACTTCGTTATTCGAGTATAATTCTAACGTTTTAAAAATTAAAGATATTCATAAGAATTTTAGAGATCTTAGCGAATATTACGTATGGGAATAATTTTTTGTAAAAATATTTGCTTGTAAATGTTTTCAATTGAGATTCTGACCAAACGAGCGAATAGGCATGAAAACAGACGAACTGTGCCACCATTTTGCCGAAAGTTTACGTTACATCGCCTTTGGTCCAGTTAAACAACTTATCCACTTAAATGTTTAATCAGCTGTCAAAAAACAAAGTAATCAGTAACATCGCGCCGAAATTACTGCTCTGTCAATGGTATTCAGTTCCTCAGGAGCCGAGGTCACTCTTCTACGATTTTGGGGCTTCCGCTGCATTGTGGGGTAGCGTCCACGTCCACACTGCCTTCTGGTGGACAGAACATGTATAACTTAAGTTTAATGCCAATATCAGCCCTACTGAAGATGTTTAATGGTCAAAATGTAATGAATTAATATTAAAATTTTAATATTAATAAACAAACGAACTTTGAATTACATTTTTGGGCAAAAGTCAAAGCCCTAATTCACATTAAAGAGGAATTGGTGTCCAAAGTCAACAAATCACCATTCATTCTGATGTTTGATGAGTCTCAACGAGTCTACTACAAACTAACAGTTCGATGTGCACGTCCGCATCTGGGATGAGGGACAGGTTTAATTCAGATATCTGGGCTCTCAGTTTATGTGACATTCCACAGCATAGGACTTGCTGTTGCATCTAAAAGTAAGAATAACCATTTTTTACTTTAAATGATTAACAACTTATATCGATAGACTCAACTTGTTTGCATATACGCCTCTGTAAATGCAATGTTACATGACCAATTAGCCCATACGCTGTTCTTTATTCAGAGCCATTTGTTTCATCACAAGTTCAAGGCTTTTGGTTTTGATTGGCTTATAGAGCCAGGACATAGGTATACAATTTTTATAAAATGGTGTAGTTCTGGGCTCATCCGACACTGTCCTCATGATCATTAATGCCCCACAAGAAGAGATCTTGCATATCGCTCCAGACCAAGGGAGATTCACTGTCGGCTTAAACTTCTTTCATTTTCTAATTATTGCACCAACAGTTGTTACTGTCTCACCAAGCTGCTTACCTATTGTCCTGTAGCCCATCCCAGACTTGTTTGGCTCTACAATGTTATTGCTGCTTGCAAAGCTCTCTGGTCTTGGCCATTGTGGAGAGGCTGGAGTTTCTTGGAGTTTCTCGACAGGTGCCTTTGTACAGGTAATTACTTCAGACAGGTGCAGTTAATACAGGTAATGAGTGGAGAACAGGATATATATATATGGATGGTATTAGGGTCTGGGGCATTTTGAGTTGTTAACAGATTCTGAAAGTGTAGTATCCAAGTTTTCCCGCGATGTGTAACAAATGGAAATTGACAATAATTGGAGAAGCTGTGGGCATTTTAGGCAATTTTTCTCTTACATATAAAACACAACGATAACATAACCAAGTTATGTTACTTTTGCCACTCTTGGTAGTACTGGTTTCTTTGCCTGCAAGTCATTGAATTTCCTGAGAGAAATTGGCAGTTGAGCAGGAAAAAGCCCATAGAACGGTCAGAAAATTAACTTGATACCAATGTGGAACGGTTCTTTGGGGATGCTGAGTTGCTGAGGCAGGTCCTCCCAGTCAGACTCAAAATCCAACCAGATTTGACCATCTTCAAGTCAAGTTGTGCATCTGTAGTTTAGTTTTATAATAGATTGTGCTTGCTTTTGTCTTGGGGCACAGAAGACTGCACTGAAGATCCATTGTCCACACAGAGTTTTTCACTGGATTACTACTTATCCTTAGTTTTTTAAGATTAAGCTTATGCCTTTAATTTCATTTGAGTAGCAAGGGTGTCCTGATCTATATTTCCTACCTTGGTGCTGATACATCCATCCCACTAGTCTTTTTTTGGTATGAACACAGAGTATTTATGCTCACTGAACGTTTTTCGGAAATATGTCTCACTCACAATGATCCAATGGTTCTGGGGGCGATGCCAAGGGTTGAACAGAAAAGATTCTTGTACACAAGTAGTTTACATCTATCTGCCAGTTGCAGGTAGTATGATAGGGGTGTTTTTCTCCTTGATGAAACACCACCTTTCTTCTGCTTTGTAGGCACCTGTAGTTAGGAAATGAAAAAGGAAAATAGCCAATCAAGACACATTAAATTTAAACCTGGAGTGAAATGAAGTTCAGGCTGATGAGCTAAGGAGGCAGTAGAGATGAAAAATTTGCTATCACTAATAGTCACTTACATGTTCCACTAAAGTCTGGATATACAGCTTGCGTGTCTCCCAGGAGGCTATGGCCCAGAAATTGTTGAAGTTATCTGTTCTCTCTTCTTCACTCAGCAGTTCACAACTTTTTTTCTTTGTCCTTAAGCAGTGCTGTGATGTGCAGGGTGGGCCCATGGTCTTTGCTTATCTCTCCTTTCCCGTTGTGTTCTTGTAACTCTTCCCCCTTACAACGCTTCTCTTTTATCACCTGTTGCTTCAACATATGTGACCTTGGACGCTACCCTGTCAACACATTCATGTGGGGCCCATATGGGTTAAATGTGGGCTGATGAGTGGGCCCCAGATTGGCAGCCCAGCTGGGCCCCAGTTAATTTTGTCCGGGGGTTCCATGGTGGCCCCACGTGGGCAGCCCATATGGGCTTTAGGTGGGCTTTATATGGGCCCTATATCAAACACGTATGGGCAACCCAGAATTATGTCATCTGGGGCCCATGTAGCCGACACCATGTAGGCCCCAGATGGGTAGCCCAACTGGGCCCTAGTTAATTTTTTCCGGGAGTTCCGTGGTGGTCCCACGTGTGCAGCCCATATGGGTTTTAGATGGGACTTATATTAAAACCATATAAGTAACCAATTTTTATCCTATCAAAAAATTATTTTAGGGGCTTATTTTACAGTCCGCACAAACAGTTCCGTGAACAAGCTGCAATGACAAACGACATTTATTATACTATTAATTTTCTTTTTATTAGTAAAGGGAAATTAGTTTTCAATAGCTTACTCAAGGGCATAAACTATTCCAATGAAAACAAAGGATAAGAGCAAAAGGTTTCAGTTTCCTTTGAGAAAATTATCTCTAAAGTAACAGCTAATACACAGAAAATACCAATTTAAGACACAGAACTGAATACAAGTAGAGATATGGGAAAATAAATGCTGTTAGAACTCTGAACAGCTCTCAAAACCCTCAACATCTGACACCTTGGTTTTTCTTTGTTTCTACAAGATTTGTAAACATTTAATAACAAAAAACAAAATACATTCCCAGAAAATATTGGAATGGTACATACAGTACAATGCCAACAAAGGAGTTTCATAGGGGTTCACATTTTAGGTTTTTGTCCGTCTTTGTCAGACTTCAACATCATACATGTGGTTTAAAAAGCTCCAGAATGTACAACGGTGAACCATTTATATTGAGCAAGAAGAGGCTGAGACATAAGCAAAATGAAGTAATCTATGCGACAAAATTAGTTACTTTCCATAATTGATCCTGTTGTCTGAAGTCCTTGTTGAAAAGTTCCTTGTCTGGCTTGTCTATTACCACCGCGATCCCTAGCACCAATAAGCCACTTCGAGATGGCTTTCTCTGCGTCCTTCCGTGTGAGTTGGCTGGTCATGTTGTTTTTCTTCAAGGCTCCTGCATAGGCAAGATATAATAGTCACTCAATTGTTGTGTCAACAAAACTCTCTTCTAGTACTGTAAAAATAACAGGTAGGCTAAAAAACAAATTATAACTGAAAAGTTAAAAAAAAAAAAAAAAATTTCAGATTCACTGCATATTAAGAGAAACATAAATAGCCATTGTTTTGGAGGTAAACAAGCCACAAAATCAGTATCTAAATGTAGTAGATCTGAAGTATCTTAAGTACGGATTGCAGTAGTAGGCATAAAGTTAAGCACAGTGAGCAGCTGATGGATGCAACGCTATCCCAAAATGCATCGGAAGTCCCAAAATAGTAGAAGAGTGACGTAGGCTGAGAAAATATCAACCATAAACACCGTCGCTATTTAACTTATCGGATATCCACTATTTTGTCTGTGGTTCAGATAAGGAAACAAGATGTTGAAGCTCCATTTAAAATGCAGTTTTTGGCTGATCAAAAGAGCTCAAAACACTTAATCGGGCACCAGTCAATGAGGACAGAGCATCATGGTTGAATTTATTTTTGATGGTAAGATGGTGGCGGTTAGGACGAGGAAGACGGGAGACGTTTCACCGAACGGACCTCCAGGGTGCTTAGAGAACTGGAGTCAGCTAGATTAAACTTCAGAGTCGGAGTCTCAGGAAGAGATCAGACCTTATTTAGAGGAAGACATTGGAGTGCCAGATAAGCAAGTTAATATGTTTTAACTTACGTTTTACTGTACAGCACTTTGGTCAATTGTCTTGATGTTTGCTTTAGTGCTTTATAAATAAACTTGACCTGATATGTTTGGGGCATAGCAGTGCAACTGAGTCCAATGAGCACTGTTTAATAAACTCTGTCAAGAAATGCCTTAAAATGCCTGTTGGCTTGGCAGTTTTGCTAGCAACACATCAGACGACCTTGCACACTCTTTTCAGACAGGCATCTTAATTTGTTTATGTTAATTGATTGTTGGTGGTGTAGTGGCTATTCTGATGCGAACTGTGTCCAACAGATCAAGCAAACACATCTAGGATATGAAACAATTAATGAAAGTTAAAGCTTACATGTTTAGAAAATTGTGGTCACCTTTAGAGTATCAGTAAAACTTAATCCACAAGCACACTTACCATAAATTACTTCAAACAGCTTCAAGACCTTGAACTCTCTCTTCCCATTTCGGCCTACAAAGTTGTACTGCCTGGACAGACCGTGGTCCAGGAGGAAGCTCATCATCCTTCTAGTGGCTTCGTCAATAGTTGCACCCCCTATATCAGCCACAGAAATAACCTTGGGGAAAAAAACAAAACAAATCAAAGTTATCTAAATTGCTCACTGGAATAGATTGAACTTGTCAACATGACAAAACTGCTAGAAGCATGTATGTAAACATACGGTCACAAAAAGTGGCTAGTCCCCCAATAAAAAGCAATGCAGTTTCATTACCATAAACAAAACATACATACCAGTTCAGACATGAAGTTGTGGTCAGCCAGTTTTTCCTCCATGAGTTCCACATCGTTCAGCGTCTTGAGGGGGAAACCCTCTGGCGTTGCTGAGATGGTTGTGCCGATCTTGTCCTGCTGTTGAAGCAGTGTTTGTAAAATCCTCCCTTGGATTCTTTGGGTCTCTTTAATCTCCTCAAGAAGTGTTAGTATGAGAACAAACATGTTCTCCCTGATTCGTCCTTGAGGGGTTTTTGGCAACATGGTGACATGTTGCTGGGCTGAAACACTTTGAAATCTTTGGCTACGCAGTGGTGGTGAGAGTGGAGACCTGATAGTGGATGGAGGCTGTGGTGGTGTTGGAGTCAGTCTGAGGCTGGGTGGAGGTGGGGATGCAGACTGGATGGGGCTCCTTGAGCGATTGTTCTCATTGTCATCCTCATCCTCACTGGAGAAAATGACTGGCCTAAAAATGCAACATACAGTCATAATCAATTATGTTAGTTGGCCTAACTTTATATATCTTTTTAATTGGCTTATGACTCTGAAGCTCTTCACAAAGGGATGTCAAACTCAAGTGTTCTAGGGCCACTGATCCATCTTATCCCGTGCCAATTAAACCATTCAAATTGACACCCTGGGGGCTCAGACGCATCGTTTGTTGCCCATCATGACGCATGCTGTAACATCTTGACAGGTAGATTTGGAATAAATTTAGTGGCCCACTGCAGCGCTTTGTTATAAATTATTGCGCTAAAGAGATGGATGGGTTCGGGCAAAGATCTTCTAGTTCGGCCTGTGGGGTCGGCCGCCTGGGGCTTCGGTCTCCTCACGGGCCCGGCATGGCATGTCCGGGGTATCCGAGTTGGTGGTGCACTGGGCTCCGGCCTCAGCACGGGGCCCTTGGTGCGCTGGCGGTGCTTGGGGCCTCTCTTGTTGGTGGGGAGGCGTTTACCATCTAGCAGAGGCGCTCTCCCTAACGGGGTGCGCCTGGGGCGGGTGTACGGGGGGGAACCCAAGTGTGGTTTTAAAACTCCATGTCCCCTTCAGGCATGCACTTGGTAATTACATTTAACAATAATTAGTTATTTGAACCACAAAAAAAGAAAGCTTTCAACAAACATGTCCTTCCTGTTTACTAGAAGTATTGAAAGTGTGTTTTCCTTTAGTTTCTATCATTTCATAATTCAAATAAACTCACCTCTTTCTGCGCTTCCCCTTTCCCAAGTTTTCAGTAGACTCGGATTCTGTTGCTACATCAGTGTCCTTTTCATACTCAACTAATTTTTCACGGGCAATTTTGTAGGTTTCTGTGAAAGAAAGGCAAATACAAATAATTAGTTTAATTTAGAGAAAATCTAACGCCAAACAGTAATGCTTCACAAAAACCCCATCCCTACTGTGAAGCATGGGGGTGGAAACATCATGCTGTGGGCTGCTTTTCTGTGAAAGAGACCGGATTATGGTACTGTATTTGATTCATTTATTTTTAAGGGCACATTACCTGCTTTTCTCTTGACAGTCAATGTGTATGTTGCCCAGTCAGTGTGAGGGTCCAACTGCTCTTTGACTGCCTTCATAATATTTATCCTTCCAGGTGGCCAGTAGCATCCCTTTTCTTCAGGCCCAGTAAACCATTTTGTAGCAATAACTGCCAGGCCTCCATTTGCGAACTGTACTACTGCAAAAGGTAACATTCTTGTACAAAAATAGAAGACATACATAAGAACACAGTAGTTTCAAATTAAAATAAAACAAAAGACATACAGTTGAAGGAAAAAGTTGGTGAACCATTTGGAATTTCATGGATTGCAGTACAATTTGGTCATAAAATGCGATCTCATCTTCATACAAGTCACAGCACAGACTCCTGATCGTTTTGGGAATACAAAAAACATTTGGTTGAAGTTATTACTTCCAAAGGACGTTCAAATAGTTATTAAATTCAAGGATTCATATACTATTTCCTGCAACTGTATCACACTAGTGCATAAGTGGCAGCGCCACATATCCAGTCTTAAATGGCAACAAAACCATTTTTGTTTTAAACTCTTCCACAGGTACCAGCTGCAAATGTTCAGATAAATTGCAAACAAAAACAATTCCAAGATTCGATGAGTCCAAAGGATATGTGAAAAAGGATTTGGCTGTTTCAAAGAAATTACACAAGACTTTAACAGTTCCAGAACTTGACAAAATGTTCCGCACAACCAGAACCTTTCCACCTACAGAAAAACAGTCATCACCATGAGAGGAGGAGATCAGTATTTGTCCATCATTGTAACATCTGTATTGTTCCCATGTTACAACAGAGTCCATCACTGGTCCAAAACAGTGGTGTTGTTTCAGAGGGCTGAAAACATGGACGTTTTGTTGGCCTGCCACTTTTTGCTTCTCATGAATCCGCCTGACGAGTTGCTGGACAGGATTTTTAGGGCGACGGACAAGTTTTTTAAGTTTACCTAAAAATGTCTCAAATGGAAAAGCTGAAACATTATCTAATGGCCCGAATTTACGTGCATCCTGAGCTAGATGAACCAACGAATGCATATTGTAGCTGACAAATTCAGTACCGTAAATTGAAGCAAAATCATTTACAAAGAGTTTCAAAATCTTCTCAGCATAGTCATAATTGTCCTGAGAACATAAGTCAGGACTCAGAAGAATTCTTATGGATACAGACAAAAGCAAAAAGTTTCTGTACATGTTACTGGGTATATTATTGATAAGAACAACAGGGCCAGTGTACAATAAAAACTGTCGAAGCTCTGTAGCTTTCCAAGAACTGAACTCAAACAAAGACCGTGGTTTTCTAGCAAAATTGCTTGGTAAATATTTCCGGATTGAAACCATATATCCAGACATTGCGAAAAAAAACTTCATTGATTGCCTGCATTTCAACGGCCCCTTCAACCAAAGAAATATTAGTTTACGCATTGCCCCCAAGCACACAAGGTGCATATAGTCTAACACAAAACATGTAACTAAACCTATTCCGAGATCATTGAGGGGGGAGACTGACAGTTGGTGTTGTTGATATTCTTGCCTACCAAATTGTTCATCTGTCCTGAGCTCTGCTGATACTTCAGGATAAACCACCTTTCCATTTGTGTACTGGCCTTTCTGAGTGCACCTTTCACACCCATAATAGCCTGTATGGCCTTTGGTGCATTTAAGAAATGCACGGGCAGGTGCATCACAAATAAAAGCATCAGGTAATGCAACCTTGAAATGTAAATCATTGTAAACAATGCCACTCTGTGAAACAGCTTTTAAGTCTGCAATAAACTCTTGTAAATACTCTTGCACATTTGCAGGTTTGGTTGGACCTGAGTACACTCCAATTACAAACACACTACTGTCTGGAATTTCCTTGACCCTACCCAGAATGGGCCACAAACTCACACTCGAGCTGTGAAATAAGGGTAGCCCATCAATGTTGATTCGGAGTGTTAGAGTATCAGTTACATTTGCTGAATGTCCTAATGATGTTAGTTCAGCTTTAAGAGCATTTTCGATTCCAAAATGGTAGTAGGACCCCCCTGCCAAATTATTTACACTGCAGGATCTGTCTGTGGACATAAGAGTTCTGGCATCCATTGGGACATCAAGGCCCTCAGTCTTTAGGATTTTAAGAAGTTTAGAAAGTGCAATTTGTGGTATGTTAAATTCTGCAGCCCACTCCGCAAGAATGACTCCTATACATGAACCATCATCATCATCATCAGAATCATGATCATCTCTAAAGTCATAACATTCTTCACCATTTAAATTAGAAACATTATGATAACTTGGTATATCACCTGGCACCCAGGTTTCACAATCCAAATCATCAAACGAGGAAGTGTTACAGTCATAAAACTCAGAGGAATGTCCATCAAACTTATTGGATGAATTCTCATTGTCCTGATCACAAGCATCATAGAAAATGTCAGTGGAACCTTCTATTTCTGAGTGCTCCAACAAGTCATCCATTGGATATTCCTTTTCAGAATCACGAACCATTAAATCAACCATCAAAGCATTTTTTTCCAATGAGACGCAGATGTTCCTCCACTTTCGCTGAAATTTTTCTCCTTTTGGTTCTTTCTGAATGCTCCATTATTTCTAAAAGAAAGAAAAAGCCTATTAGATATTAGCTATGATTACAGAGGATCGGAAATGACAAACTTCAGAGTGTTATAGCAAATATAATTTATTGCTGCTTTATTGTTGCTAATCTGGACATTTGCTCTTTTAATAGTCTGCAATGCTGAGCCTAGGGCTGCACGGTATGGCAACATTTTCATATCCTTTTTTTATCTTATCGGTTGTATGGTATTTGACTCTTAAAAAAAAAAACATTAAGTATTTAACTAGGAAATGGATGCCTGTGATATTTGAAAGCCTTATTAATGGAACGTGCATTGCTCCATGCATCTGCATAATGAGGAGGAAAACAATTTGAAAAAACAATGTCTGGCAAATGAACCCAGGCCACAAAGAGAAATTATACAATTCAATAACAATGCAAACAAACTGTTCATTTTAATATTACAAATGTGTTTTAAAGACACTCCAAAACTTTGCAGACATTTAAGCTTTCTAAAGCTCTTTCTGTTTTCAGACATTAAAGTGGTTATATATCAGCGATTTCGCCTGCTGAATGTCTTGGGAGGGTTTGTTGCTTCTCCATAGCCACCATTCATTTTGTTTGTTTTCTGCCACACAACCACTTGCGCATGCGCAAAAAGACATAAACAAAAGATCCTTCAATACTACGTCAGAAATACTCATTAACAAGCATTTACCATCAGACTGTCAACCAACGACAAGATTCTGAAGATAGATAATCTATGAGAAGTGAAATTAACTATTATCGGTAACAAATAGATAAATTAAGCATGTGGGGTGACAAATAGATCACAGAAAAACTCCTAGCAGGAACAAAGGAAACACACAAACAGCTCCAACACCAGAACAAGCAACCTACGTTTTTTGATCTGATGAAACAGCAACAGAAATATATTACTGGTTTGAAAAAAAAGAAGGAAAAAAAAGTTTGATTTGGACTCTGGATTTGCAGCTTGATGTGTGCACTAGAGACCTGACTAGAAGAGTTTAAAAGCAACATGATAGCAGAACGTTAGCCCCCAAGTTGGGGTCAGGACCTCACTTGTGGTCACATACATGTAATTTTGGGTTCTTGGGTAAAAAATGTCAATACCAGGAATGAAAATGAGCAAGTGTCTCCATTCTATAGATTGAGGAACAGATTAAAAAACAGGGCATATATTCCTCAATATATCTGCTTTTAATATTGGTTTTGTTACCAAAGTACCACTTTTTAAGTGACTCAGAAAAATGCTTGGATTGCCCATAGAGATTTGGGGTCATAGGCCTCTTAAATGTTTGTTTTGTGGGTCAGACAGTGGAAAGTTTTGGAAATACTGCTCTAGATTCAGATAGAGTTGGAAAATTAATACAACAACTGATTAAATTAATTTGTAGTCTTTCTAGACACCGACTGCCCTTACTACCCCAACATGTATGGTATTATTTGCGCTACATTTAAATTCACGTAAAGCCAAGCCATGGAAATAAACTTTTTTTCAAAATGAAGCGCAACAAACTTCTCCCTTTGAAAACTTTGCTATTGTTACCCATTCTGTCCAGAGAAACCTTAACTTGGATTTACAGTTCAAAACCCTGCAATAAAACGGGTTTTATAGAGCCCGCAGGATGCTTTTCCAATATATATTAGTGGAGAAACAAACCAGGATACGTGACCACTGTATATTATAGGGGGAACGTTATTTGATGGTCATCATAAAGTCGTCAGGATTTTTTTCCTGATATGTGATGGCAAGATACATTTCCACAATTATAATAGGATGTACTTTTTTAATCTCACAATTTGGAAATTCTGTACATTCAGTAGGCCTATTTTTTTTTCTTAACTTATTTTTCTCAGTTGTATATTCAAACCTATGCTACATAATTTTTGGAAACTGCACAGAACTTTGGTTTTGTATCTTTTCCCTTTATGTGGATATTAATCTCAATTCTGTTTTATACTTTTCTTTTGGTACAAATCTGCATGCATATAATACCTGCCATTTTGTTGCTGTTATTTCCCAATATAAAAATTGATTATTCTCTACTATTATATTGTTCGAAATTATGAAGGAAAAAAATCTATCTATTACAGAATAGTATGATTGAAGATGGTAGCTGAGGTGTTGGCTTCGCCAAAATAGAACGTTTGAACTGTCACAGCTTCCAGAACAGCAGCTTCCAGCAGAGCGCGGCGAGTTCACTTCGGGAGCGAGTTAGTAGTTAGAGCACGCAACTTTTGCCGTGTGAGCGGCACGTAGAGGAAGCGGGAACGCATACTGACGGGGAACCTCAGACTGACGTAACGCCGGCTGCTGACAACCACGTCGCTCTGCGTTTGTTTTGAACTAGGCTTTAGGTTTTGTGTGGACAAAACTGTCAATCATAAAATGTGCTGCGGACACATCCCCAGCGTCCCTGGTAAAAATGTCGCCTATGGCCCAGGACCGTATTACATCTTCATACCTGACCTAACACAATAACCCTAGGACAATTATTTATTACCTACCATTTTCATTTGCTATGCGGGCAAGCCGTTACCTGGTAACCGGCTAGGAAGACAGTAAACTATGCAAGCTGAAGCGCTTAACCTGGTGGAAGTGAAAATATTAACAGATAGAATGGATGGATTTTCATCTGAGTTTTTACATTAAGCTGTAAAGATGGTCAAAGCTACAGACATTGGTAGCCTTTTCTTTAGCAGTTGCTATCAATGCACTTTAAACTGCCTTGCTAAAAGGTCAACAAACAAATCCTTCTCCAATATTAAACATTTAAAATAAGCTTGAAATATCCTTTCTATTGAGTAAATAAGTTACAGTCCTCTGATCAGCATCATGCTTTAACCAGGTTTGAATACCAGTTGCTAGCTAGAACAACTCAAGCTAGCTGTTCTAGGAAAAAAAATTCTCCCAAAAAAGCTTCTGGGTACTATCAAACAGAACACACAAAAAAGGTTATTCAAAAAAAAGGAGGATCCTTACCTTCCTTTTGTCCTCACGAATCCAAGTTTGAATACAGCCAGCAGACTTTACTCAGGCGGCAGTGTGGAGCTGCAGTACTGCGGTGCCAAAGGCGGCAAAGTGTGTTGCTGCTGGGCGGACTTTTACGTCGTGATTTGAGCGGGGGGAGGGGTTTCACAAACCGCTCTTTGGAATTTGAATTTTGATCAACCTATAGAAAGCGAGTAAATGTAAGACTCTATTATTTTTTTTAATACTATTTTTTTAAATATGGATTTAGCCCAATGGCTTTGTTAAAAAAATATAACAGAGCTCTCAGGTGTCATAAAACCCTTAAAGATGACCTCCTGTACAAGCCAGATTGTTCTTTATTTAAACACCTAACTCTGTAGTTTGCTTCAACTCATCCAATTCCGGAACCATGTCTCTTAATTTTGGCCCATATATTGCCCATACATTGCCCATGTGGGGCCCAACAACCAATCCCACTCTGAGCCCATACCCAATCAAAACCCAACTAGCCCACATGAGGCCCATATGGGCCCCTACTAGATGTGTTAACAGGGTAGTGACGTTTAACAGCAGAAGCTTCAAGTGCAGCTCCTGTTTCTTCTTCCCTCTCACCTCCTCCCTTCTCTCCTGTTTCTTCCTCACTATGTTGAGCTGTGTCTGCATCACCATCATTATCTGGGCGGTTATCTTTCTCAGGTCTATAGTCCTCATCGTGTTCACTTTCTGATCATGAATCAGGATCAGCTGTGTAGGCTTTACTGGCCGTTTCTTCAATCTGTTGCCTGGCGTCTATGCCATTTCCTTCTATCTCATGTCTACTGTCATCTAAATCCTTCTCTAAGTTATCTAAATTGGTATCAAGTTAATTTCCTGACCCTGAAGCAGAAGCAAAATAAAGTGCTGCTGAACGTTAACAGTAAACCATGGTAAATGAAGAGGTTCACTGCAAAACCTCAAAATCTTACCAAGAATACTTCTCTTATTTCTAGTCAAAATGTCTTATGTCTACTCAAAACAAATCTCTTTACACTTAAAAAGCAAATATTCACTTGAAAATCAGTCTAAAAACAAGTTGCTTTTTTAGGTGATATGTCTTATTTTAAGTGTAAAAAGATTTGTTTGGACTAGAAATGCGACGGATATTCTTGGTAAGATTTTGCTAGCATTAGCTAACTCTTATGTCAGACCCACAGGGTCCCCGGATCCTTTGTTTATACCAGCCTTAAGTTCCACTACCACAAGAATGGATGTTCACTTCTGCTCAGAGTCAAATGTTCTTTTTCTTAACAGTCAAAATTCAAGCCAGGTTTGTTTCTCGCATGAGAATCTGTAGAAAGTTAGATTGTCCTTAGAGTGAGGGCTTTGTTGTGGGAGAGCTTCGCTATCAAGGAAGAAGGAGTTTCCGCTCAAGATACTCTGGTGGAGACACAGCTGCCGTTCCACGTCTCCGCTACTGCTGCCGTCATGCCACTGCCAAAGAAGCAGAGAAAGCGCTAAGACACTTTAAAACAACGGGAGCAGCCCACTCATTCAGAATTCTAGGGATGACGTGGTCCCTTTTACGCATCTATTAGTAGGCGATGTTTCCAGTCTATCCACAGCCCGATCGTTTGGAGATTTCGCCCCGTCCTTATCATCTGATCCAGCACTGCGTCACCAGTTGCTGCACCTTTGTGTTCCGGCTCCCATTGCCCAATATCCTTTGTCCTCTTCTTAGTATGTGGTTAGCAGAATCAAGAACAAGCCCTGTGCTGCCTTCGATGAGGCTCTTATATGCCCTAGTGGTTGCTGTAGTCCACACCTGTACCCTCTCAGCCTAATTGTGCTCCAGCCAGTGTGGCAGAGAGGAGCTGATTTCCAGCTGAAACCAATCAGTGTCATCTTCATCATTGTCCATCAGTCCCAGCCATTTACTACCCCAATCCAAAACATCATGCATTAGAATATACACCACAATCAAATATATGCAAAAAATACAAAATTTACAATATATATAAAAAGAATATAAAATAAGACTGGTTGAATAGTTTCTCCATCTCACACTTACAGTACTTCAGCATACCTTGTCGCAGAAATGTGATTAAAAATTAAACACACAGTTCCTAACCCCTTTGACTGACTGAAAGTACATTTACTGTGTACAAAGTTGAAGAAATATGAACTAGCTTACCAAATGACTCAAAGAGAAGAGCTAATGCTTAATTTGTGGTCAGCGGAACCCTCTTTCTAACGTGGTCTGCCATCTTTGTATGTAGCTGCAAAAATGCCCAAGTCAAACAGATGACTAAGGCAGACAGTGATTTTAGACTAACAAGCGTTCTGATAGGCTGAGGACATAGGCAATACGGCAGGGTGATGCAGCAGTGGTAGGAGAGTAAAGTTAGGCAGATATCACAATTTGGCCAAAAAATGACTTAGGCAATTATGCCAGTAGGCTAACATAATCAGAACAGGCTACACAGACCCTGCTGACAACTACTAAATGTACTTGTGAAAGAAAAAAGAAAGAAAAAAATAATGCATGTATTTTTGAGAACATCTATTATGCAAAATTTGTAATAATTACACATAATGTTGCTGATAAATAAGATTAAACTAGATAAAACAAAATACAAGTACACTAGCTGCAGAGATTTTCAGCAGGCCTAATGTTAATATTATGACTTGGAGCACATGAAACACCCAATTTAAAATCAGAATATTGTGAAAAGGTGGTATCGTCAATCCTTTGTGGGTCACCTTACATGTTTAGTAAGACCAAACATGTAAGGCAGAAATAATTTGATACTGAAAAATCCAGTAAAATTAAAAACTATTATGTTTTTACAGTATTAAATCAGTCATACATCCATGGTCCGGAAGTAGAAGACAACCAATGTATGGTTGATAGTAAACAAGAGACAGCCCTTATAGCTGGCCTAATTTGTGCCTGTTGTTTTCTGCATGAATAAAATGAAAGTATTTTTGTTGGCTTCTGTTAATTTTGTTAATTTTGAGATTGAATACTTTAGAGGGTCCTGATGACTCTCTGGGGTCCCCGTTTTCCTCCAGTGAGTGCCACATCTCAGCTGTTTCTGGATATCTCGTAAGGTGAATCCTGGTTCTGGTATGCTCAGGTCCCCATTGGCTCTGATCATGTTGTTTTCATTACCTGGTAACAACAGGTAAGTTTTGGATGATCCCTCCTTCTCTGTACTCTCCACAACGAATGGAGGAGAGTAAGCTTAAAACTGTCAAGGTTTCTGTAAATGAGCTCAGAGAAATTTTGTAAAAAAAATCTACAAACATATAACCTCTCATCTAGTTATGTAAGTTAGGCTTCATAATTGTCCAAATTCTAAAGCATCTGGAAATAGATCAGTGAGATCAGTAAAAGCTTTCAAGAAAACCTCTGTATTTTGACCTCTAAGTAAACCAACACAACAAGTCTATTTTTTAGGTTAGATATAACTTCCCTGAAGGTTATAATGTACTTTATTGAAAAACAGCACCCAATATATGCAGTTACAAAAATAAGATTCATAATAACTGTTAGGAAGTTCATATATTTTTCTGTCCTTCTTTCTTTACCTTTAATTCCAGGTTTACACAAAGAATCAAATACTAGGATGATTTCAACAAATACCTAGCTCCTATGGTTTTAAAGAAAATAATCTCTGACTTCAAACCCTCTTTTCTTGGGCAATGCATCTCTCTGTAAACATAAACTTAGATTATCAATAAGCATCTCCGATTGCAATAAACATATATTCTGTAAAAATTACTTCGCTTATCTGCATGTTGGAACAGTGAGTTTTTCCCCCACCTCCTCCTTATAGCCACCTCAGCATGGTGAGAATAATTCATTCATGGTGAAAATCCCACATAATCAGATGTGCAGGAGGCCTCAACACAGATGGTGAAGTCGTTCGGGTGTCTGCATCCAGGTCAGATCAATGTCCTCTTTAGCTGGGGAAAAGTTTCAGCTTATCAACTAATATCTTCTTTGCGTCATGATAATCATCACAGTCCAGTGAATGTGAACAGCATTAATTATCTGCATAGCTGCATCAATCAGATCAGCTTCAAATCACCTTCAGTCTTTGGAGCAGTACAATACCACTAATGTTTTGATGGAGCAAAATTCTCATCAGAAAACTTCAAGTTGTCTCACTAATCCTTTGTCCTACAGAAATATGGATTGCAGCTCACATCAGTCCAGTGTTGGATATGACAACCAAAGAGCAGGTGGGTTTAGACCCACTGCATCAACACTCAGAGACGGGACATTCAGTTTAAAGTTGTTTCCAGTTAAAATACACAACCAAACTTCATGCTGTCCTCTAGGGGACCTTCAAACCATACAAATTCCCTCTTGTTGACACGTGGATAGAATTCATCTATATTTTTGACACGTGTCAAAAATATAGATTAATTTTACATAAAGATATGTCTCCTGGGCAAAACCTGGATATTAGAGGTCAAGATTATTTTTCCAAGGGAGTTTAGGTCTGGGCATAACATTATAAATGGTCCACACTAAGGAGAATTGATGACTGTCCTCTACCCCCATGTGTCATGGGGGACTCTCGTCATCCTGCCTCAGTCACTCCCTCTAATCATCATCATCCTCACCTGTGTCCCCATTCATCCACACTAGCTCCTCCTTATCTCATGCCTTTATAACCTTTCACATTCACTCAGTCAGTGCTGGATCATTACGGAAGTCTCCATTGTGCGTCCATGCCGTTCATCCTTCTGTCTCTCCATTCCTGCCAACATCTTCTTTGTCAACCTCTTTGTCAACAGCACTTAAATAAACAGCCTAGCATTTTACCTGCTTCTACGTCTGGGTCCATAAATCACATCACAGCATTCCCCCCGACAGAATGATCTGGCCCAAACAGATGGACCCAGCGGAAGTTCCAGACATCGACCTCCTACAGGCTCTCTGGTGTCAGCTGGACAAAATCTCAAGTCTCGCCGGCGCCTCGGCTCGACCACAGTGGATGGTTTTCTGGTGGAGACTCTTCGGTTTTACTCCAGCCTCAGCACAAGCAGCATGGAGGATCTAGGTGAAGCAGTGGACGACATCCTTCTGGCAGTTGAAGAAGAGAAAAAAACCAAACGTTGGCTGGCACAACTTCACAAATAGAGAAGGCCAAAAGATGAGTGGAACAGAGGCTCCGGCAACTCTTGAAAGTGTAAGGAAACAACTTTATTAATAGACTGACATGTTTCGGCATGTGGCTTTCATCAGGGTCATTTAGAAAAAGCAACTAACAATCAAAGTTTAAATATACTGCATCATATACAAACTAACATCAGTCATCATCTGTTGACACACAAGTTAGTCCACCAATCAATGTATGGGGGTGGTATCGTCAAATGGATTGGGTCACAAGCGTTCTGAGCTGGAGAAATGCCAATGGCAGTGGTTAAAAACGTCTAAAAAGAAGGACATCTGTGAGAAAATAAAAATAGGAATGAATGAACATAAAATGAAATAAAAAATTTATAAAGATGGATTGACAAATGTGAATATAAAAAAGTTGAAGAAATGTCTCCTGCTGGGTGGTGGTTCGCTCCCACCAACAATGGCTCCGTGCCCACACTACACGCTCGGCTGATCCTCTCCCCTGTTGTTTTAGCTCCTCTTCCAGTTGGTTCTCCGAGAGCTCCTCGCTGTAGAAGGTGGCGTTTTACAGTTAATCCTAATATTGTTTCTCAAATTGTAAACATCAAATTTAACAGAAGCTCTAGAAATGTCTAATACTTTGAATTACAATAATTATTAACCACATTTTTTTAGACATATATTGGAATCGCCAAGACAAACTGCAATTTCACACAGGATCCTGTATTCCGTAATTGTCTTCCAATTCCAAGATAGCTTACTGTATCATGCTGGATATGTTAAACACTAATCTTTTAAATTGTGAGCCTAAATACTCCCACTGTGTGTCATTTTAAAACCCAATTCCAAACCTAGAATCTATCCTCTTGTCACCAATCACAGCTATTTATTTTAGAAGTCCTAGCTGGCCTTATTTCAGCAAGTACAGAAATATTCAACAGATTTTGAAAAACTTAAACTTATCTCTAGTATGTTTTGGAAGTTATGATTAGCTTCAATAGTTCATTAATTTCATAAGTTATTTGATCATCTTATATATGGGTTAAATGGAATATTCATACATCCATCAAAATGTTTAAAATGTTCTGTTCAGTATTTCAACTACTATTTTGTAAAAATCAATATTTCTGCTGTTTATATTCTCCAATTAATTGTTTTTATATATGCATTTTCTACTTTCATTCTTTTATTTATTTTATTTTATTATAAAACATACACCAATAGACGTGTAGTTGTACGCTCTGCAGCTGCACCTCAAAATTTTCAATCTGTCTCGTTCGACATCCAGCACACCACCCATCGCTTTCGTCACTTTGTTCATGCATAAATATTATTTTTCCTACTTTCACTACCGTTCAATATCACCCTTATCTGCCTGTCTCCCTCTTTTGCTCTATCTCTCTCTCTCCCACTCAGTTTTGCCCATTTTCGCATCAAAATTTTGAGGATTAGATTATCTGATTATTATTCTATGTAGAGGATCTGACACTGAATTGTCCAAATTTTGGTATCACGTTCTGCAGAGTCTGAACTTCGGTGTCAGCATTCCAGACTATACAACAGACTACACGCATCTGCTCCTATCTTAAGAACTAGCTCTTTGAAATGACTGATTGTAACCACCTCCTTTCTAGGATCCGGAGTCATTTTCTTTTCAGAGAGCTGTAAGAACCGGATCTTCTTAAAAGAGTTGAAATTTCCATTATGTTTCATCTTTTCGCCGGAGTCTACCCCTGCTTCAAATGCTCAAAATCTTCTTCACTATCTACCTTACTTCTTTGATTATTTTAAGTTTAGTTATGTGGTTTTATTATATTTTTTACATATAATTTTAGTGCTATAATTGTTTCTAACTACAACACACTCTACTAGAAAGAGGTCTCCCTTGATACACTCATATACACAAACACCATCATCATGCGATTCTACTACTGACACCAATCATCCATTCTAACTCCAAATTATATAGTTTACACAGTACACATACACAAAATACTTTTCTAGGGGTTCAGGAAGCACCTACATCCAAAACACCTTTTAGAGGAGCCCACCTTTCCAATGGGTATTCTAACTCGGCGAGTGTTAAATCTTGTCTGTTCAAACGGACACCACCCATGCTTACTATTCTCTTAATTCCTCAGCTGTTCAACCATAAAAATTATAAACAGTGATCATTCAACCTGTTTAAAAGTAGAACACATATAATATTTTCCTGACAACAGTTTTTTTAGAGTAGCCAATAGCAGAACTTTGATTAAAACGTGTTTGCTTACCTGAATAACCACGCGGGTTGTCTGTCAGTCGATCATCATTATTAAAATGTAATTGGATCCTCTCCAATTCAATTCACTTTTATTTATATAGCGCCAATTCACAACAAATGTAATCTCAAGGCACTTTACAAAAAAAGTCATTTCAATACAATTATAAAAAACATTCGAATCAGTTAAAAGTTTTCTATGTAAAGAATCCCAGCATATTGTGATAAGCCATCGACGTGAGGTTGTGCCCGGATCATGCAGACTCCAACCACAGCAATGCCTCAGCACTCCCTAATACTGAGCAAGCATGTAGCGACAGTGGAAAAGAAAAATTCCCCTTTAACAGGATGAAACCTCCGGCAGAACCTGGCTTAGTACAAGCAGTCATCTGCCACGACCGTCTGGGGGTACGAGAAGACAGAGAAGAGACAGCATGCAGGATGCTCGGTCACTTTGAGCATCATCTGGACCGATGTTCTCGATCCAGCAGATGACTTTATAGTTGAGCAGGGTATGTTGCAAAATTCCTGACTTCGGTAACTCCTGACCTGGTCCTTAAGGGAACAGGCGCCCAAATATGGCATGTAATGTTACCGTTTGAAGTCCACTTTTCCAGCGTGTTCGTTATTTCTGTCGGAGAGCAAAAAAGTCCTCTCACACACTGATATATTGATTTTGCCAAAATCCAACCTCTGCATATAACGGTAGCCTCCTCAGAATGCATGCCGATCCAGAGTCAAGGAAACCTTTTATAGAATACAGATTGTCACACACAATAGTTACAGTCTGTTGCTGACGCACTTCAGATAAGCCTAATAAATAATTCATGCATCTCTAGGCATGTGAGCATCCTCCTGTCTTCACACTGACCTTGGTTCTCATCAAACTGCTAATACAGTTCCTTTGTTGGTCAGACACCTGCTCTGTTCTCCCACACCATATGTCCTGCTTTCAAATGCCATTTTAATCTGGTTCCTTCCTTCTCACACTGTGGCTAATAGACTCAGCATTGTTCTCCCACACACATTAATCACCTTGGGGCGACTGCGACTGTGGTTCAGTGGTAGAGTAGATGGCTTGCAATCGTTTCCAGCTTCCTCCAGTCACATCTCGATGTGCCCCTGGGCAAGGCAGAGTTTGACTAAAAAAGCGCTATATAAATTCAGATTAAGAATACAATACCTCACAGAGATGTTTTGGAAAGTCTGCTGTGACAGTAACTGTGGGAGCTAGATATCACATACGAGCTTCACCCTATGTCATATATATATATAAACTCTTTTATTCCTATATCTGTGGCTCTTCTGAACAAGCACAGATGCAATTAGAGGAGCATTTTTGTAAAAAGTGTTTGAACGTTTTGATTAATTTTGTTCATGGTGTGATTCATAGGACGTATAATATGATTGTTAAATATAGCACTACTGATCTACGTAGCTGTTTGCTTTGATTATCTCTGGGTGGGTCGTGCAAATGGGACAACTGTTGTCCTGCTATTGGTGCTGCTTCATATTTTTGTATACAGTCATAGTTGTTTTGTTTGATTATATGGATAGTATTTTAAAGTTCCACCCTGGCAATAAAAGCCAACACAAATTTCCATTTGCACAATTATTTTTATCTAATCTAATAAGTGGAAATAATATATTTATGTATAATCAATGTATTAGATGAATAAAGTGTGACTTACGATACTTGGTTTTTGCTGTTCACAATGGTTATGGTTTTTGTAGTCCAATGCAGCAAGGAATGTCCTGGCTTCATAGACACGATATGAGAATGCAAAGCGTTTGCCTGTGTACATCAAGATGTGCACAAACAACAAACTGTCATGGGGTTCATTTCCTTTTTTTCTGTAGTAGAAGTATCCAATCATAAATATAAAATAAGAGAGTGGAAAGTGAGAAAGAAAATTTTACTATTAGAAAAAAAGCTAATTATAAAACATATCGTAATGAGATTGGAGTTAAACAATCTTAAATTGTATTGGTCTAAAGCTCCTTCTCCATCAAGTCAATTCTGGAAGTAAAACCAGCAGAATATAATAATTTAAACAGCAGCAAAATATGACAATATGTAGTAACATACAGACAGAATTTCATATTTAGGGCAACTGTGGCTCAGTGGTAGAGAGGAGTTGGCTTGCAATCAGAAGGTCGTAGGTCCGTTTCCAGCTTCCTCCAGTCACATGTCGATGTGCCCCTGGGCAATACACTTAACCCCCCCAAAAAAAACATTGTCCTACCAAGCCATGTTGGGTGTCGGTGTATGAATGTGAATGGGTTAATGTGGCTTCAATGTAAACCGCTTTGAGTAGTCAGTATGACTAGAAAAGCGCTATATAAGTTCAGTCCATTTGCCATTTACCAAATCTGTGGGTTGCTCTTTGAATAGCACTGACTCTTCCTGTGACAATTCCCTCTGCTGAGCGAAGCTTCTCAAAACAAACTCAAAGTAGAACTGGCATGAAATTCCCTGCAATGTTTGGGCCCTTTTAGCAACACTATAAGTACCTTAATACTATATCAAAGGATCGCTTGCCGTGATTCAGCCTTGTTGTAGAATTGCAGAGGTAAACCTTCTGTGAGCATTAGCCCAGAACGACGGGGATTCGGAGGGCGGGGCCTAGGCTATGCGCTTCTGTGTTCAATGAGTCTGTAACGATATTTCAAATGTTTAACTATATATATACTCTTTTTTCCTCCAAATATAAGCATACTAGCACCAATGCTACATAAACAAACTGGGGTATTAGCTGTGAAGCTAATTCTGAATGTTAGCTTTGAAGCTAATTGTAAAGCGAACAACTCAAACAATGCTACAAGGTGTACTAACAGCTGAAGGACATTATTGAGGAAGTATGCTTACTTGTACAGGGATATTTGCTGGTTCACGGAGAGTTGGTATTGATCCTGGTAGAAGTTTCAGACAATTTGTGAATCCACTGCTGTATTGTCCCAAGTTGGAAAAACAGTTGTCCAAGAAATGCTTGCCTCTAACTACCACACGCTTCGGCAGTCGGTCGGGCACATTCCCTGCATAAATAAAATATATCCACAAGCTTTTCAGTGACTCAGAAGTGGGGAGGACAAAAAGATTTATGTTCTCTTTTATACACCCATGTACAGTGCAGTTTGGATCCGGTCTGGACTCCATGCTGTTGTAAGTAAGTAAAATTAATTTATATAGCGCCTTTCACAGACCAGAGTCACAAAGCACTTTACAATTAAAAGCAAACACAGAAAAACAGTACATCTCCACGTCAGTTCTAAAAACAAGTGCAGAAGAAAACAACAGTAATATAAAACACAAAGGGTATGTGGGGGGGGCGCGAATGCCTGCCTAAACAAGTGTGACTTCAGTTGAGCCTTGAAACTGTCCACTGACTCTAACATGCGCAGAGACTGGGGAAGATCATTCCAAAGGCGAGGGGCAACAGCCTGGAATCATCTATCCCCCCCTGTTCTTAAAACAAGTGCGGGGGACCATCAACAGGTTCTAAGAGGAGGACCCCAGGCTCCTGATTGAAACATAAGGCTGGATCAGGGCCTTAACGTATTCAGGCGCCTGACCATGAAGAGCCCTAAAAGTCAGCACCAGAATTTTAAAATGAACTCTATGCGTGACAGGAAGCCAATGTAGGGATCTCAGGATGGGAGTAATGTGGGCTCTCCTGTGGGTGCTGGTCAAAAGCCTTGCAGCAGAATTCTGGACTAATTGCAAACGTGCCAAATCTTTTTTGCTAAGACATGTAAGCAGGCTGTTACAGTAGTCCAGTCGCGAGGAAACGTGGATAACCATCTCTAGCTCATGGCTTGAGACCATATGTCTGAGCTTAGAGATGTTGCGCAGATGGAAATTGCAATTTTTTACCAGCTGTTTTGTGTGACGTTCAAGGGCCATGCCTTCGTCAAGAATTACTCCAAGGTTCCTCAGACTTCTTTTAACGGAACTGCTGAGGTCGCCAAGGTGGTAGGTAATAAGAGGGACAACACTGTCCGGGGCTATAACCAGAGTTTCCGTTTTACTGGAGTTCAGCTGGAGGCTATTATCAGTTAGCCATAGTTTAATTTTGGCCAGGCAGTTAGTTATGGGATTCTGAGGGCTTAAAAGAGCGCTACAGCTTGAGATCGTCTGCATACAAATGATAGGAGAAATCACTAAACTGCTGGTTAAGCTCACCCAAAGGGAGCAGGTAAATTAAAAACAAAAGAGGGCCAAGTACAGAGCCTTGGGGTACACCCCACTGTAAGTTCGCGGATTTAGACAGCATTATATTAGAGGACACGCAGAAAGTTCTACCAGTCAGATAAGATCCAAACCACTCTAACACCGGGCCTGACATGCCAGCTGTATCCCGGAGTCTAGAAAACAAAATGCCATGGTCCACCGTGTCGAACGCAGACAACAGGTCTAACAGGACCAGGACAGAACATTGACCAGCGTCAGCAGCCATCATGATGTAGATTGACACTTTCAGTAATGCTGTTTCCGTGGAATCTAAAACCTGACTGGAAAGTGTCAAAAATGTTGTTTGCCTCCAGGAACGTTGTAAGTTGATTACAGACCAACTTTTCCAGGATTTTGGCCAAGAACGGGATCTTAGATATAGGTCTAAAATTCTGAAGATCAGTTGGATCCAAACTAGGTTTCTTTAATTGCGGTTCCACAACGGCATGCTTAAGAGAGCATGGAAATACACCAGCTGAAAGTGACATGTTAAACATTATAGTGATCAACGGTCCGATTGAATCTAAAATATTAACAAAGAGCCGGGCCGGAACAACGTCCAGACGGCAATAGGACACCTTCATGCTATTTATAGTGGATAAAAGATCCACTTGGGTGACTGCCTTAAAGGATGACCAGCTCTGAGGTGGAGGGCCATCATGGGCCTTAGTGGAGGGAGGAGAAGAAGGAAGTTTGTTTTTTATTTCTCTAACCTTGTCAACAAAGAAGTTCAGGAGCTCAATGCAACTCACCCTGCACTGCACGGCGACAGCAGTGGCAGCAGGGGAGACGATCGAACTGATCGTGTCAAAGAGCACTTTGGGATTCTCTTATTTGAGGCAATGAGTTGGTAAAAATATTTACATCTGGCCTCATCTAAAATATTATTTAGAGAGAAGTGAAGGTCCCTTAGGTGTAGTCTATGCACTTCAAGTTTGGTGGCATGCCACAGACGCTCCATTTTACGGCATGATCTCCGCAGATTCACAATAGTGTCATTAATCCAGGGACAAGACTGTTTTCGTTCCAGATTGTTGGTTTTAAAAGTGCCACTTGGTCCAAGATGGTAGCACAGTGATTATTAAAAGAGAGCACGAGTTCATCTATTTCAGTGCAGACGCTAACAAAAGAGGAGTTATAGATTTCACGGAATTTTTCTGCGGTTGACTCTGAAATAATCCTCCTCTCTACTTTAACGGGTAGAGGGCGCAGTTCAGAAGTCCCCAATAAATCGAAAAATACACCTAAATGGTCACTGAGGTGCACATCCTCAACACTCAGATTGGCCGCCTGCAGGCCAAGTGTAAAAACCAGATCTAAAGTTCCTCCTTTCAAATGAGAGGGGCCTGAGACATTTTGTGTGAAGTTAAAAGCTTCTATCATAGATAAAAAATCCGCTGCTGGTCCAGAAGTATCTCCAATGTGCAGGTTAAAATCCCCAAAGATTAAGACTTTCTCCAGTCTTAAAATTGGTGACAAAAAGTCAGAAAAATCAGCTTAGAAAGCACCAGCAGGGCCAGGGGGACGGTAAATTAAAATGCAATAAAATGTGTTCCTTGAACCAATATGCATCATGTGTGTTTCAAAAGTAGTAAAACGCTCCATGCTCATCACTCTGTTAAGGAACCCGTTTGTATACACGGCAGCCAGACCACCGCCGCGGCGACAGGGGCGAGGCGTCCCGACAGCTGAGCAGCCTACTGGACTTAGTTCATTTAAATGAATGAACTCGCCTTCACGCTGCCACTTTTCGACCAGGAAGAGGCAGTGCAAGACTTTCCTGGAGAAGTGCTCATTTAAGGCGAAAGATTGATTTCCAATGGAACGGGCATTTAGTAATCCAAAGCGGTTGAAGGAAAGTGAAGCAGCTGCGTTACCAGCTGAGCACGCTGGGATTTGCCGCAGACATCTCACGCGGTCACGTGACGTCCAGCTGGTCCGATGACTTTCTGGAGGAGTACACACAGGAGTCCGATGCAACGTCGGTATCCAGGGATCGGCGCCACGGGTCCAGACTGCTCCCTCGTGGAATGGAAACCCGGCAGGTGGTGGTGGAGGGACAGCGCTGTTTACCACACCTTGCTGCTGGAGGGCAACGGGTCGCAGCCACATGTAGCATCGCGCTGTACGAGTGAAGCCGGACAACCTCCACGCGGCTCGTCTGATCCGGACCTGGACACAAGCTCTGCAGCCTCTGCGTCTAGACCTCTTTTTGGGGTAACCCAGGGTTTGCAACAGCAACAGGTACTCCTGGGAAAGGGGGGCGCACACGAACGGGGGTGGGAAAATGTTCCTGTAGCTGCCCCAGTCATTAAAGCGGCGTTCCATAGACGCTTTAATATCAAGGAGAGAGCTACGATCATATGTCCGTAGAGACACGGCACACTCGCTTGCCATCAGAACTGACATGATGGCAGACAATGTTAAAAATAAACCCGGAAACCGACATTGTAGCAGACAGTGTAGCTGACGCGCAGTGGAACGGCCAAACATAGGCACCATCTTGAATGTAGAAGCTACCAGTTGGTTTGTTGTTTGCCTGTTACTATAGTTCTCTGCGCCGTGGAGGGAGGGACTTGAAGGGTATAGTTCGGGGAAGGATGTAATTGGCTGGAACTCAACACGTAATGTGCCGAAACGTGTCGTCATATGCCGAACTGCCAATTGCTAATTTCACGATGTAGGCACACATACCCCGGGACAAAGGAAAGACTAATCAGTAATTTTAACCCCTTAGGGGCTATAGGCAGGCTGGCGGAACTAAAAGATATGATCAAAAACCTCAAAAAATGCTAATTTCATGCCAGGTCCACTTTAAGACATACCTGCGTTCATCAATGAGGCAGGAACCTGGGGGGTCGCCACAGAGCATTTGTGCTTAGGGGACCTGAATGGCTAGCAACGGCCCTGCTTAAGACAGCAAAGAGGCAGGGCCTCTCGACTTAGTCAAATACCTTTTCAGCATCTAAGTGTTGGGGTTTTGGAGGTATGCAGCTATTTGGCTATGAATAGTTAAAGGGGTTGCTTATGGCAACCAATAGGATTAATAATTTAGGGGAAATTATTTTAAACGGGGCACCACCTGACAAGTCAGGAACTATATTAATAGGCAAATATATCAGTCTCTCTGAAAGGTGAGTTCTTTGCACGATGTATGAACCATAGGGTTGTGCCGATGAAAGATGTCAACGTTTTTTGTCATTTTCTAACTTCTTTAGCTGTCTGGCAAGTAGCTTATGTGGTTTGTCTTCAGATTACAATTACTTATTATAAACAATTCTGTTTTACATAGGTGAACACTCGCATTGATTTTCCTGGAACGTTTCTGATTTAGTTTGCATTTTAATGCACAAATAGAGTTGTATTTATCTAAAGAGGGTACCCTTGTATTTTCAGTGTCCAAGTCATTTTTTTAAATTTTAACTGTTCTAATTTATTGTTTTTCTTTTGTGAGGCCTGATATATGCATCCCCTCATATAAGGTCAGGTGAGGTTTCTGTATTGTTATTTGAATGAAAAATTAGAGATGTCTGAGAATTGTATTATATTGTCAAATCTTTAAATCATTTAGTGATTGAAGGTATTATCTCCAGCTCCTGTATTTCTGAGGTTTTTCTGGAAAATATGGGACTTTAAACTCAGAATTTATTTGTTTTTAGGGTGGAAATTTACTCAAAAAGAATTTTGTTTTCTTTACAAGGGCCCAAATACTCCGTCGTAAGAATCTGATAGTGACCTCGTTTGTATTTTTCACTTTTGGTAACACATCCGATCCAATGCAAATAGTTAACTCATCCCTCCTGTCAGCTGTCGTTCCCCAGGCCCTCACAACAGCATTTATCAAAAATCATACATTGATGCAGAATTACAGGCCAATCTCTAATCTCCCATTCTTTAGTAAGATTATTAAAAAAGATGTATGTCAACAACTGAATACATTCCTGACAACGAACGACTCCTTAGATAATTTTCAGTCTGGTTTCCGTCCCCATCACAGCATTGAGACTGCCCTTGTCAAAGTTTTCAATGACATCCGCATAAATACAGACTGTGGCAGAACTACAGTTCTGGTTCTGTTGGACCTTACTGCACAGTTTGACACTGTTGATCATAAAATATTACTGGAACTACTGGAGAGTTGGGTCAGAATCTCTGGTACAGTACTTCAAAGGAACAGGAAGTTCTTTGTGTACATCAGAAATTTCAACATCAGAACAAACATAAATCACATGTGGGGTCCTAGAGGGCTCCATCCTGGGACCCCTCCTGTTCAATATTTACATGCTCCCACTAACCCAGATTATAGCAGCCAATAAGATTGGTTACCATAACTATGCAGACGACACTCAGCTATACATTACAGTGTCACCAGGTGACTTTGATTCTATCCTGACCTTAAATAAATGTAATGAATAAATCAACAACTAGCTGTCCCATAACATTCTCCAGCTAAACAGAAACAAAACGGAAGTAATTATTTTTGGACCTCAGGAGGAACTATCAGCAGTCAGCACACAGCTTCAGTTAATACAACTAAAAACCACTGATCAGGCCCATAATCTAAGTGTAGTTATGGACTCAGACCTAAACCTCCAGGGTTACATAAAGGCAATAACAAGGTCAGCCTTCTATCACCTGAAGAACATCTCTGGAATTAAAAGTCTAATGTCACAGAGGGACCTTGAAAAACTGATCCATGCGTTCATCTTTAGTCAGATTAATTACTTCAACAGCGTCCTCACATTCCTACCTAAAAAGTCAATCAGATAGCTGCAGCTGATCCAGAACACTGCTGCTTGCATCCTCACTAGAACCAGGAAAGTAGAAAACATTGGCCCAGTTCTTCAGTCCCTCCACTGGCTCCCTGTAGTTCAGAGAACAGACTTTAAAATACTTCTACTAGTTTATAAATCACTGAATGGTTTAGCACCAAAATATGTTGAACTGTTGTCGCTATAACCCAGCAGACCACTCAGCTCCTCCAACTCTAGCTTACTAAACGTTCCTGGAATTAGAACTAAACAGGGAGAGGCATCTTTAAGCTTCTGTGCTCCACAAATCTGTAACAAACTTCCAGATAAATGCAAAAATGATGAATCATTAGGCTCTTTTAAATTAAAGTTTAAAACTCTACTATTCAGAGCTTCCTTTGAGTCCTAAACTGTATGTTTTTTTCATCTTCTCTCATTGACTCTCATTGTTTTATCTTACCTGATTGTGTTTTGTTTTTAATTTACAGTATTTTGAATAAATTTGTTTCTAATACCTTACCTAAATTGCTCTTTTGGATTCTTATGTTTTATTTGTTTTTAAATTTCATACTCTTACATAAATTTTATACTAAATGCATTTCTTTTAGTGATGATCTGTTTTAATGTTCATACTTTTATCATGTATTTGGTTTCTTTACCACTGAATCATGTAAAGAGCCTTGAATTGCCTTGTGTTGAAAGTGTGCTATATAAATAAAATTGCCTTGCCTTATCTGCATTCAGCTTCTTCTCCATCTCTAATACACCCAACAATTGCAGAGTCATCTGAGTATTTCTGCAAATGACAGGTCTCTGTCTTATACTGGAAGTCTGAGGTATACAGAGTGAAAAGGAATGGTGAGTGTAAAGTCCGATGTGGTGCTCCTGTGCTGCTAACCAGCTAGTTTGACACACGATTCTTAAATCTCACAAACTGTGATCTGTTTGTCAGGTAGTCATTGATCCAGCTGATTGTTAAGGCTGAATTGTGTTAAATGCACTGGACAAATCAAATAACATAATTCTCACAGTGATGCCTGCTTTGTCTACATGCCAGTGGGTTGGTTGAAGCAGGTTGATGATGGCATCTTCGACACCAACTCCATGGAGTAAGCAAACTGCAGGGGGTCCTGATAGGTTCTAGTTTGCTTACTCAGGTGGGGCAACAGGAGTCTCTCCAGGACCTTTATGATATGGGATGTCTGAGCAACAGGTCTGTAGTCATTGATTACTGATGGGTGAGTGTCATTTTGTACTGGAACAAGGCATGATGTCTTCCACAAGTTTGGAACCTTCTCCGGGGTCACGCTTAGCTTGAACAGGGGCTGCACAATCACATAGAGCTGCTCTGCACAGGTCTTCAGGACTCTCGGGCTAACACCATCTGGACCTGCAGCCTTGTGTCGGTTCAGTTTCTCCTGCTGCCTCGTCACCTGACTTCTAGAGACAGACGGCTGGCAGAAGGGGGTAAAGGGGGTAGTAGCATCTCCTGACTTGGTTGAAGACAAAGTCAGGACTCTTCTAAGAGTCATGAACTCTTAGAAGAGTTCATGACTAAGGCAGCAGATAAAACATCTGAGGGGTGCATATTGGAGTCAGCAGGGGAGCTGGCTCCCTGGGGATGGCATAGTGTCACCCCAGTCATTTCCTCCCCATCCCTGGATGCCTCTGTCCACCTGCTCCTTCATTCTACCATTCACAAGGGCCTTGGTACTGGCGGGGCCCGGGTGGTATTTCAGGCCGTCTGGTCGGGGACCTGGGCTGGTGGGCTACTCTTGCCGGGGTGGGGGCCTTGACGGTAGGCTTGTCCCCGTCCTGGTGGGCAGGGGGTTCGTCTCCCGGGTGCAGGGGTAGGTTACTCTATTGGGGCGTCTGTCCCTGGGCCTGGGATTATAGAGTATGTATGGGGCGTACGAATGAGTGTACAGCTTCCTTTTTCGGGTGTCCTGTGTTGGTGAGAATGTGTCTGTGTAAGAGGGAGGGTACGTATGATTGTCTCTGTATTTCTATGTCTACTTATCAGGTTGAGTGTTTGGCTGCCCTCTCCCTGGTGCATCTTTTTCCCTTCCGTCACTTCCTGTCGGTGACGGATGTTCCCCTGGGGGTTCCATCTCTTCCTGTCTTGGTGGGTGATCGGCCCTGCACTGGTCAGCCTGTGTCTCCTGCGCTCTGTGGGGCTCTGGACGCATGCGTCTCCTACCTCCTTCATGTCTACGTCGATTCCTGTAGGACGGATTGACGGCTCCTTACACCAGCAATCAATCACTTGCATGGGGAAGCATTCACACCTGCATGCTCACACACACAGATAGGTGTGGGGACATTGGGGAGGACGGACATATCTTGAGCTGATGTTATCGTCTTTAGTTAGTTGGTACCAGGAGCTTACCAGGAACATTAGTGTTGTGTTCCTTAATCCATTTTGTGTGTAGGAAATGTGTAATTCTTAGTTCATATTACTAGATCTGTTTTGTTAGTGTTGTTTTGTTCTATTGGTTGTTTTTGTTTGTTTTGTTTCCCACTTCTCTGCTGTCCAACAGAGGTGGAGGATGGGGATGTTTTATTGTGTACTTTGTTTGCCTCCCTACTGGTCCTGTTTCTCTTCTTCATCTTCTTTCTTTCTTTCTTTCTTTCTTCCTTCTTATCTCAATTTTGTGTCCATAACTTCAACAAGTTAAACCCACAGTAATAACTAATAGAGATTTTCCATACATATATATCAAGTGGAGTATTATGACATAGTTGTAATGCTCTGCTTGGGAAAGTAAATCTGTTGGGCTTTTACTTGGTACTCAGACACCAATTCTGAGTAGCAAACTGCTAGACAGGACAGGTAAAAAAAAACAAAAAAAAAACATCTGAGGTGTAACAGGACAGGTGTGGGTCAGAGGAAAGTGGGATATCTCTGGCTGGGGACAGGAGAGGAGCTAGTTCCTTAACTGGCACTATTGAATAATATGTTACGTGCATTGGCTCTATCCAGATTTCCGTGTATCAAATCCTTCCTGTGCTTAAAGCCACTGATCATTTTCATTCCTGACAAGACACATCTTTTATTGTTCCTCTGCATTTGTGCCGCAGTTGGAGGATCATAGTTGTAGGAAATGTAGTTTTCTTTTAATGTCCGAATATGTGCTTACATGTTTAGGTGTGGTTTTTTCTATTACCTGTTTTTTGACTCTTGACTAAGGACTCTTGACCAAATCTACCCTCTCTTTGTTTTACTTCTACAGATTCCGTGCTGGTTTCAAACAAGCCTTCCACTGCTGCCCCTGTGTCCCTCGAGGTTCTTATGAAGGCCTTGAATTGAAGTCTACTCGGTACCTGCAGACCCAGACCAGCGTTTACAAGGGAAGCCGATTGGAGACTACTGTTTCCACTGTTCTTCATGCTGGAGCGGAAGCAGAACAGCTCAAGGTCAAAGTTAAAGGAGGTCTTGGACCTACTGCTCTTGGGTTTCAAACAAATACTTCCTCCCTGGACCTGACCTCAAATGGGTCATCATCAAGGAGTGTCTCCAAAACTGTATCAGAGACATCCAGTTTTTTCTCCAGTAACAATTTGCAGGAATAGACCCTCTTTTGACCAGACAGTAGGAAGAGTGCGTGAGTTGACTGTTTGCAGACCTGCTTATGCCTTCAAAGGATTCAGACAGAGTACAGAAACATTGCGTGACTATCTGCTGGTAGCTTTTAGTTTCTTATATTTTCTGTGTGTTTTACTAGAACATCAGCCTACAGAATTTGGTCCTCTGAGCACAACCCACACCTTTTGTAGTGATTAATTTAGATGTTAACACACCTTAGTGCCAAACGGCAGCATAGAGCATATCATTGAGATAACCAAAATCCATCTTGAGGCCAAACTGAAGCTGTCAGCTCTGATCTTCAAAGCTTCTGATTATACAGCCTTCTCTCCCTGCAGAGAATTTCTGCAAGTGTATGCCACTTGATGCCAATTCTGATCTCTGTGCATGACAACATCTGGAATCAACTGTGCAGAATGTATGTTTATCTCCCTGAAAGATTGCTCTAAAGATCCCTGTGGGACTTTCTGAGAGGTTCTGGCAATCAGCAAAAACACCATCAGCGACTGGTTTATATTTCTGTCAAAATATTGACTTCAACCGCTAGTAGCACAGTTTCTGGAAAAAAAAAAATTACGCTGGAAAAGTAACAGCAGATTCTTTAACCTGAATCCAAACTGCAGTTCAAAGAAAGTCCTGTTTAAGAACCCACTAGATCTAAACAATGTGTGTAACTAATGAATAAACTATCAGTTCAGAGTTCTTGGAATTTGCTTAGTGTTTATCAAACAAGTATTTATCTTGTGGAATAAGCTTCTCTTTCAAAATGTGAAGGATTTACCCTACGTAGCTGGTGTGCCTGGAGTGAACCGATCTTTGCTTTAAAAGAGAAAAAAATCGCTCCTCACATACTGTGTTTAAGGTATACAGGATAGTGTCTATCATGTAGTTGTGTTAATAAACTGTTGTTCTGTGGATCCATCTCCCCAGGCAGAAAAATAAGGTCTGGAGATCTTTAAAAATCTTCTGCTTGTAGTTAGTTTGTAATCTGTAATGTGCCTTGCTGCTTAGCATAGTGCTGTGAAAGGCTGTGTGGATCAGAGCAGCAGCCCAGATTGCTGTTGTCCAGAGAAAGAATGGCGTTAAGTTGGGGGGGGCGCAGACACGGACATTCTTTTACACCCTACTGTATTGTACAGTATATATGTGTGAATGTGTGTAACCTGAGGTTTTAGAGTTTATGCTTTGTTACAGGATTCTTATTAAAACTATCTAATGTAATGTATTATTTGTTTAAATATGACATCTGTGGGAAATGTTTCTATGTTGTGTTTTTATTGTCTAATTTCTTATTAGCGATCAGTTTGATGAACTTATGCCTTAATGTTCTACAAATTTCCTGGAGTGTGATTAGCAGCTAAATCCACATAGTTTACATATTTGCCTCGTAAAGAGCATTATTTTTGCATTGGCTCACTTAATGCAAGAAATTCAGAGTATTCAGAAAGGTATTGATGTCTGTAATTCTGTTTGTATTCACATAACAGAAATGGCTTTACTTACACATGTTTTTATGCAACAAATATTGTTGGCTTACATCCACTTTTTCTAAATGTGTACTTCTGGCAAAATAGCAGATGGAGAAAATGTCACATAAACATTCCACACATAAACAACTTTCACACAACCCGCTATTGATGGCACATTATTTTAACGAAGAATGTCGTGATAAGGATTTTTTGGGAATAGGTATCTGCTAAACAGACTTCGGTTCTTCCTTAATGTTAATATGATCCGGTTCATGTATATGCCTAAAACAAATTAGACTCTAGATTTAATCAGGGTAACAATTTACAAATAAAAATCATCATAAAATGCTCTTAAATTGACAAGATATACCATGGATAATTCTACTAATTTATTTTACTGTTGTTCCAGTTAAACGTGTGTCCACTAAACTTTGCACACAAAAAAACTATTTTTTAGAAATGTTGCATTTTGGCTTAAATATCATAAAACACAATGATAAGCAGACAGAAGGTGCATTATACAGATATATGAGAACGAAGCAGTCTGCCTTCCACTGTTAATGTGGTTGTAAATGTAGAAAAAGCATTAGAATCTTAGCCAAAAACTCAGTTAATCAAATAATGTTCCGGGTATTTCCAGTATAAATTATTCAGAACTGCTGTGATTGGATTATTCTTTAGTTCCGTCCCAAAACATGGGAAAGTCATAAACAAGCACAGCTTTGCTTAAATCACAGTAAAATTATGTCAAGAAGGACTTAGGAACCCAATAGACATGCCCTTCATACTTTTAAAAGATACTTATCACATTGCATAGTTAAAATGTCTAAGGATGAGTACAAAGCCTACCAAAACAAGAAAAAAAGGGGTAAATTACAGAAAGAGGCCAAAAGCGCTAAATGGATGGCGTGCGTCTTGCTGAGGGTTTAACAGGTGAAATGCTCTCTGCGTCATGTTGATCGATCAGCCTCAGCCTGTTTTTGCAATGCTGTGCAGTTTGTGCAGTTTTAGCAAGTACAAATGGATGATAAATCAGACCAATAATCTCCTTATATGCTGATGATGTCTTACTTTTTCTACAGAACCTTAAAAAGTCTGTCTAACACAAAATAGATGTTCATAACAAATTTAGTGAGTGCTCAGGATAAAAAAAATTATGAATAATACCTTAGTATTACCATTACGTGACTGTCGAAATTTAAATTCTTATGATATGACTCTAAATCAGTTCATCTGTTGTAATGGGTTTAAATACCTGGGCATAAATATTCCATATAAATCAGAAGATCTTGTTTAAATAACTGTATAACCCCAAGTTTTAAACAGGTAAAATTAGACCTTCTTAAATGGACAACTTTACCTCTATCTTTATGTGGACGAACTGCAACCATAAAAATTAATACACTTTCGTTTGAAAAACTCCAAAAGAATACATATTACCAAATAGTGACTTCTTTAGAATGGCTGCACAGTGGTTAGCACTGTTGCCTTGCAGCAAAAAGGTTGTGGGTTCATATCCCGGCCCAGGGTCTTTCTTATGGAGTTTGCATGTTCTCCCCGTGTGTGGGTTCCCTCCAGGTACTCCAGCTTCCTCCCACAGTCCAAAAACATGACTGTCAGGTTAATTGATCACTGTAAATTGTCCTTAGGTGTGAGTGTGTGCATGGTTGTTTGTCCTGTGATGGACTGGCGACCTGTCCAGGGTGTAACCCGCCTCTCGCCCGTTGACAGCTGGAGATAGGCACCAGCGCGACCCATTAAGGATTAAGCGGTTAAGAAAATGGACGGATGACTTCTTCAGATATTTGTAAATTAGAAATGAATGAAATTCCATGTTACCATGAAAACAGAAAAATAAAAAGAATACTTTCATTTACCATAATTTATTGTCATTGAGGAGTTTATCTACTTTAAGAAGTAAACAATCTTGGAAACATATTTCAACAACAATAACAGATGAACAATGGAAAATAATTATCCTCAACTCTAAAAAAATGGTTGTAGTTATAAATCACATGAAATTCAATTTAAGATAATACATAAATTACAAACTACACTGTAACAATTAAATAAATATGATGAGTTGTTCAGTAATGTGTAAACAATATTGTTTGAAAGGCAAATAGGTGGCGCATATGCGAACTTTCTTTCTATCCCTCAGAGCAGATGAGACCGCAGAGCATCTAGTGCAGAGACTTCGGTTTGTTTGCAGTTTTCAGTTGGCTTTGTGTGCGTAAATGACCATTGAGTAAGTAATCCTTTGTTTATCAGCCTTGTTTATGTGAAGATATGTTTGTTAGCTTTGCAGTGTTTTGTATGTTCATATTTTATAGTTAAACCTGATATTTCCTTAGACTGTTTGCATTATCTTTCAGTATGGCCAAATATTTGCCTAATTTCCGTGTTGTACATGCCTATAAAGTTATGGCACTAGTTTTAACATGTTTAGTGGCTGTAAAACTTGGGTTGTGAGGTTCAGAATTCTAGAAGCTTCTTAGTTACTGGTAAATCCCAAAAATGGCCACTAGATGTCCTTCCCATACTTTGCAATACCTTGTAAACCTGTATGATTCCCCTGCAGCCATTCAGCTTGCAATACTGCCCTCTTCCTTTTGGTATGGGGGTAATTTGAGTCTGTTGATTGTTGTACTTTGTTGTTTCCTGTTGATTGGTCGTTGTATCTGCTCTGTTGTTGTTTGGTTGAGACCACCTATAGATATGTTTGTATTGATCCGTTTCTCCTGTATTGTTCTTTCTCTGTGTTTCAGACCACACACACGTACTCATGCATACATACAGACATCCCCACTTAACATTTCCCTATAAACCGAATACTTCCTTCTTGGTCCTGGGACCTCAATCTGTGTGTGGATGGTAATTCATCAATCTGTGTGTGGATGGTAATTCACATTATTGCTATATTTATGTATCTATTTCTTGCTGGTCCTGTGCTGAATATTTGTGTATTGTATTGACATAATAGTTGTAAGCCGGTACATTATTGTTATGGATCGGGGAAAAAATAAGTTTACTTCAATGTAATGTAAATGAAAATCAAATAAAATTATTTTAAAAAACGACTGAATGGAATTGTCCATGAATATTCTACAATGTCTATCTAAAAACTAGGGATTCAATGATACCAATTTTTTCAAACCAATACGATACCGATACTTAGTACTTGCCAATACCAAGTATCTTCTCAGACCCCCAGACGGTCGTGGCAGATGACCGCTTGTACTGAGCCAGGGTTCTGCCAGAGGTTTCTTCATGTTAAAGGGGAGTTTTTCATCTCCACTGTCGCTACATGCTTGCTCAGTATCAGGGTTTGCTGAGGAATTGCTGTGGTTGGAGTCTGCATGATCCGGGTACAACCTCACGCAAATGACTCAACGCAATCTGCTGGGATTCCTTACATAGAAAACTTCACTGAATGGAATGTTTGTATAATTGTATTGAGAGGATTTTTGATGTAAAGTGCCTTGAGATGACATTTGTTGTGAACTGGTGCTATATAAATAAAAGTGAATTGAAAGTAGCAATGCCAATACTTGTACAACACACACACAAAAAAATGCTATGAATTGGAAGACAGGTTTTATTATCTTATCTGCGTGATAAAACAAATTAGGGTGAATTAGATAAATAATAATAATAAAATAAAAATGACCACAAGACTAAAATTTCAAGTTAAAAATTAAAATTTTCTGTGCAGTTACTACAGAGTTTTCACATTTTAAGTCTCTGTGCATTCAAAATGCCATCAATAAAATGCCCCTGTGTTCTTTGTCCATAACAGATGCCTACCCATACCATAGCCCCACCACCACCATGGACCACTCGATCCACAACATTAACATCAGCAAAGCGCTCACCCACACGACGCCACAAACGCTGTCTGCCATCTGCCCTCAACAATGTAAACTGAGATTCATCCGTGAAGAGAACACCTCTCCAACGTGCCAGACGCCATCTAATGTGAGCATTTGCCCACCCAAGTCTGTTACGGCGACATGTTGGAGTCAGGTCAAACCCCGATGAGGACGATGAGCATGCAGTTGAGCTTCCCTGAGACGGTTTCTGACAGTTTTTGCAGAAATTGTTTGGTTATGCAAACCAATTGTTTCAGCAGCTGTCTGAGTGGCTGGTCTCAGACGATCTTGGAGGTGAACCTGCTGGATGTGGAGGTGCTGGGCTGGTGTGGTTACACGTGGTCTGCGATTGTGAGGCCTGTTGGATGTACTGCCATATTCTCTGAAACGCCTTTGGAGACGGCTTATGGTGGAGAAATGAACATTCAATGTACGAGCAACAGATCTGGTTGATATTCCTGCTGTCAGCATGCCAATTGCACGCTCCCTCAATGCTTGTTGCATCTGTGGAATTTTGCTGTGAGACAAAACTGCACATTCCAGGCTGGCCTTTTATTGTGGGCAGTATAAGGTACACCTGTGCACTAATTAAGATGTCAGACCAGCATCTTGATGTGGCACAACTGTGAGGTGGGATGGATTATCTCAGCAAAGCAGAAGTGCTCACTATCACACATTTAGACTGATTTGTGAACAATGTTTGACAGAAATGGTAATATTGTGTATCTGGAATGAATTTTAGATCTTTAAGTCCATCTCATGAAAAATGGGAGCAGAAACAAAGGTGTTGCAATTATATTTTTGTTAAGTGTAATCCCAGAAGTGGTATCTGTGCATCCCTACTAAACACTGCTTATTTTCCATGCAGCCCCAACCAATTTGATACCCTTGGCAAGTATGTGTACAAAAAAAGAAAAAATTCAAACACATTTATCTCTTTTTGCAGTAGCCTAGTCTCAGACTTCCAGTTTTCCACAATGTTTCAAATGGAGTGACAGAAGTAGTTTTTTTTTCATGGCATGCTTTTCGAAGCAACCACCAAGACCCCACAGAGACCCCTATGATGAATGACAGCGTTGGACCAAGTGTTCCCTCGCCCGGACGCGGGTCACCGGGGCCCCACTCTGGAGGCAGGCCTGGAGGTGGGGCACATTGGCGAGCGCCTGGTGGCCGGGCCTTTACCTATGGGGCCCAGCCGGGCTTAGCCCGAAGAGGAAACATGGGCCCCCCTTCCCATGAGCTCACCACCTGTGGGAGGGGCCATAGGGGCCGGGTGCAATGCAAGATGGGCGGTGGCCGAAGGCGGGGACCTTGGCGGTCCGATCCTCGGCTGCAGAAGCTGGCTCTTGGGACGTGGAACGTCTCCTCTCTGGTGGGGAAGGAGCCGGAGATGGGCGGTGGCCGAAGGCGGGGACCTTGGCGGTCCGATCCTCGGGTTCTGACTATTGTTTGTGCTTATGCACCAAACAGTAGCTCAGATTACCCGCCCTTCTTGGAGTCCTTGGAGGGGGTGCTGGAGAGTGCTCCTTCTGGGGACTCCCTCATTCTGCTGGGGGATTTCAACGCTCACGTGGGCAGTGACAGTGAGACCTGGAGAGGCGTGGTTGGGCGGTATGGCCCCCCCGATCTGAACCCGAGCTGTGTTTTGTTGTTGGACTTCTGTGCTCGTCATGGATTGTCCATAACGAACACCATGTTCAAGCATAAGGGTGTTCATGTGTGCACTTGGCACCAGGACACCCTAGGCCGCAGCTCGATGATCGACCTGGTTGTCGTTTCATCGGACCTGCGGCCGCATGTTTTGGACACTCGGGTGAAGAGAGGGGCGGAGCTATCCACCGACCACTACCTGGTGGTGAGTCGGCTCCGGTGGTGGGGGAGGACGCCGGACAGACCTGGCAGGCCCAAACGTGTTGTGAGGGTCTGCTGGGAACGTCTGGCGGAGTCTCCTGTCAGAAGGGGTTTCAACTCTCACCTCCGGCAGAACTTCAAACACGTCCCGGGGGAGGCGGGGGACATTGAGTCTGAATGGGCCATGTTCCGTGCCTCCATTGTCGAAGCGGCTGACCGTAGTTGTGGCCGTAAGGTAGTCGGTGCCTGTCGCGGCGGCAACCCTCGAACCCGATGGTGGACACCAGCGGTGAGGGATGCTGTCAAGCTGAAGAAGGAGTCCTATCGGGCCTTTTTGGCCTGTGGGACTCCGGAAGCAGCTGATAGGTACCGGCAGGCCAAGCGGAGTGCGGCTCGGATGGTCGCTGAGGCAAAAACTCGGGCGTGGGAGGAGTTTGGAGAGACCATGGAGAACGACTTCCGTATGGCTTCGAAGCGATTCTGGTCCACCATCCGGCGTCTCAGGGGGGGGAAGCGGTCTGCCACCAACACTGTTTACAGTGGGGGCGGTGTGCTGCTGACCTCAACGCGGGACGTTTTGGGTCGGTGGATGGAATACTTCGAAGACCTCCTCAATCCCACCGACACGCCTTCCTGTTTGGAAGCAGAGTCTGAGGACTCTGGGACGGGCTCTCCAATCTCTGGTGCTGAAGTCACCGAGGTTGTTAAAAAGCTCCTTGGTGGCAAGGCACCGGGGGTGGATGAGATTCGGCCGGAGTTCCTCAAGGCTCTGGATGTTGTAGGGCTGTGTTGGTTGACGCGGCTCTGCAATATTGCGTGGACATCGGGGGCAGTTCCCTTGGATTGGCAGACCGGGGTGGTGGTCCCCCTCTTTAAAAAGGGGGACCACAGAGTGTGTTCCAACTATAGGGGGATCACACTTCTGAACCTCCCTGGTAAGGTCTATTCGGGGGTTCTGGAGAGGAGGGTCCGACGGGTAGTCGAACCTCGGAATCAGGAGGAACAATGTGGTTTTCGTCCTGGCCGTGGAACACTAGACCAGCTCTACAGCCTGGGCAGGGTCCTGGAGGGTGCGTGGGAGTTCGCCCAACCGGTCTACATGTGCTTTGTGGACTTGGAGAAGGCGTTCGACCGTGTCCCTCGGGGTGTCCTGTGGGGAGTATTCCGGGAGTATGGGGTACCAGGCCCTTTGATACGGGCTGTTAGGTCCCTATATGAACGGTGTCAGAGTCTGGTTCGCATTGCCGGCAGTAAGTCGGACTCATTTCCAGTGAGAGCTGGACTCCCCCAAGGTTGCCCTTTGTCACCGGTCCTGTTCATAATGTTTATGGACAGGATTTCTAGGCGCAGCCAAGGTGTTGAGACGATCCGTTTTGGTGACCTCAGGATCGGGTCTCTGCTTTTCGCAGATGATGTGGTCTTGTTGGCTTCATCTGAACGTGATCTACAGCTCTCGTTGGAGCGGTTCGCAGCCAAGTGTGAAGCGGCTGGGATGAGGATCAGCACCTCCAAATCCGAGACCATGGTCTTGAGCCGGAAAGCCGGATAAGCGGAAGATGATGGATGGATGGAACCACCAAGATGCAAGTTCTCTAATAAAAACTTTTACATGCCTCCCAACCACCCTACTCATGTGCATGGTGGCAACACCCATGCTTTTATCACAGTTCCATTGGTTTTTAAGCTTCTTTTTTTAAACTACAGATTTGAATGCATATATACAGTTTGCGGGTCAGGGCAATAAATGGCTATTGTCTTGTTGGCATATCCTGAAAATGAGTAGACATCCAGCTTACTCATAATAAAAGCCACATTCTCCTGTCTTTCCCACTTTAAAGATCATATCATATTTAAAAAAATAAAATAAAAAATTCCTTGTGGTTGTATTTGTTTAGATATCATCTGCTAACACTGGTGTAAATCTCTGTCTGATCATGTAGTGAAAACATATGAAAATGAGTAAAAAAAACATTGAAAACAGAAACAGAAAGACACAACCAAATGTTTAAAATATTTGATCTTGTGTAGAGTCTTTTTAAGATATGGATTATTCTTTATTTCTCATTGTGAGACTATAAAACTCCAATGAAAAAAATATTTTAGGGGTTTTACATATCTGTAACAGAGGTGCCCAATAACAGTGGGGAGTGGTGTTTGAATCCAATTTTGTGCAAATATTTTGTATGTATTAGGACTTGCTGACATTTTTTTTTCTTTCTCACTACTTTAGTCTCCACTTTGCACCACACTACATTATGATATTATATACTCCTTCTCAGCCATATTTGTATATAATTTCAGAAATTCTGATCACATATCAATCTTTAATGATAACAATGCTGAAATGGTTTAAATGTACCCATGTATAATACCATTCTTCATTTTTCTCTTCAGTCTCAAATACAAATGGTTTCAAAAAAGGAAATAAATCTTTGTAGGCTTATTGGTGAACATCTGATCTGAAACTGAAATATCTGACAAGAATTTGTTTATTATTTTCCATATAGACCAACTACAGACAAACTTTGTCCTGCAGAGGCTGAATGGGCGAGAAAAACTTCAGAAAAAAAACCTTAACAACCACACTACAAGCTGTGACAAACTTATCCTCAAAGTGATTTCTTTAAGTCTGCTTTATGTCAAGAAGTGACGCTTAAACAGAGGGGAACCACCAAATGTGAAACTCCGAGATAGGCCTGCTATAATATAACATATCCATCATTTACAGCTGCCTGAGCCAAAGAGGAATGTAGCAGTGAACAATGTCTATATACACTCCAGAAAACAACCTCATCATGTTACTATAACCTTATCATAACCAGGCAAGGATGATTTTCAGACTGCTTCCTAACTGCAGACTGTTCTTCTACTCTCTGGACAGGTTGAGTCTAGTGGGTGAACAAGGGGCTAGAGTTTAATGAATGTGTAATCAACTTTGTTCCAATGAGTGGTTCTTAAATGAGCATCCTTTTCTGCCTTTCAAGCATACAAACACTCACTTTCACTCAGCTGATGAGAGAAGTAGCAATGGAGATAAAATATGGCAGATTGTTGCTGAGGAACGGCGCCAGGCAGGCTACACACCAGGGTGAATAGTCTCATCAGCACCATCTCTTCCTGGGTTGCTACCCATCCCTCGCCTTCCAATCATGCTAATTACAACTGAGTAGTGGAGAAGGAAACTAGCCAGGCACACACTCAGCCAAGCATGCCACACACAGAGGCACATACAGATGATGGATGATGCATGTTTTATCAGTTCTCATCACTAAGCTATGTAGATATCCATGAAACAGGAGCGTGATGATGATGATGATGATGATGATGATGATCTGCAAAGAGGAGTGGACCAAAATTCGTCTTAAAATGAGCACAAACTTGGTAATCAATTACAAGAAACATTTGACAAAGGTGCTTGCAAACAAGGGTTTTGCCAAGTATTAAGTCTTTTTTTGTTAGAGGGTTCAAATACTTATTTCACTCAATCAGAAAAAAAATGGAGTTGTATTATCAGGGTTAAACATGTTGGTGTTAATTTTAACCCCTTAAACCCTAGGCTTAATTTGATGCTTATTTCTCGAAAAATGCTTACCCGTGAAAAATGTGTATATTTCATCAACCAAAAGGAGTATTTGAACAATTTTGGTGTCATTGTAAAGGTAACATTGAGTAGAATTGATAGATGTGTCATTGTTCATGTTATCTGTTACTGATTAGGAGAAATTGAAGATGGAACACAGCAGAAATGTATTTCTTTTTTGCTCCACCTAAAAAAAACCATAGTTCTATATTGAAAAACTCTATGGCTATTGCTTGAATAGCAGTAATTACTCAATGAAATATAAATACAAGATGTGGACATTATCTCTGCAAAAGTTGTTGATTGTGCGTTTAGCACAAAGGCTTGCTGCGGCAGAGGCCGGAACGAGATTTACAAATACTTATTTACGTTGCATCTGAGTTGTGTTTGTGGTTGGTAACAATAGGTTAGATAGCCTTGTAGCGTGTGGTCTTCTGTTTAATTTGATGTTCATTATTACTATTTTTTCTGTCAGATGATGTGTTGTCTCAAGCCTGTTAAAAAAATAATTCCCAGGGTCCCCTCGAGTTTAACAGGTTAACACCAACAGAGTAATTTCAACCTTTTCAGAGTAAAATATTAATCATGTCTGGAGTTATTTATCTGAGCTGATGACACTGGTTTTAGATTCAGATTTAAATAAACTCCTATCCTTGCAATTCAAAGTCAAATTTTATTTCTTGGTTTTAAATGAATGAAGAGTGCCAGTTCAGAGTGAATTTTAACTCCTTCCAGACATAAACAAGCTCCACCCAGAGCTCACATATTTTGTTGTATGCCACAAAGACTTATGAGTAATGTATTTGTGTTGACTGTAGAAGTTATTCGTTGTACATTATAGTTTGTACCCTACATGTTGGTGTGCTCCTTAGTTATACTTTGAGTTATGTTGTTGTCAGTATTTGATGGTTATTGTCTGAGTACCATCATAGAGACGCCGGTGCACGGGAGTTTCGTTTCTGCCTTGACCGACTTGATCAGACTATGAGAAACATTGATGAACTTTTTTACTCCACTGACTGATTTCATGAGTAGTGTCAGACTAGAAATCTTTCTTGCTCATGACTACAAATCATTCATAATTTGTTAGAAACAAATATTAGTTTAAAAAAAACATGTTACTTGTGCCTTTCTAAATACTGTATTTGAGTTTGTCCCAATCCCTAATATGTACACCAATGAATGTTAATTATCTTATACACAGCCGTGGCCAAAAGTTTGGAGAACAACATAAATATTGAAAATTGGAAAAGTTTATGCTTAAGTTTTTATAATAGCAATTTCTATATACTCCAGAATGTTATGAACAGTGATCAGACTAATTCCATATTCCTTCTTTACCATGAAAATTCCACTGCATTTAATTGCTGTCATTAAAGGGCCTGCTGAGATAATTTAAGTAATCGTCAGTAATCGTCTGCTGAGATAATTTCAGTAATCGTCTTGTTAACTCATTAACATTGTGAGAATGTTAACGAGCACAAGGCTGGAGATCATTATGTCAGGCTGATTGGGTTAGAATGGCTGACTTGAAATGTTAAAATGAAGGTGACGCTTGAAATAATTTTTCTTCCATTGTTAACCAAGGTTACCTGCAAAGAAACGCGTGACGCCATCATTGTGTTTCATAAAAATGGCTTCACAGGCAAGGATATTGTGGCTACTAAGATTGGACCTGAATCAACAATTTATAGGATTATCAAGAACTTCAAGGAAAGAGGTTCAATTCTTGTTAAGAATTGAACCTGTGTATGCAGGCGGGTGTGACCGCATCTGCATACACAGTGAGGCGAAGACTTTTGCAAGATGGCCTGGTGTCAAGAAGGGCAGCAAAGAAGCCACTTCTCTCCAAAAAAAACATCAGGGACAGATTGATCTTCTGCAGAAACTAAGGTGAATGGACTGCTAAGGACTGGGGCAAAGTCTCTTTCCGATTGTTTGGGGCATCTGGAAAAAGGCTTGTCCGGAAAAGAAAAGGTAAGCGCTACCATCAATCTTTTGCCATGCCAACAGTAAAGCATCCTGAGACCATTCATGTGTGGGGTTGCTTCTCATCCAAGGGAGTGGGCTCACTTACAATGTTTCCCAGAAACACAGCCATGAATAAAGAATTGTACCAAAACACCCTCCAACAGCAACTTCTTCCAACAATCCAACAACAGTTTGGTGAAGAAAAATGCATTTTCCAGCACAATGGAGCACCCTTCCATTAGGCAAAAGTGATAACTCAGTGGCTCGGAGCCCAAAATGTTGAAATTTTGGGTCCATGGCCTGGAAACTCCCCAGATCTTAATCCCATTGAGAACTTGTGGTCAATCCTCAAGAGGCGGGTGGACAAACAAAAACCCACTAATTCTGACAAACTCCAAGAAGTGATTATGAGATTATGAAAGAATGGGTTGCTATCAGTCAGGATTTTGCCCAGAAGTTGATTAAGAGCATACCCAGTCGAATTGCAGAGGTCCTGAAAAAGAAGGGCCAACACTGCAAATACTGACTCTTTGGATATATGTCATGTAATTGTCGATAAAAGCCTTTGAAATGTATGAAGTGCTTGTAATTATATTTCAGTAAATCACAGAAACAACTGACCCAAAGATCTAAAAGCAGTTTAGCAGTAAACCTTGTGAAAACTAATATTTGTGTCATTCTCAAAACTTTTTGCCACAACTTTATGTGTTAATTTTGAAGGTTTGTCTTTACATATTGCAGTGTTGATTGAGTTCACATTTAACACCCAACAATATTGTTTTTTGAATCCCTTTTTTGATACTTTAACACTGTTATGCGGGATATAAAAAAAAATCTGATCTGGTGTTAAACTTTTAACTATTCTAAAAATGCGTGTGTAGCTATGTAAACCCCAGGAAAGTGTTGAAATGAACTACATAGGAGTTGATTTAACACTTTATTTTTTGCTATGATGAAATGCAAATCAGTTTCCATTTTTTATTTAAAGTTATTTTTCTTTTATTTTTGTCCTTTTTGATGTGCTATCTGCCAATGTTAAAATAAACCTACCATTACAATTATACTGTTCTGAGACTTTTCATTCCTTTATGACTGGACAAACTTAGAAAATCGGGGGTCAAATAATTATTTCCCCCACTGTATATGTATGATAAAAAAACATTAAAGGTAAACAAGCAGTCATGTTTGTTTCTACTCAGGAAGTGAATAGATCATTTAATGTTAAAATTTAAACCGGACATCATTAGATTAGGGATGGTTACTGAGAACCGGTGCCATCATGGGACAGGTTCTGATATAAACGGTAGTAACAAGACCAAAAAGCAGCGCACATTTTGGTCCTTTTGTTTCTAGAGATGTCAAGCAACACAGATTCTGGACATTCCATCAAGCAAGAGTGATGCACTATTATCATCCGTAAAAGGTAAACAAGGCTATCTTATTGAAAAAAACTGCTAAAAGTTAGGTCTGTCAAAATTAACGCACCAACGTGGGTTGATTAATTATGTCATGACTGTCACCTCACTCACTCCCGCTCCTCATCATCATCCTCACCTGTGTCCCGAATCATCCACACCAGATCCTCCTTACCTTATGTCCTTATAACCCGTTCCCTCCCTTCAGTCAGCGCCGGATCATTACAGGAATCTACTCCAGATGCCCACCGTATGTTTTCCTGCCGTCTTTCTTCCTGATGCCCTCTATATTTATTGCTGCCATCCAGTCCACCACCACCATCATCACTCCGCACAATAATATAAGACGTTGTATTCAGCTTCTGCATTTGGGTCCATACCTTCATGCACACAGGCTGACAGAATGATCCGGCCTAAAGAGCTGGACCCAGTGGAAGCCGTCGCCCTATAGAAGGCGTCCGGCTTATCGGTCCAATGCGAATCTCCAGAGCTGATGAGATACTAAAGGTGCTTCCTCATTTTCGGAGGGTGTTCTCCGGCCAGGACCTTGCCGCGCTGCAGAGCGAGGCTGAGCGGACTTACCAGGAGGCGTGGGAGGAGGTCGTCTGTCCCCCGTTCATCTTCCAGCCATAGGTGGAAGTCCGGCCGCGCCAGGGCTGTTTCTGGATGTGGGGAGCAGAAAGCAGCTCCCACGCCAACAGCCAGCATGGGCGTTACAGCTGCGAGCAATCCTCCGCTGACAGACACTGCATCCTCACCTTCTCACCACAGACAGCGGCGCCGACGTGGAGGAGCGTTTTCCGTGTTGAAAGAAGGCAAGGTAAGGCAAGGTAATTTTATCCGTATAGCACACTTTCAACACAGGGCAATTTTAGAATTTGACAATTGTAGATTTTAGAACTGGGGTGATGTGTTCTACTTTCTTGGTTTTAGTGAGAACACGAGCAGCAACGTTTTGGATCAGCTGCAGCTGTCTGATTGATTTTTTTTTTAGGTAGACCTGTGAAGATATTGTTACAGTAATCAAGGCGGCTAGAGATAAATACATGGATGAGTTTTTCTAGGTCTCCTTGTGTCATCATTCCTTTAATCCTAGAAATGTTCTTCAGGTGATAGAAATCTGACCCTGTAATTGCCTTTAAGTGACCCTGGAGGTTCAGGTCTGAGTCCATTATTAGACCTAGATTTCTGGCCTGGTTGGTAGTTTTTGTTCAGTTGGAGGAAATTATTTGACATCCAGTTGTTAATTTGCTCAATGCATTTATTGAGGATTTTGATGGGTTCAACTTTACCTGGTGAGATTGAGATATAAAGCTGAGTGTCATCAGCATAGTTGTGGTAGTTAACATTGTTGGTGGTTATAATCTGTCTTAGTGGGAGCATGTAGATGCTAAATATGTTTTGACTGTCATTTGTGGGCAATTAAAGACACTTGTATTGATGCATAGTTCTTCAATACCTTTGATCGAGCCGTTATGAATAATAGCAAGTGTTTTCCTTTTCTTGCTGTCATTGCTGGCTTCTTGCTGCTGTTTTTTGTTATTGTTCGGTTTATCTTTGTTTGGGTTTAGGTGGCTTTGGCGAAGGTCTGTTAGTTCCAGGGAATTGTTTGCATTTGGCTGGCTTTGCAGTCGGCTCATCGTTGGTTCTCCCTGCTCCGAGCTGTGCACCGGCTCCGCCCATGTCGTCTGCTCCAGTCTGCTCCGTCCCGAAGTTGGGTTCTGCTTCTGCCTGTTCGGTTTTCCACCTCCTTCATTTCAGCATTGAGCTGCCGTTCCCAGAGCCAGCAGAGCCCCTTCAGTCTTTGTCTCCAGAGTTTCCAGAGCTGCTGGACCTGCCACTGCTGCCGCCAGAGCTGCTGGACCTGCCGCTGCCGCCGCCAGAGCTGCTGGATCAGCCTTCTTCAGCCGACGCCTCAGTCAGCCAGCCTGTCTCTGCCTGTGAGCCGGTTCAGGAGCCAGAACCCATTCTAGGGACAGAGCCTGCTGTCCTCATTGCTGCAGTATTCCTGGCCTGCACAACTGCAGCTCTTCAGCCTGTGGCAGGATACCAGAGGACACCAGCACCACATCTCCGGCCCCCCATGCCAGCACCTCAACTGGATCTTGGGGTCCCCATATTAGAGCTCCCGGAGGAGGTCAGGGATGACCCTCCTCTGCTGTCAGAGCTCCCGGAGGAGGTCAAATAAGGCCTACCTCTGCTGTCAGCACAATTGCTGCCAGGGTCTTTGGTGTCTGCTGTCTTTTTGGGCACCATAGCAGCAGCCCTTCAGCACCTGCTATACCCAAGTAGACCGCTGGAGTCTCCTGTGACAGCCAGGAAGGACCCGCTGCCGGCCGCCGAGTGCCCAGTTTCAGGCCCACTGTCCGTGGAGCGCCCTGTTTCAGGCCCGCTGGCCACGGACCGCCCAGGTTCAGGCCAACCGGCCACGGAGCGCCCAGTCTCATGCCCAGCTTCACTAGCCAGGTTCCTTCATTCCTGTCAGTGGGAACCAACCAGGTCTAACTAAATTAGCATTAACATTAGCAATGGTCATACAGGTTAACTAGCAACATGTGTAGTCCACAATGTACGCAAAGAACGAATGAGAAATTATTTGTACCGAGGTATAGGCTACTCAATACGTCTCCATTATGTTTCACATTGCCAGAATCAACGTGCTGATGTTTTCCTCGACAGTTCAGCATAATGACAAAGAAATGGGCCCTGATGCTAATTTTAGCAATGACGACTCGTCGTTTTTATCTACCAAAAAATTCCTTACATTTTCAATTTGATGACCAATCTCCTCCATATGCGCTAACGTAACATTACTTTCCACGAACATGCATAACTTTGTTCGACTGTCGTGAATATTTGAAATGTCAATTTACATTAAGTACAAGTAATTTAGCCAAACATAGGTGAATCTTACCTGTCCATGAGAAAATTTGCGACGTTGATGTCTGTATTCAAATTCTTCTCCATTTTCAGCCGTCTCCATCTTTCAAAGGCATCTCCTATTCAAATCCTTGTTTTATTTCGGATTTTGTCACAACGTATTTCAGATTGATAACGAGGTCTTTTAGGTTTCGTAACGTTATACATGTTTCGTCCGTAACGTTCGGAGCTTCAGCTGTGGTAAACAGAGCTGAGCTGGCAACCCGGATGAGGAAACTCTACTGACTTTGTGATTTGTAGATAGCTTGAGGGTGGGGCCTCAGACTAAAACAGAACATGACAACAAAAACATCACTTGAGGGCTGCAACTTTCACTTTTACATAACAATATCCTGGCTGAACCACTGTTGACAGTGAAATAAGTATTTCAAAAGAACATGATTTCTTAATGTCTAGTGACATATCGGGGCCATTTTATGACTAATTAAAACAAATGTCTTACATACGTTTCTTTTAAAGTGACATTTTCTGACTTAAATTAGTACTGTTGGGATCTGTTCTCTGAGTGCTGGGTTTTGCTTTTGTGTGTGTGCTCACCTTCTCCTCAGGGGGCGTGGTAGGCGGCAGTGGACTGGTGCAGCTCGTCATTGGCAATCACCTCCAGCTCCAAAAGGAGAGCTGCTACTGCATGTTGGCGCCAGATTGTCCTGCTACAAGCGTGATCTCGCTCCTCGGCAAAGCCCTGTCCTCCTGGATTAAGACATTTTGGAGTTACTTACCTGATCCTGGTTGGATGTCCTCACGGTCAGTTTCTGCATCACTTCTCCAGCAGGTTACTCCGCCGACTACACAGTTTAATCACCTCATCACCTGTACACACACATACCGCTCAAGATCCCAACCAACCTGAGAGAGTGGATTCCACTTACCTTCCCAAGCCGGCACCTTCTGATCTACCAGTAAGATGCTCCTCTTTCAAACATTCCTCCTCCCTGTATTGCTCCGTCTAATCTCTCACCCGTTTCACTCCAGTCCAATCAAGTGATCCCCTCCCGGCGTGCTCCTGAAACAATCCAGATCCAGAGTCACTTCAATAAACTTGAATCTAAACTAAAACTTACCTGTCTCCGTGTCTGAGTTCTGTGTTGTCTTGGAGTTCAAAAATCCAACATTATGACAAGTACTAACTATTAGCAGAAGTAGCTATGTACATCTGTACTCGAAGGTGACAATGTTTCGGGATTCCCACAGGTCACGAGATTCCTGCAGGATTCCCGCGGGACGGGAGTCAATTTCACTGTTGGTAACGTGATTTGGATGGGACGGGAAATAATCCACGGGATTGGACGGGAAACCTGAAATTAGAATTATTATTATTTTACATTTATCTTGTCAGATATCAGTGAATTAGCTTTAAAAAATGAAACTGCGATGCAGTGCCAATGTTTGTGGTTATTAACTCCACTGCAAAATGCAATTCCATCGGGTCTACTACACTGCACGCACCAAAACTGAAACTGCAAAGTTGTTGCTACACCACCTGGATAAACTAGTCAGCATATGATATCCGACTGAAAATATGTTTATCTTAATAGTTTGGTAGTCGGACGAATCGAGTCCATTCATGACGTGGTAAGGTGGCCAAACAACAAGAATGCAGCATATTGTTAAAGATGGCAGATAAAGCTAAATACATGATCTTTGATACTGTGCTACGCTTTGGTTTAAAGGGGGCGGGGGGACGGGAGCGACAATTTATTCCCGTGTCACCCTCTAATCTGTACAATAAGAGCATGCATTTCCTGTTGTGATGAACCAGGGTTTTATCTTCTCAGTGTTTAGGCTACTTTATGGGTAAATGGTAAATTGTGAGATTTGATTACTAAGTCTATATTACATTGGATTTATGTAATGTTTATCACAGACTGCTGATAACCAAATGTTAAGTTTATTCATATATTTTGGTTAGTTCTATCTCTATTTGTTATTATTTTTCATATGAGACCAAACATTCATTGTGATTGTGGAATTCAAAACATTTCAATTTATTTCTCTATTTAATTTAAAAAAGAGAAACTGCAGCTAGATTTGAACTTTATTTACAGTGAAATTTGTAGGTTTTTTTTGGTCATATTTAGGATGGTGATTAATTCACAGCTACCCTGTGATTAATTAGAATACAATTTTTAATAGTTTAATAGAGTTTTTGGACAAAGTTTGTATGTTTTCCATTTTTAAGCACCGTTTCTAGCATCGTTTAAGCACCAGCACAATTTCAAAAGTACCAGTTTGGCATCGATATCAGATAAAACCTAAACGATACCCATCACTAGACATCATCCTTACAATTTTTCATTCATGGTCTGGTACTGTTCAGAAACAGCAATGCATTCCTGATTGCAGGTTTGTGTGGTTCTGTTGTTTTTGTCATGCTCTGACTTTCTATTGCTTTCTACTAGTGTGTAATCATGGTGTTTTCATTTGAAGAGGAAAACTACTGTTTATTGCTGTGTATCTTTTCCAATGCAAATATTGTTCTGAATTGACTGTACTGTGACTGCCTCCTGCTGTTTGTGTAGTTGAATTTTTTGCATTTTGTGTTTCAGCTGTGCTTTCTTAGAAAACCTTATAGTGTACATTTGTCTATTGAGGAAAAAAGGTTTGGTCAAATAGTTCAGAAACATCTACTCATGTGTGGCTTATGCTTGGTTAATGTTAAAAAGTGTATTGAGGGAGTAGGATCGTTCCTGTTTTCTTTAGCGCAAACAATAACAGTGACACATAAAAGGAAACCAACATCTGGTATTGAAAAGGCTGAACTCAAAGTCCAGAGTAGGAAATGTCACACAAACATACAGAAAGCCCAGTATTTTAAGTGTGCCACCAATGAAACTCTGTCTTTGCATTTCCTGACCTGCACTACACTCAGAGATGAGAGACAGAAGGACAGAGAAGATGAAACAGTAGTAGCAGTGTGTGTCCATGTGTATTCATGCACATTTACTTAAAAACCAAATATAACATGCCTAGCACAGGACCATCGACCAGGGGCCTATTACACAAAATTAGAATAAGGGATTAATCCTGGCTGAACTTATCCATGATCCAGCTGCACCAAAAAGGGGTAAGGGGGCAGAAGGATATGTTATAAGTTACCATGGAGATATATTCTGTGAAGCTAGTCTGCTCCAGACCAGGCTAAATTCCAGGATTTACTTAATCCTATTTCCTATGTCATTCAAAAGTTATCACAAACTGAAACCAAGAAGTATTCCACTGCTAGCTACACATTATCACATTTTCTAAATGTTTTTGATCATTCATTTTCATATTTTTGCATAAATGATGATTTTCGGTGACATTGCTGTTTCTCCTAGACTACATAAAATATATAAAAGGAGAGAATATTAGGGCCACAGAGAAACTCCCACAGACTTTGAGAAAAAAATTCATACATTTACTAAAATAAAGTCATTATGTAACCTGTAGCTTGGTTTTGGTCCTCTGAGTTCGAACCTCTTGGGTATCAAGTGACAGGGCACAGCGACAGACTGGCGAATCACACCCATGTGCACCGTTTTTCATCAAAATTATTTTCTGAGAAAGGAAAATACTTTGATGGCTGAAATCCCACAGTGTAATCCCAGCTTTAAGAGGATGATTAGGAGAGTTGTTAAACTGAGATCTGATGAGTATTTTGTGGAACTGTATTTTTAGTACATCAGTATCACATTATCGGAAGCATCAGGACTTAAAAAGGAATATGCAAGAAATGCATCTTTTCAGCAAAAACAACCAGTCTCATAGATGTAGGACTTTCTCTTTCTACCTTAGTGTGGCCCTTATACTTGATTGTATATAATATACATCCCATATGAATATAAATATGTATATATATATATATATATATATATATATATATACTTATATATATAAGTGTAACATTATGCTTCTTTATGAATAAGAATAAAACAAAACGGGTAAACCATCAGCTTCTTTCAAAATGAGGAAGTCACACATTGACTCTTCAAGACAGAAACCACAGAATCAAAGCATATTATGCAACACAAGGAAAAATTCTAGAAGTGGATTGTAAATAGTTACATTTACTCAGTTGCATTTACTTGAGTAACTTTAGGAAAATTTACTTTTTAGACTAGTTTTGCTATACTGTATTTTATACTTTTATTTGGTTTAAAATATGCTAAAGTAGTTTTACTCTTCCATGAGTACAGTTTTTGGGTACTCTACCCACTTCCGATAAATACACATTTAAAGGTCTTAATATGACACCCCACATGTCTGCAAATTGAAATAAATGCAGGACACATCAATCCTCAACAAATGAATTGACAAATGAATGGGTGCAATAGCCTGCTTGCAAGCATGTACAAACATCAATTAAAAAAATCAATTGAGCAGGCACCTTAAGAGCCCAGAATATTCTTTAATTGCTGCCATGTCCTTTAAAATGTACTATATGAATACGTTATTTTGTTAATATTATTATTAGCTCATCTGTTCATTAAAGAGTTATTGTCTGATTAAGTTAGATTTACACATTTTTACTCATTTCTGCAGTCCAGTTTAACTAAAAAGTCAACTAATTCACAATAACAGTACAGCAGAATTTTGGATATGTGAATTAACTATTTTGATTGCAATTTCGATGTTTCAGCTCAGTGGTGTTTAATTGTGCACTTCTGGCACATTCAGGAGATCAGCAATATTTTGCCACGTTTTTTCTCTTTGATTATTCACTGTTGCGATGTTGTCTTCATTTTAATAATTATTTTTTACCTCCACATATGCCTTCATGAGGACTTCTCTCTCCGACGGGGTAAAATAAGCCCTCTGGTTGCCATGGTGAATTAGTGAATCTTGGATTGGTGGCAGGGTCTAGTTGAGGGAGTGTGAGCATGCACTTATCCAGGATAGGTTACACCTGGCTTGATGAATCCATGTCCGCTCATTCTGGCTTGGTCTTTGTGCAACCAATTAAGCCTGGTGACTCTTGTTTTGGATTCAATGAGCTAGGTTCAGTCATTCATCCTGAATATCTTAATCCTACTTTTTTGCAATAGGCCCCAGGTCTTACTCTATTCATAATAACCAAGTTGAGCTGCCTTCGTTGCTCTGAACCCTCCAGTGATTCATTGTGGAGATGCAAAATTGTACTGTACTACATCAAAGGAAGACTGTTGTATATAAAAAAAAGTAAATTTTTATTTTGCTTGTTTTGGCCTCCACCATACTGTAGATCAGTGTTGTTGTTACTTTAAAAATGTCATAATTTTTTTTTTTTGTGGTAGAACATTTATATCCATCAGACCACAAACTATGTTGATATATTTTAAAACTCTTGTCTACTCACGTAACTTGAATTTCGTCTGACACCATAAATGTCAACATACTGTACTCTCCTTATTTATCAATAGAAAGCTTTATTGTAGTTAAATACATACTTCGACACAATATTTTTGTTTGAAATGCCTGCAATCTATAATGAAAAGCTAAACTTTTTTATTAACCTTAAATATAACTTTGCCCAGGGTATAAATAATTTTGAGTTTTAAAGCCCATCTTAACCGCTTAATCCTTAATGGGTCACGGGGGTGCAGGTGCCTATCTCCAGCTGTCAACGGGCGAGGGGCAGGGTACACCCTGGACAGGTTGCCAGTCCATCACAGGGCAGGACAAACAGGACAAACAACCATGCACACACTCACACAATTTACAGTGATCAATTAACCTGACAGTCATGTTTTTTGAAATGTGGGAGGAAGCCGGAGTACCCGGAGGGAACCCACGCATGCACGGGGAGAACATGCAAACTCCATGCAGAAAGACCCTAGGCTGGGATACGAACCCACAACCTTCTTGCTGCAAGGCAACAGTGCTAACCAGAGTTAACCAAAGTTGTAAAGCAAAGGTATGATTTTGACTAAGACGTCACTATTTTGCTTTGTTTTTCAGTGTTTAGGAAACTAAGCCCTGCAATGCATCTACTTACTGTCATTTTCCAAAACATTGGAGGAAGATTCAAGCAGTTGATGTCTACAGTCTGTCAGAGGAGCCTGAGCAAACACAGGACCATCTGGCCTTGTTTTGTTTTTTTTGTTCATCAGATTTCCATATGAGGTATTAGAAAAGTGGAATTCATATTGACTAAGAGTGATGATCTTTGCCTAAATAAGTTGCTAAATTCAGAAAATAATTTCTGAAATTGAATTGTATTAAATAAAGAAATGCTAAATATTTAATTGATAAATGTCATACCAAAATACATTTAAGTTCCCCTTTCATTGCTGTTATTGCTCTTTTGGTAAAGTTATTGTCATGATTTCTGTTTTTTTGCCATGATCACAGCTCTCTTTCCCTTTCAACCCCGGACTGCTGATTGCTCATTGTCGTCACCTGTGCTGCTCCCTAATTAAGCACCTGCTCTTCACCTACTTGGTGTGAGATTGTCTAAAGTCTTTGCCACATCCTTCAAGCCATGTTTCCAATCAGAGCACCATAGTTTTATTAAAAACCAAATTATTTCGCAGTGGCAACATGAGGTGGACCTAGAAAGGAAGGGTAGGTATTATTATAATATTCAAAAACATGTTGGAAACACTGCAACATGGGGGAAACAACAGAACGGAGCAGGTTCTGATAACAAGACTCCGGTTTGGCCATTGTGGATTAGTGTCTGGACTATATAGGATCGGCAAACATCTAACAACAGTCTTTGTGAGAGCTGTGGAAAAGAAGAGACTGTTACATGTTTTATTAGAATGTTGCAGATTTAATTCAATTCAATTCAGTTTATTTATATAGCGCCATTTCACAACAGATGTCATCTCAAGGCACTTTACAAAAAGAGTTATTACAATACAATGTTAAGTGTAGAAATTACAGAACCACAGAAGATTGCGTCGTGGAATTCTCAGCAATCCCTCATACTGAGCAAGCATGCAGCGACAGTGGGAAGGAAAAACTCCCTTTTAACAGGAAGAAACCTCCGGCAGAACCAGGCTCAGCACAAGCGGTTATCTGCCGCGACCGTCTATGGCTTGGAGAATACATAACAGAGACACAGAAAGAGCAATAGAACTGATGCAGAAGTTTTTTGCAGGACGTGGAGAATTTTCCGTCACTGCAATGCCATCTTAGTCAGGGTCGTCAAGCAGGGCTAATCCGGAGCACCTACTATAATAGAAAACAGGTTAGTGCTTGAATTGACAGCACATCATGCAGTTGGGGAGAAGTAGGAGAGAAAGTAGGAACAGACCCTAATAATGTCCTCCAACAGCCTAGCCTAAAGCAGCATAGCTACTAACATTAACCTGTCTCCTAGCTACTAGGAGACCTGGCTACCAACACTCTGTCTGAGTCCTCCTGACCCGTGGACGGTGTAGGGCCGGTAACGGCCCCCGTCATGCCGGGGTCTTCTCGGAGTCGGGTTGTTTGAGAATGCAGCCCAAAGTGGGTGGTAAACTCCATCTAAGGCTAAATACCGGCACGAGACCGATAGTCGACAACTATCTTAAGGAAAAATAGACAGAACTGAGAGGACAGAGTTGAAGAGGGCGAGAAACGTTTAAGAGATAAACGGGTGGGGTCCGCACAGTCTGCCCGGGGGATTCAACCCGGCAGGTAATGGGCGGCCGCACTGTGCGGGAGGATCCCCTTGAGGGACCTCTCTCCGGCGCTGGCTGGCCCCTGTGGGGCACATTTCTTCCGCGGCGGTAAGCCGCGACCGGCTCCGGATCTTTACCTGGCTTACATTAATCTATCTCTACCTAGCTACTCTACCTCTTCCTATCTCTTCCTAACTTTTGACACTCTGCCTGACTACTAACATTAACCTGTCTCTTCCTATCTACCTGTCTGACCTGACTCTAACTACCTATAAACATATCTCTAACTGTAAGCTTTGTCAAAGAGGAAAGTTTTTAGCCTAGTTTTAAAGATAGACAAATTGTCTGCTTCACGAACCAACCCTGGGAGCCGGTTCCATAGGAGGGGGCCTGATAGCTGAAAGATCTGCCACCCATTCTACTTTTAGAAATCCTAGGAACTACCAGAACTGCAGTCTGAGAGCGAAGGTCTCTGTTAGGAACATATGGAACAATCAGGTCTCTTATGTATGATGGAGCTAGATTATTAAGGGCTTTATATGTCAGAAGGAGGATCTTGAATTCTATTCTAGATTTTACTGGGAGCCAGTGAAGAGAAGCTAAAACAGGGGAAATGTGATCTCTTCTTTTAATATTCATCAGAATCCTAGCAGCAGCATTTTGAACTAACTGTAGACTTTTAATTGTATTCTGTGGACTACCTGATAATAGACAGTTACAGTAATCCAGCCTTGAAGTAACAAATGCATGGACTAGTTTTTCAGCATCAGTCCTGGACAGGATGGTTCTAATTTTTGCAATATTCCTAAGGTGAAAAAAGGAAATCCTACAGACTTCTTTAATGTGAGTTCTAAATGACATATCTTGGTCAAAAATGACACCGAGGTTTTTTGCTTTATTACTGGAGGCTAATTTAATGCCGTCCAGGTGAAGGGGCTGACTAAGTAGTTTCTTTTTCAGAGCTTCTGGTCCAAAGACGACAACTTCTGTTTTATCAGAATTTAGAAGCAAGAAGTTTAGAGTCATCCAAGATTTTATGTCTTCCAGACATGCCTGTAGTCTACCTAACTGATTGGATTCATCAGGATTTATGGATAGATATAGCTGTGTATCATCTGCGTAACTATGGAATTTTATCCCATGCTGCCTAATTATTTTACCAATAGGAAGCATATATATAGTAAAGAGAATCGGCCCAAGCACTGAACCCTGTGGTACTCCGCAAGTAACTATTGAGGTTGAGGAAGATCTATTGTTTACCTGAACAAACTGAAATCTGTTAGACAAATAAGATTTAAACCAACCTAGTGCTGTTCCTATTATACCGACACTTTGAAGCCTTTCTATGAGAATATTGTGGTCAACAGTGTCAAAGGCAGCACTGAGATCTAACAGGACCAGAATGGTCACCAGTCCATTGTCTGAGGCTATGAGAATATCATTAGTAACCTTCACCAGAGCTGTTTCAGTGCTGTGATGAGCTCTAAAGCCTGACTGAAACTTCTCAAACAGCTCATTATTGTTTAAATGCTCACATATCTGGTGTGCAACTATTTTCTCAAGAATTTTAGATAAGAAGGGAAGATTAGATATCGGTCTATAGTTAATTAAGTCGTTTTGATCAAGAGAGGGTTTCTTAAGTAGAGGTTTAATTACAGCAATCTTAAACTCCTGTGGTACATATCCATTGACTAAGGATAGATTCATTATATTTAAAATTGGAGCAGCGATCAGAGGGAAAACTTCTTTTAAGAGTTTAGTTGGGATTGGGTCTAAAACGCAAGTTGAAGGTTTAGATGAAGCTAATAATTTTAGTACTCAGAAGGTTCGGCTGCATTAAAGCAGTTTAAGCATATATTAGGTTCCACCATTTTTGAGGCTGCCTCATTAACTAAGGAGGAAGCAAGCATATTGGGAAGGTTCCCAATTATCTTATTCTTTATGGAGTCTATTTTATTTATAAAGAATTGCATGAAGTCGTCACTGCTTAGAGCTTGGGGAATGGACATTTACTGTCCAAAGCATAACTATTTTTTTTACTTCCGTTGCTGAACCATGTCATGCTAAGTCTTTATTTTTTTCTGCTTACTTCCTTGTTCTTACCCCATTAGTAGTGATGGTGAGATGAATCCCCATGAGGGATTGAACCACCGGAGCCAATTGGTTCAAGAAAGGGTTCTGCTCATGGTGCTACAATGAACACAAACCCCCCAACTGGGCAGATACATCATCACAGGCGTCTGCAGATCTTATCCACTTAATGTGTGATGCATTAAAGTTGCTATGGCTCTTGGGAATGACTGACTTCCACAGAAATTATTTCTCCAAATAAAATATTACAAATATGAATATTTTTTGAAAGTATTCTGTCTGTAAATCATCCCAAAAATGGTAATATAAAATGTTATGGCAGGTTGTGTAATAATGTTTTTCTGGCACTTGAGGCAAATGGCATGGGCTTAAACAGTTGGAGGAAAGTGAAAATCCTCGTTTAACTAGAAAGAGTGGACTGAAAATGATTGTGTAACTTGGACAATGAATTACTGAACTGTGGAAACTTTATTAAATTGTGTTCAAAAATAGCAGTTTCTTAACAGTTTTTGGTTTTAAGCGATTCCTTTTTTTTTGGACACCACCTCACCAACCTTTGAAAACAGTCTTTCCCAATGCACAGGAGATGCCGGCGTACACAAAAACCTAAGCGCTAGTCTATATAAAATGGGGTACAGTAATTTTAGCTTTTCCCAATATTGCAGGGGAATTTCCAGCCTGCTAATAATTGGCTCCTTATCCTCATGCATGTGTTACATGTCTGCCAGTCTTCGTGTATTTTTGTTTATCTCCCTCCTTTGTTTCCTCATGTTTTTCAGCAGAAGTCAAAGTAGGCTGGTGCCAATTTGGTGAGGAGGGCTCTTATTGGCCAAGGACTGACTGCAGTGGACCAACCAGGACCCTCAGCTTAATATATAAGGAAGCTGATTTGAAGGGAGAGGGTGGCTGCTGGTTAATTGGCTCACCTCTGTTGCTGCTGTGGAGCTTTGCTCTAAATTTGAAGGTTTTTGGTGGGAGGTTGTGGACTAGGTAGGTTTGGGGTACCCTATACATTTTTCACACGTAGGATTGTTTCTGTTAAATGCAGTAGGTAAGCAGGTTGGTGCCACCGATGTAATGTTTTGAACATTTTGTTAGATAAGACCAGCAGGGAGTTATTGTTTGTTTTTCATTGTAGAATAGGGGCCTGTACCATGAAGCTGGATTAGGTGGCCAGCCAGCTATGTTTCAGCTTAGTTTCCGCCAACCCGGGGTTTTAGGTACTATGAAAGTAGCTCGGCTTTGATCGGTGTTCGTTGCCATGGTATCTTACACTGCACGGCTAACCTGCTCCGGGGCAGGTTAGGTTCTGGATTCGAGATCTCAGACTGAAGTTTGACCGATCAGCTTTGAGCAAAGAAACATGTAGGTGACATAACTAATTCCCAGCGTCTGTTCTCTGTTGCAATGGCTTCAACTTTTCTCCCAAGTCCTGTGGACATCTCCGCGCAAATTGTTAGACGAGCACTTAGAGAAAGAGTTTTAGGGACAGACAAAATCCATTTGACTTTCCTGATGCTTACGTGTATGAAAGATACAGATTTTCCACGGAAGGAATGTCTTATCTTTGTGAACTTCTTGAGCCGCACATAACAAATGTGACTTGTCGAAGCCATGCCCTTACTGTACCGCATCCATAATCGGCCGCCCCTTATTGTTGCTCAGAGCCAACTCCTCTGCCACAGTGTAATCTTGAGGTGGCTGTCCCCCAGTTTTCCTCATTTCACATTTTTTTTTCGGTTTTCTGCAAACACGTGTTTGTGATTAAATGTTCAAAAAAATAATAAAAGGTTATGGTAAATACTCATCACTTTGAATTATATTTTTATATTTTGTCTTGATCTCATGCCAAGAACGTTTGGAGTTGGGGTTGCATCTAAAAATCAATGAATATCAATCTTTCTTAGGATGCAATGGCCTGTACAAACACATTTTACATACATCAACATAAATATACTATATCTATATATATCAACAGGAATACATTTTCATTTTAGCATTTAATATATTTTTTATATGATTTGCCTACATAAATGTACATTAATTGTTTAACCTACACATTAACGCAATCAGCAATCTTCCTCCAAGATTGTTCTCTTGCTTTGGCAGCAGATAGTGTTCCTGCATGCTTGAAAAATACTTCTATATTCTTATTTCTGAAGAATTATCTCTTGCTCCTCCACTGAAATGTATATAGCTCTCGCTCTATCCATATTGAACGCGATTGGTTGTTCAGTTTCGTCACTCTTTTATGTGCACGCGTGTGTGGATTAATCATAGGTTAAGGATCAAAGCCTGAGTTGACAGAGAAAGTTGATAAGCTGCGTCATGGTACCAATAAAGCCTGATTGCATCGGTTTCGTTTTGTCGACTCAAAACCAATCCTGTAACCCCGAGTTTGTTCAGCTACCTTCATGGTAAAGGCCCCAGGTGATAGGTAGGCTCTGTTTTGCTTTATTTGTTTTTGATTTGGCACTGCCTAACTGTCCCTTTCTCCCCCACAGTTTGTGCAGCCTTCAACCCTTGGAAAGCATTAATAAATTATTGTTTTTCTATCTACATCCTGCACGTGAGGCACGCAGGAAGATGGCGCCGCGTATGGACGCCTCGGCACTTCGCTCTCTGGTACTAGTTACTGTTTTACTCTTTTGCGTAGTTTTCTGCACTCCCTCTGCTATTAAAATTAGCAGAGAGGAACTTTTAAAAATTGGGCTATCCAGTGCCGGACTTTTTTCACCGGTCTTTACACAACCTGACTGCTTTATGGAGATTCTGATCGGAGGAGCAGCAGCGTTCTGTGGATTTAGACGGAGACGACGCCGCGGGAAACGGGCTGGTGTGCTCGTCAAGCTGCGACAGCGGGGATTACGCACCGCTCTCCCATCCATACACCTGGGGAACGTCCGCTCTCTGCCTAACAAAATGGATGAATTGCTCCTTCTCCTATCCAAGAACTCAGACTTTAGTCGTTCTGCCGCCTTTTGCTTCACTGAAACCTGGTCCAGTGAACTCATCCCGGACAGCGCTCTAAAGCTGCCAGGCTTCCAGCTGTTCAGAGCGGACCGCTGCGCGGAGCTGACTGGGAAATCAAAGGGAGGTGGAACGTGCTTCTACATTAACGAAGGTTGGTGCACAGATGTCACAGTGTTAAAGAAGACATGCAGCCCTCACCTTGAGTCGTTCTTCATAAACTGTAGACCATTTTATTCACCGCGGGAGTTCGCCTCGTTTGTGCTGGTCGCTGTATACATTCCACCGCAGGCGTGTGTGACGGAGGCATTACATCACCTCGCCGATCAGATCACAGAAGTGGAGAAAAATCACCCGGACTCTCTGCTAATCGTTCTCGGGGATTTTAACAGAGCTAATCTCAAACTTGAACTGCCTAAATATAAACAACATGTGACGTGTCCCACCAGGGACATGAACACTTTAGATCACTGCTACACCACAATAAAAAATGCATATCGCTCTGTCCCCCGTGCTGCTTTGGGACTTTCCGACCACTGCCTGGTCCACCTCATCCCATCTTACAGGCAGAAGCTGAAATCTGCTAAGCCTGTAGTAAGAACTGTGAGGAGATGGACTGATGAGTCAAAGATGCAGCTACAGGCCTGCTTTGACTGCACTGATTGGAGCGTCTTTGAAGCAGCGGCTTCATCCCTGGATGAACTGACCGACACTGTGACATCCTACATCAGCTTTTGTGAGGACATGTGTGTGCAGACCAAAACCTTCTGCTCATTCAAAAACAATAAACCGTGGTTCACTGCAGAACTGAGACGGCTACGCCAGGACAAGGAGGAGGCCTACAGGAGTGGGGATCGGGACCTGTACAAACAGGCCAGGAACCAGCTGACAAGAGGGATCAAAGCAGCAAAGAGGAACTACAGTGCTAAGCTTAAGGACCGTTTTTCTGCTAACGACCCCTCTGCAGTTTGGAGCTACCTGCAGACCATTACTAACTGTAGGAGACCATCCCCCCACCCTGTGGAGAGCCCCCGCCTGGCTGAGGACCTCAACGACTTCTTTTCCAGGTTTGAAAGGACTTTCACACCTCCCACCTCCCCCACCATCTCCATCACAAAAGACCCAGCTTCACCCCAAACCACCCACGTACCTGCCTTGACGATCTGCGAACAGGACGTGCGCCAGCTATTTCAGAGACAGAAAATTAAAAAGGCTCAGGGACCAGACGGAGTGTCCCCAGCCTCTCTGAAATTCTGTGCTGACCAGCTGGCTCCCATCTTCACCCAGATCTTCAATAACTCCCTGGAGCTGTGTGAGGTCCCCTCCTGCCTCAAACGCTCCACCATCATACCGGTTCCCAAGAAGTCCCCAGTCACTGGATTAAATGACTACAGACCAGTTGCCCTAACATCTGTGGTCATGAAATCCTTTGAGCGTCTGGTACTGACCCACCTGAAGGACATCACAGATCCCCTGCTAGACCCCCTGCAGTTCGCCTACAGATCAAACAGGTCAGTGGATGATGCCGTCAACATGGCTCTACACTACATCCTGCACCATCTAGACTCTGCAGGTACCTACGCTCGGGTCCTGTTTGTGGACTTCAGCTCTGCGTTTAACACCATTGTCCCAGAGCTCCTCCACCAAAAACTGTCCCAGCTCACCGTGCCTCCCTCCACCTGTCAGTGGATTACCAGTTTCCTGACTGACAGGAGGCAGCAGGTGAAACTGGGTAAGTTCACATCCAGCTCCCGTTCCCTCAGCATCGGCGCCCCCCAGGGATGTGTTCTCTCCCCACTGCTCTTCTCCCTTTACACCACTGACTGCACGTCGAGGGACCCTTCTGTGAAACTCCTGAAGTTTGCAGATGACACCACCGTCATTGGACTCATCCGCGACGGCGACGAGTCTGTGTACAGAAAGGAAGTGGAACAGCTGGTTCTCTGGTGCAGTCAGAACCACCTGGAGCTAAACCCGCTCAAAACTGTGGAGATGACAGTGGACTTCAGGAAGAGACCACCATCAACATCTCCTCTCATGATCCTCAACAAGCCAGTCCCCACAGTGGAGTCTTTCAGGTTCCTAGGATCCACCATCACACGGGACCTGAAGTGGACCTCACACATCAACATAATAAGGAAAAAGGCCCAGCAAAGGCTGTACTTTCTGCGTCAGCTCAGGAAGTTCAACCTGCCCCAGGAGCTGCTGATCATCTTCTACACAGCAATAGTCCAGTCTGTCCTGACCTCATCCATCTCTGTCTGGTTCGGATCCGCCACCAGGCAAGACAAGGACAGACTGCAGAGAACAGTCAGGACTGCAGAGAGGATCATAGGAACCGATCTTCCCTCCATTCAGGACCTATTCCGGGCCAGGGTCAGGAAGCGGGCCAGGAAAATCACCATGACCCCTCACACCCTGGCCACAATCTGTTTAGGCTCCTCCCCTCAGGTCGGCGTTACAGAGCGTTGTACGCCAAAACCACCCGACACAAAAACAGTTTTTTCCCCCAGGCTGTCGCTCTGACGAACTCTGTCTAGTCACAGTGTGTGAGTGCACTCACATAACAATAAACTATAACTCTGCACTTCTGTACATACTCACTGTAAAATAACCCCGGCTTGGTGTATATATTATCCTTTATTATTTACGATCTGATATTTATTTGTATTTTTACTTATTTTTGTTCATATTTTTCTTTTTTTTCTTTTTTCTTTTTTATTTCACTTATTCAAGTTCTGTACTGGAGGAAAAAGTTTGCCGGAGTCAAATTCCTTGTATGTGACATACTTGGCCAATAAACTGATTCTGATTCTGATTCTGATTGTTTGATGGGCGCGTCGAGCGTAGGTGTTGTCTCCCAGAGGAAATGCATTAAAATTCTCCTTTGCAGCGCGCAATAACACAGCATGTGTGACAGCCTGCCACTGACAGTTTTTGCGTTGCACAGCCCTGTGGTTACGCAGGGGCTTGCGCATATCCACGCATAGGCGAGATGTGTCCCACTCTCCTAAACCTTCAAACTCTCTGTAGCTATACCAACAAAAATATCTCCAAACTATATACTGGAAACACCAACCAAACTCTCCTATAAAAACTATTCAAACTCTGTCCAAACTCCAAACTGACTTCAACTTTTTCTAAACAAACCCACATTTTATATTGCTGTCAAACCACTCTGCAAGCCGAACCACTTCCCGAAGCAGTCACATGGTACAGGCGGAGAGGGGGGTTTCAGATGTTATCATTTTTGGCTACTCCCCTAAATGAAGAAGGCCTCAATATGCGCTGTGTGGAAATGCCCCCTCCATTGCTCGACACACGCTTCATAGCCATGGCTCACATCATAACATCACTACCCATTAGGTCCGTTACCTGTTTGTCTTCCTGACCTAAGCAGCCCTACTTCTAACACTAGTCCACTGCTAAATAAAATGTTTCAAGCCTTATATCAAAACAGCAAGATTATTGAAAAAGCTGTTTCAAAAATTGAATAAAATTCCTAGCAATAACAGACTGCATTGATAACTTTGAGTGTGGTTTCAGTGGTCAACACAGTACTGAGACTGCCCTCATTAGTTTTCATTGACGTGCAGAAATAAAGATTGTGGCAGAACCACAGTGCTGGTTCTGTAGGACCTCAGTGCAGCATTTGACACGGTTGACCACAAAATACTACAGGAGAGCTAGGTCGAAGTCTCTGGTACAGTACTTGGCTGGTTTGAGTCCTACCTGGAAAAAAAGGGATTTCTTTGTGTCAATAGGCAACTTTACATCAGAACAGACAGAAATCCCATGTGGGGTCCCCCAGGGCTCCATCCTGGGACCCCTTCTGTTCAATATCTACATGCTCCCACTAACCAGGATTATAACCGCCAACAAGATTAGTTATTATAATTATGCAGATTACATTTAGCTGTAATTTCAATGTCACCAGATTACTTTGATCCTATCCAGACTCTAAATTAATGCATTGAGCAAATCAATACTTTGATGTCCCATAACTTTCTCCAGCTGAACAGAAACAAAACGGAATTATGTTTGGACTTAAGGAACGATCAAGAGTCACTACACAGCTTCAGGTAATACAACTAGAAACTACGAATCAGGCGCTTGATCTAGGTGTATTAATGGACTCAGACCTGAACCTCCAGCGTCACATAAAGGCAATAACAAGGTTAGCCTCCTATCACCTGAAGAACATTTCTAGGATTGAATAACTGTCACAAAAGGACCTTTGAAAAACTCATCCATGCTTTTATCTTTAGCTGGATTGATTACTGCAATACCTAAATAGTCACTCAGACAGCTACAGCTGATCCAGAACATTGCCTCTTGCATCCTCACTAGAACCAGAAAAGTAGAACACATTTCCTACCAGTTTATAAATCACTAATGGTTTAGAATCAAAGTATGCTGAAGACCTGTTGTCACTATACCAACCCAACAGACCATTCAAGTCCTCCAACTGTAGTTTATGAAACATCCCTAGAATTAGAACCAAATATGGAGAAGCAACTTTCAGTTTCTATTCCCCACAAATCTGTAACAAGCTTTCAGATGATTGTAAAGCATTAGGCTCTTAGAAATTAAAGATTAAAACACTAGTATTCAGAGCTGCCTTTGAGTAATGTTCTAAAATAAATTTTTGGCAAACTTTTTTTTTTATGCCTTTCCTAAATTGTTGTTTTTAATCAAATGCTAAATGTTTTCTTTTATTGATTCTCATGTTTTGTACTTAATTTCTATTTTTAATTGCCATAGTTTTGCTGTTTTTATTTCCCATGCTTTTATGTTTTGTTTTTTTACCACAGAATCTTGTAAAGCACTGTGATTTACCTTGTGTTGAAAGTGTCTTTCCAAAGTGTCTCTTCAAAGGGAGTGAACTCTTGCACATTGAATGCTGTTGAAGGAGAGTGATATTCTGATTCCATGGAAAATGTACCTGGTGTAGCTCCAAACACTGAACAGTGTGAACTCTTTGGACCTAAACGAGAGGGATGTTGGGATTAACTTTCCATAAATGATATGCCGTCTCCAGCATCCTGTTGCACGCCCTCAACTCATTCTCAGTGGTCTTTGGCCGGTAATCACAGATAGAGCTCTTAGAAGGACTGTGCTCAAAGAAGCCATTGTCTTTCCATGCCTATTGGGCGACAGGGACACCCAAATCTTTGCCAAAACCTCTTCTTTTGGTTCCAACCTGCGGGCCAGGACAGGATCACTTTCCTAAACCTCCGCAGCATTATTTTGCCAAGCCATTTAACTTGCGTTAAATGGTTTGATTCTTCTGTAATTGTTTAATCACCATTTGCTAATTGTTTGTAGCGTCGCTGCATGCTAGTTTAAGGTGTTGTATGCTTGTTTTCATGTTCACTGGTTCCTGCTAAAACAGTATTATATCTCCTATCTTTTAATATCCTTTCATTTTGTTGGTATGGTGTTGTTGCATGTCATGCTAAGGGTGAATACTGTTCACCCTGTGTCCTGACTCCAGATCACCCCCTGCGGACTCTCTCCAAAACGCACGCACGCGCACACACACACATACACACAGAGTCAAGGCCTATGGAATTTAAATTTAAATTAAGAATTGTATTTTATTAATAGCTAAGTAATTAAGCCTTTGGCAGTACACCATAACTGTTCACAAAAAGCACAATAAAATTATTGAGCTTAATCTCTTTAGAAATAATCTCTTTAGAATACTTACAAATAATTTCTATGAAACAGAATTGCCAAGATGCGTAAAATTATTTGGAGTGTATCAAAAAGAAAATTTTAGTCTTCAATTTGATTATTTTCAAAAAGAGACAAAGCTTAAAAAGTAACAGCTGTTCTCCATTTGTATTTAACAGGCTATTTTATCAGGTGGTGAGATGCCACATTTCAAAGAAAAATGGGTTGCTATCATTTTTTACTAAGACAAACAAATTGACTGGATCATGACATACCTGTAAGACCTGCTAGACAGCTACAAATACAAATCATCTGAAGTCCTGAGCATGGTATCTCCGGACAGGATCAAGTTTATATACTAAATGTAATGCTGTCAGAGGTAAATTATCCACAATTCTTTTTATATTAACCAAACTGTCATAGTGAAAAAGTTATTAATGTTTTAGTTACATTTAGGAACTCATAAAATACACAAACATTATCAAGTTGAGGGACAGCAATACATATATAAAGTAAAGCATTTTGAGAAAGGTGGCTAAGCAAAGGATTATGTGCACAATTTGATAGGACTATAGTTCCCCGTGCAGCTATCCTGGGTTTATTTACCTTTATATAGGTAAATATATGTATATTGGTTTATATAAATTAACTGTATGCAATCCTTTTTTATTTTTGATTTTCTTTCAGCCCTTTCAGTAATGGCTAAAGACTACAAGTGTCATACAATATTGCTTAATGATGAAATTGTTTTTAGAAAGTCCAGTGGGCATCACACAGATGCTAGATCAGGGTAGGAATAGTTTAGGAGAACAAAGTGTCTGAAATTAAAAACATGTTAGTGGAAAGTAAATTTGAATGAGTAGAATAGCCAGTCTTAGTAGTTACAGAATTATTGAAAAAAAATGTAATGAAAGACTTTATGTAACACAAGCATCAAAATATGCATTGGAAAATGTCAAAAAGCTAACCAGGGCTGAGGCAGTGGAACACATTGAGCATGGCGAGATGGCGGAGAGGTGAGGGAATTAGAATGAATGAACAATTGCAGCAATAGGAACTTGCTGTGTATATCTTTCAAATATGTAGTAACTGACGGGTTTTTTTTGCAGTGAAAGAGGAGCTTCTCATGCAATTAAGGGCAGAAATGGAGAGATGTGCAATTCTCTGAAGTTCTCTGGATCACGGTTTAAAAAAAATTGATGTGAAGCTTAATATTTTCTTGTTTTTGATGAAGACTTTTTAAAGACCTCTTACCCAAACAAAAATACTAAACAAATCTGCCTTTATTGAAGTTTCACAAATCACAGAAAGGTTTCACAAATCCAAGAGTTGATTTTAACTATTCTTCGAGTAGTGTAGAATAATATAATCCAGGTCTGAAACATCTGAGTGCTGTATTTGTGTAGCTACAGCTGAAATAATGTGGCCCAGAAGCAGAAACACAGCTGAAATCCACCTTTATTGAAGTTTCACAAATCACAGAGAGGTTTCACAAATCCCAGAGTTGGTTTTAATTATTCTTCTAGTAGTGTAGAATACTATAATCCAGGTCTGAAATATCTGAGTGTCGTAGATTTAAAACCAGAGCAGATTAAAGACGCCCAGAGTAGAGAAAAAATTGTTGTATTAGCCCTTAGCCATTTCCTGAATCGGAAGCTAGAAACAGAAACCAACTTCGGCCTCGTGGTGGAAGCAACCTACAATTAAAGCCACAGCTTTCTGAAGGTATTTTTTGTACAAAAGTATTTGTGATGTGTAACCAGGGGCGGATTTAGGATTGAAGGAGATCAGGGGCTAAACCCAGATGACTGATGTCCAAAAAAGTATACACACACACATATATATATAAAGACAAATCTCAGTTTTTCAATTCTGATTCCCTTAAAGCAGATGAAAGAGAATGGACTACTATGCTTTAAATAAGCAAAACATTTGAGCAGCAATTTTAACTACTAACAGCATCATAGTCAGCTGTTGATTGAAGTCACCTCGGATCACTGCTCCAGGGAATACTGCTTACATCCATTAACACCAGATAATATAAAGGAAAAGGAGTACATTGATGTAGATTCTCAGTCATCCAGTATATTGTAGTCTTGAGAGTTTAAATGAAGGCAACTGGACTTTTTCTTTTTGTCGTGAAAACATTTTGTCTCTCATCCAAGAGGCTTCAACAATGAGAAAGACTGGATTGGGGGAAGCCTCTTGGATGAGAGATGCAACATTTTCAAGACCAGAAGAAAAAGTCCAGTTGCCTTCATTTAAACTCTCAAGAGCGAATGGGCTACTAAGTTCTTATTTATTTCTTAGTTATTGTCTTAGACATAAATCTGGCCTCTGCAATTTTTTCTGCTGTTTTTTTTCATACACTGGTTTTCCGTTTTTCTTTGCTTTCTGCGCAAGCATACATACATACATACATACATACATACATACATACATATATACATACATACACTACCGTTCAAAAGTTTGGGGTCACATTGAAATGTCCTTATTTTTGAAGTAAAAGCACTGTACTTTTCAATGAAGATAACTTTAAACCAGTCTTTACTTAAAAGAAACACACGCTAGACATTGCTAATGTGGTAAAGGACTATTCTAGCTGCAAATATCTGGTTTTTGGTGCAATATCTACACAGGTGTATAGAGGCCCATTTCCAGCAACTATCACCAGTGTTCTAATGGTACAATGTGTTTGCTCATTGGCTCAGAAGGCTAATTGATGATTAGAAAACCCTTGTGCAATCATGTTCACACATCTGAAAACAGTTTAGCTCGGTACAGAAGCTACAAAACTGACCTTCCTTTGAGCAGATTGAGTTTCTGGAGCATCACATTTGTGGGGTCAATTAAACGCTCAAAATGGCCAGAAAAAGAGAACTTTCATCTGAAACTCGACAGTCTATTCTTGTTCTTAGAAATGAAGGCTATTCCATGCGAGAAATTGCTAAGAAATTGAAGATTTCCTACAACGGTGTGTACTACTCCCTTCAGAGGACAGCACAAACAGGCTCTAACCAGAGTAGAAAAAGAAGTGGGAGGCCGCGTTGCACAACTGAGCAAGAAGATAAGTAATGGTAAATGGACTGAACTTATATAGCGCTTTTCTAGTCTCACTGACCACTCAAAGCGCTTTACATTGAAGCCACATTCACCCATTCATACACCGACACCCAACATGGCTTGGTAGGACAATGTAGAATTTGGGGGTTAAGTGCCTTGCCCAGGGGCACATCAACATGTGACTGGAGGAAGCTGGAATCGAACCTACGACCCTCTGATTGCAAGCCAACTACTCTACCACTGAGCCACAGTCGCCCTTACATTAGAGTCTCTAGTTTGAGAAACAGATGCCTCACAGGTCCCCAACTGGCATCTTCATTAAATAGTACCCGCAAAACACCAGTGTCAACATCTACAGTGAAGAGGCGGCTGCGGGATTCTGGGCTTCAGGGCAGAGTGGCAAAGAAAAAGCCATATCTGAGACTGGCCAATAAAAGAAAAAGATTAAGATGGGCAAAAGAACACAGACATTGGACAGAGGAAGACTGGAAAAAAGTGCTGTGGACGGATGAATCCAAGTTTGAGGTGTTTGGATCACAAAGAAGAACGTTTGTGAGACGCAGAACAACTGAAAAGATGCTGGAAGAATGCCTGACGCCATCTGTTAAGCATGGTGGAGGTAATGTGATGGTCTGGGGTTGCTTTGGTGCTGGTAAGGTGGGAGATTTGTACAGGGTAAAAGGGATTCTGAATAAGGAAGGCTATCACTCCATTTTGCAACGCCATGCCATACCCAGTGGACAGCGCTTGATTGGAGCCAATTTCATCCTACAACAGGACAATGACCCAAAACACACCTCGAAATTGTGCAAGAACTATTTAGAGAAGAAGCAGGCAGCTGGTATTCTATCGGTAATGGAGTGGCCAGCGCAGTCACCAGATTTGAACCCCGTTGAGCTGTTGTGGGAGCAGCTTGACCGTATGGTACGCAAGAAGTGCCCATCCAACCAATCCAAATTGTGGGAGCTGCTTCTAGAAGCGTGGGGTGCAATTTCTCCAGATTACCTCAACAAATTAACAGCTAGAATGCCAAAGGTCTGCAATGCTGTAATTGCTGCAAATGGAGGATTCTTTGATGAAAGCAAAGTTTGATGTAAAAACAATCTCAATATGTAACAATATGTATGTACATACATATATAAAAATAGCTTTTATTTTAACAAAGTAGTATTTAAAAACTTTACAAACCTGACCACTTGTTGCAGATTGACCGATATTTTCAACTTTACACGGAGTACAGGAAACTACATCAATAAAAAAATATTCACATGACAGTATCTGAGCATGATCCCCAACCTGAACAAGGTACTTAATACATACATAGAGCCACAATCAGTGTTTTTTGTCATTCTGGAGCAACCAAAACTGACACGTATTCATCTGCTTGATTTGTGATCTCAAGCAGAAATCAATCTGAATTCATTCAGATTGAGTACTAAAATAAATTAAAAAAAAATTATAAATGCTATAGACTATACTCTTTAATAGTTTAAGGCTAAAGAGTAAAATATTTTTATGACCAAATTCTCTGTGCCCGTTGGCCCAACAGATGAAATAGTGCAATAGACAATGTTATATTTCTATTTTATACTCCATTTTCGATGTTTTGCTAGTTTTATTCAGTTTCTGTCACACTACTTTACTCTTTTTCAGTTATTTCTTAATAATCCAGAGAACATCTGCCTTTGTGATATTCACTTATTTTTCATGATTAAGTATTTTTATATTCTTCCCGTATGTCTTTTATGATTCATTTCCTTTACCAAAATTTAAAGTAAATTGACATTTAACAAGCCAGCACTTTTAAAATAAGATTCATAGACCTGAATCATATGTTTGATTACAGCTGCTGTTGTCAATCCATACTTTTTGGCTAAATATGTTTCTCATAGGCTGTCCAAATCATCAACAGTCTTCTCCTGCAGGTGTGCATCTCTCTGTGTATCTCCCTCTCCCATCCCAGCAAGCATGGCTGCATCCGAATACCCCTATTATGCCTACTACGTATCAGGCGAAAAGCAGTAAGCGAGCGATGTAGTAGATTCGAATCTCTGGTATGGATTGGCGTAGTAGGCATAAAGTTCCCGGATGTGTACATACCGCCAAAGTGAAATCCGATGTTTGCTACGCTATGCTACACCCAAAATCGTAGAAGAAGAGTGACGTCGGCTACCGAGAACGGGATCACATGTAACGTAACGTAAACATCCCGGTTAAATGGTGGAGAAGTACGTCCGACCTCATGCCTACTACTCGCTAGTCTGCTACGCAGTATTCACTGCATCAATTGGCATTTAGTAGCTACTATGATGCAGGGCAGGTTGCTGAAGCTGCCAAAACAGCTACTTTCTTCTTCAAGGGGCTCAGGGTGGCTCTACAAAGACTACGTAGCTGCTGCACCTCTGGTGAACTCTGTTACTGCAACTTATTTCAGAGAAGCTTTTTTCCTCTTTCATAAAGTAAAATCCAGATTCGAGGCTTCTCAGAAAATATCCAGGGCTCAAGCTAAAGCAGCCACCCCCTAACTCCACCCCTGTTTGTAACCAGAAAGTTGAAATCCCAGAGGAAAATTTTCTATAGGTTTTGTTATTGTAGATTTTTTTCAGTCTTTCACAAATTCAAAACAACAGTTACACCTTTTCAATTTATTAAGTACAATGCAAAAATTGCATTGTTTGAGTCACACTTTAAAAAAAGCTTACATTTACAGTTTTGCCCCATTTGATCCAAAACAAATGGTGCAAACCCATCCTCATACTTGTGTGTAAAGAAATAAGCAGTCCCACGGATCCTCCTGCCTGCTCCCTCATACAGCAGTGAGCTGGGAGAAGACACAAAGAGAAAACTTTGAGTTTTGGTCCACTGAAGGGGTGGTTTTGTAACACCAGGCAATGTCTTTTTTTGGACGTCTACTGCATGTCTAATGTTCATGTCCGTGGGACCTCAGAGCAATGGCTATTTATGGTTCAAATGTGGTTGTTTTATAACACCTGGTGACATCATTTTTGGACGTCTACTGCACGTCTAATTTTCAAGTCCATGGGACCTCTGTGTGAAGGCTGTTTAGTTTTACTTTCAAGAGGATGGAGGAAATCTTTTCTGTACCAGTTCATTTTCCTGTAGCTTTGTTAGCTCAACAGCATTGAACAGGAATTGCATTACACCTTATTTGCATCTCCAATTAATACATGCTGCTGAGATAATCAAAAGGAGTTTTTGGACAGTTATCTGTTACAGAATGCAACTTCTGAAATGGGACTAGATAATTTTCCAAAAAATCAATTTGATTGTCTCAGCTGCGGCTGCACGGTGGCGCAGTGGTCAGCACTGCAGCAGGTTGTGGGTTCGTATCCCGGCCCAGGGTCATTCTGCATGGAATTCTCCCCGTGCATGCGTGGGTCCCCTCCCACAGTCCAAAAACATGACTGTCAGGTTAATTGATCTCTCCAAATTGTCCTTAGGTGTGAGTGTGTGCATGGTTGGCATGGTTGTTTGTCCTGTCTCTATGTGGCCCCGTGATGGACCGGTGACCTGTCCAGGGTGTTCCCTGCCTCTCGCCCATTGACAGCTGGAGATAGGCACCAGCCCCCCTGCGACCCATTAAGGATTAAGCGGTTAAGAAAATGGATGGATGTCTCAGCTGCAGATAAGAGAAGCATAAAAGGTGTAATACATTCCAGTTCAAACTAGCTGCTGAGCCAAGCTAAAACAAAATTAATTGGCTCAGAAAACATTTCCTCCATCCTGTGACTAGATATATACATGCACACACAAATAAATCTATTTTATTCTACAACTATTTTTTTTGTTATTGAATACTGTTATTGAATTTAATGCCTTTGGCATTTTATGTATGGCTTTATAATTCTTATAATACTGGCAGAATATTTGATCACTTTTGTAATGGGCATGTCTAATCCAAACTGCCGGTGCTGCTCCAGTGTTCTAGGTGTAAAGCTGCTCAGGGCGCCATGCCCGTGATTAGACTGGGGAAAGAGACTCGGGTCGGCTGTTAAATAACACAGAACACGTTAAAATAATCTCCCTTTAACTGACTGTAGCTAACAACCAACCAGGGCTTCCTCTCCTGTCTCCTCCTAGTTGTGCTGGACAAAACAGAAAAGATAACAGCAGAACTCCAGTGTTACTGTCAGACAGCTGAGAGCTAAACCTGGGATCATTTGAGATTATATCATCCAAACTGTTCATGATAAGTTATTCCTCTCAATATGACCTGTTAGAGCCACCAGAGCTGAACAAAGTTCCTGCAGCTCCGACCCTTTACTTAGCATGCTGCTAGCTGCTCACAGAGCCACCCAGGAAGACTAATCTTAGTTCCAGCCAATCAGCGTCCAGGTCTCAACCGCTGATTCTGATTGGCTGACGGACGACTTCAGTTCTTAAATGGCTTTTTGAAATAAATAACATTATGAAAAACCTCATTATGAAATAAAACCTGACTTTGGGAAAGAGAGAGATTGGAATAAAAACTGATGGAATTAAATAAAAATGTCTTGAAATAATTTATATTATTATGAAGTAAATTGCAGTGAAATAAATATTTAATTAAATATATATATATATTATACAAATGTATAATCTAAAATAAAAAAATTATTAAAAATATTTCAAAAAATGGCCATTGCATTTGAAATGATTTCAGTTTTTAATAATTTCATTGTCACATTATATTTTTATTCAATATTTATTCATGCTGATATTTATTTCATAATTTTGTATTTATTTATTTAATTTTGAACTCTTTGGCGTTCCATCTCAGAAGGGCACCAGACCTATCTAGCATAATATAGCGGAAGCAGAATTATGAATGAAAACACTATTTGTTCACTTTCAGTTTTTTAGTGAAATAGCTCTTCTCGGCTCTTGGCAGCACTGGTGAAAGAGTTGATTAAAGTATTCTTCTATTAGCCTAGCTTCTTCTAATTTCAGTTTAGGAAAAGCAATTTTTCATTTACAGAAGAAAACATGAAATAGTCTGTGAAAACAAAGATTATTTTTCTGTAACATTGATTTGGCAGGATGTTGAATTGCATTAGGTTGCATTAGTGGATAAATGTTTAGTTTTCCAATTAACTTCCAGCTATGTCACTACAGCAGTGGTGGGGTGGAGGCCGAGATCATTTAGGGCCGTCTCCGTGCATGGAGTGAGGGAGCTGGCTTATGAGGGCATACTCCTCGATAGCTGTGGCATCGAATTTCATAAGCCATTCTGCACAAGAAAAAAACAAAACAAGTGATTATGCAAAATCACATTTATTTACAGATTTACAGAATTATATCTTTTTCTTGGAAGTTGAGGTGCTGGGGTGCAAGGCTAACAATTGAAAGCTAACCCGGTTTAGGCTTCTACCTAAGCTAGCCAGAAGCACCCAATTAGCACCTCACAACCTAGCTCGGCATTTTGTCTCTGCTCACAAGCACCATCCATGTCTCATGTTGAATTCCCTACTCAGGACCGCGGTCAAAGAGCCGATACTTGGAAATAGGCAGTCAAAGCTGCAGACGTTAGCTCTCTTATAAAGATTACCTTTGCACATAGATCGTACATTATGGTATTGTACTTATTTATTGAGAATAGAAGGAGCGGCTTTAGCGCCGGTCCCACTGCTGCTTTCTTTATCTGTCTTAGCCATTGTTTAACTGTAGCTTAGCTTTAGCTACTTGCTAGCGTCTGCTAATATGTTCTGTAGATGTGTGATCTGATCATGGGAGATGTGATACATTTAAGACATTACCAGGTGGTGTTGTGAGTTGTAGGAGAACTAGAAAATCCAATGGGTGGTTACTTGTGATGAAGAAATCTGAGTACATACACGGTCACCTGCTAACTGTTGCTACGGAGTCCCGAGTCGAGATCGTGAAACCCCTAATGTGTTGTCATTTTCAGGTCTAATGGCATTTTAAATTAGTGATAGGGGCACTACAATTTTTATGTGATCATACTATGCTACATACTATGCATTGCTTTTTTAAATAAAGACTGTCCAACATGAAACTTAGGCTTACCTTGTATTGCTCTATAAACCATGGGCCATGAGACTTTTGGTGAAAAGCCTAAGGAAAAATATATTTCAATAAATTCATGTGAAGGATATATGTAGGAATAACATTACAAATGCAATAAATAATTTACACTAGTTGATCAGTGTACCCTATAGTGGTCCTCCTTTTGTTTCCCTCTACTTAGCTCCTTGTCAAGCACAGCTGGTCTACAGTTGAGCTCATTAGTTTGCACACCAGTGTTAAAGTTAACTAAAAAGAGGAATAAAAAAATTATCTTTTGGAAATTGATCTGGATGCGTTAAGCAAAAAAAACAAAACAAAAAACAGGACAAATCCAACCTTTAAGGACCCCAGATTTCATTTTGAATGAATAATGTATAGTAAACTAGAACATTTCAGGAAATTTAAAAGGGGGCTGCTACGGTGTGCATAGTCACTACCAACCCCAATACGAGCTTCTGTTTACAAATTCAGCAAGGTTTTTACCATATAGGACTGTGTATTACTGTATTGTATTGTGTAGTACTGTATTGTACAATGTAGTACTGCGTAGTACTGTATTGTGCCACGTAGTACTGTATTTGACCATGTAGTACTGTGTAGTACTGTATTTTACCATGTAGAACTGTGTGGTACTGTATTGTACCGTGTAATACTTTATTATGCAGTGTAGTACTGTATATTAACATGTAGTACTGTGTACTACTGTATTGTACCATGTAGTAATGTGTAGTATTATATCATACATTGTAGTACTCTGTGGTACTGTATTTTACCATCTAGTACTGTGTAGTAGTTTAGTGTGCCATGTAGTACTGTGTAGTAATCTATTTTACTGTCTATTACTGTATTGTACCGTGTAGTTCTGAATTGTAACATGTAGTACTGTGTAGTACTGTATTTGACCATTTAGTACTGTGTAGTACTGTATTGTACTGTCTTGTAATATATTGTACCATGTAGTACAGTGTAGTACTGTATTTGACCGTGTAGTACAGTGTAGTACTGTATCTGATCATGTAGTACTATGTAGTACTGTATATATTGTATTGTACCAAGTTGTACTGTATTGTACCATGTAGTAAGGTGTAGTACTGTATTTCACCTTCTAGTACTGTGTAGTACTGTATTGTACCATGTAGTACTGTGGAGTACTGTATTTGACCCTGTAGTAATGTGTACTACTGTACTGTACCATGTAGTACGGTATTTTACAAAGTAGTACTGTGTAGTACTGTATTGTACAATGTAGTACTTCACCGTGCCATGTAGTACTGTATTTTACCATATAGTACTGTGTAGTACTGTATTTTACCATGTAGTACTGTACTGTGCCATGTTGTACTGTCTAGTACTGTATTTTACCATGTTGTACTGTCTAGTACTGTATTGTACCGTTTAGTACTGTGTAGTACTGTAGTGTACAGTGTAGTACTTTATTGTGTAGTGTAGTACTGTATATGAACATGTAGTACTGTGTAGTACTGTATTGTACCATTTAGTACTGTATTACTGTATTGTACCGTGCAGTACTGTATATTAACATGCAGTACTCTGTCGTACTGTATTGTACCATATAGTACTGTATAACATTGTATTTTAGCCTGTAGTACTGTGTAGTATTTCATTTTTCAATGTAGTAGTGTACTTTATAGTACCATGTAGTACTCTATAGTACTGCATTGTACTGTGTAGTACTGTATTTTACCATGTAGTACTCTCTAGTACTATATACTGTGTTTTATTAAGCCCTCAATAGACCGTGAGATAAACTTTGACGACCTCTGATCAAAGGTACTCCGTTTCTGACCAACAAATTACAGTGACAGCTGCAGCTGAATGTAACACTCAATTTACATCTATCTCCCTAATCCCCCTTTTTACAAAAAAAGGTACTCCAAACAAATCGTTCCCATTCGAAACCGTACAGGGTATCGGAAAAATTATTGAAGTATGAGCGAGATTTACCCTTCTTCGATAATCTCACAGCACAACTCTCTACCTTATTCACATTCCGAGAACGAACGAGAGAGAGATGAGTAATATCTCTCTATTTCAGAAAATCCTGAGCAGTCACAATGTTAAAGTATAGGAGGAAGGTTGTTAGACATAGGGAAATTTTGAAATGATCGTGAGAATCAGAAAGGGTAAGTCCATTTCATGGCCGAAAATCACGTCACTAGTGCAAAACATGTGAGCGTGACAAGTTAAAATACTACCATCAGGTTCCAAAATGACATCGCTGCACACTGCTTAACGAGCTGGTCCACTCTAGAAATGGCGATTTGGGGTAAACTTTGGGTCGAACAAAGTGAAATTGTGAAAAAACCATAACCGCTATCGACATTCGGTCTTCACTGGTGAAAAGAGCAGGGATGTAGCTACACCCTGAATTTCAAATGCAGTTGCTAGGTTTTTGTATGGTGACACAGTTAATCCTTTCAAAATAGTGGATTTTCATGATTCTTGACCTCTGGCTCCATTCATTTACTATGGTATTTTTGGGCATGGTTTTTCGCTAATTATGTTGCCATGGTTACTCCAATCGCCAATAAAAGTAATAGCCCAGATGGAGTGATCGAGCCGGTCGTTCTGATATAAATATATATATATATATATATTGTGGGGGTACATGCTACTGCCATTAATTTCCGAACATTTTCAAAGGTGAATAGTAATAGGTGCAATGCTCATGCAATTGCACTGCTCTCCTTGCACTGCATTGGGCATGCTCCAAAAAGTGAACAGTACTAGTTGCCTGTCCATGCAATTGCCCTGTTGTCCTTGCATTGCATTGGGCAGGCCCCAATGAATAAATATTGTTCTTTAAAATACAGGGGGGCATAACTACACAACCCCTATGTTAAATTCCGATAGAGACAGATTTGTATATTTAAAGGTAAGTTATTTTATGGATCCAAGACACTGTGTATCCTCGACTTATAGTCAGGAAAATACATTAAATGTAATAACTTGGCCATACATTTATAACTGACAATAAAATGCCTTTTTTTAACACTGAAACACACTAAACCCTATTGAACCCTACTAGAAGCCAGCCACTACTGATGCTCTGCCCTGTCCTGCTTTTTTACCTGGAGCGATAGTCATGACCTCTTGCTGCATGTCGAGATCCTGAAAAACACAGAATATTCATACATTTTCGAAGGTCTGACAAAATACGAAGTAACTTTTTAAAGTGTGATGTGATGAATACTCACTGGGTGTCGGCTGGTCTCTACACCAAAGTGTTGTGCTTGCATCTTGAGAGTGAAGAAAAAACAAATAATATTCAAAGAAGTACAATTATTGGAATGAAACAGGTAAGCATTGGTACACTCGGCTCCTCTAAGCCGGACATGTCTGAAACACTTGATTAAGCCTGTAAAATAAATCGTTGCCAAACTGGATTCCCGAGCAGTGAGTAACACTTTGTCCTGAACAGCTTTTGGTTGGTGCAGTGGATAAAGTGAATACTCACTGGACATTTCCATTTGCCAAGATCTGGTAGCACATTTCTCTGGAGCAGAGAAAACTTCCACAAGGCCATCTAAGGTTTGACTTACAGAGTCTGAAACACACAAGTCAGCCTGTACGGTCATGTTGCATGAATTGTAATGAATTACTTGAGTCATTACTATGCTTAATTCACAAGCAGTAAGAAACTACTCGTCTTGAATGGACTATGACTCTGTGCAGTGGGATGGTTGAGAAACGGGGAGCATTTCCCTACCGTGAGAGCTGTCGGCACCCCCCACTTGGCTAGCAACGGCTCCACCTTCAACGCATAAATGAGCCGGTAACCACTTACTGTACATAATCTTCATTTAAGAGATTTTTAACATATTTAATTCAACAAGCAGTGAACCAACACCTTGTCCTAAATGGACTTAAAGTTTTAAAGTTTTTAAAGCATTGCGAGGTGAAAAGTAAATACTAATTAGGAGTGGACATTTCACTGCACAAGGGACCGTCCGCATTCTCCACTTGGCCACAGGTGGCTCAATCTTCATGGGCTAAAACACATAAATGACCCTGTGACTCATGTTGTATACAACACATTTTCATGCTTCTAAATTACATATCAATAATGTATCGATACAGAGGTAATAATGTAAAATAAGCATATCAATCTCCAAAATATATATAATTTAAAATAAATTGATTCATTTTGAAACTGGAAGAGAAAACCATTACCCATGACCCTCTCTTCATCTGAATCTATTTACAAATAGATTCAGATACATCTATTACAAATGTATAAAGTGTTTCACTATGAGGAACATAACATTTCTTACAAAATCCTGAGGAATTCCTTTTTTAGTTTGCCTCCTCGTTGATCTAATCACCTCATCTTCCTCCTCCTATGACTGGTGGGTCAAGTTGTAGTTGTCACATTCACGCCGTTTGTCTAAAAGTTAGACAATTTATCTTACAATAAAGAAACAAAACAAAAATCAACAATATTTTGACTTTGAAATGTATTGAATTTTCTATTTATCTACACAACACATGCCTAAAGTAATTTTGATTTTGATTAAAGGAAATGTCATCCAGTCATCCTGGGGATTCATATTGTCCTTAATTGCTGTTTCTGTTTTTGTTGCACTCATTTTATGTGACCATCTGACAGTTTTCCTTTCTCTGTTGATCAAACTGTCAGGAACTACACCCTCCTCCTCTTGTGTACCCTCCCTCCAAACAGCCCCAAACCTGACCTGGAAAGGAAAGCAAAGGCATGTTACTGCTCCTACGACAACAGAATGATTTCAGTCAGAGGCTTCAACAGTTTTGCTAGAACAGACTGCTACTGTAGAGGAAGAAACACTGAGCTGTCTATAGAGGTTCTGGTGCAGGATGGGATCACTCAGTTTACACTGAGAGAACATGCCAGAGTTCCACTTAAAGCCATTCAGAGTATGAGAAAATAAAGTGGAGAAAAGACTGTTATATTTCTATTGTTCTTTATTATTTCCACACAGCTGCTGATACAGCTTTGGGTGATATAAATATGAGGAGGGAGATGACATGTGTTATTTCATATGAAAAATACGAACAAATGTAAGGTAAGGTAGAAATAACCAAAATATATGAATAAACTTAATATTTGGATATCAGCAGTTGTGTTAAATATTAGATAAATCAAATGTAATATAGACTTATTAGCAAAATTTCACAATTCCCCTTTTTCCAAAATGTAAACACTCAGCAAACAAACTGTCAATCCAAACAATAGGACTATATACTCTTATTGTGAAGTTGGGCGTCTACACAGCTACTTCCGCTATGTGCTAATAGTTACTGCTACCGGCTGCTACCGTTCTTGTAAAGAAAAAAACATCAACTTTTTTAATTTATTTATTTGTTTTTTTATTATTACGTGTCCTGTCTAGCAGTTTGCCACTCAGAATTGGTGTCTGAGTACCAAGTACAAGCCCAACAGATTTACTTTCCCACGCAGAGTATTACAGCTTTGCTGTAACACTCCACTTGATGTATATGTATTAACAAATCTTTATAAGTGATTACTGAGGGTTCAATTTCCTGAAGTCATGGACACGAAACCGAGACAAGAAGGAAGAAAGGAAGAAGGTGAAGAAAAGAAACCGGACGACCAGAGGCGCGAACTGACTACACAAGACAGGGAGGCAAACAAAGAACACAAGAAAACATCCCAGTCCTCCGCCTCTGCTGGATGGCAGAGAAGCGGTAAAACAAAACAAACAAAAACAACGAACTGAACAGAACCACACCAATAGTTCAGATCCAGTAGTAGAAATTAAGAATTACACATTCACTACACACAAGCATGGATTAATAAACACAATACTAATGTTTCTGTTAAGCTCCTGGTAAAAGCTAACTAATAACAATAACCTCAAGATATGTCCGTCCACACCAATGTCCCCACACCTATGTGTGTGTGCGAGCATGCAGGTCTGAATAAGGTTTCCCCATGCAAGTGATTGATAGCGGGTGTAAGGAACCGTCAATCCGTCCTACAGGAATCAACATAGACATGAAGGAGGCAGGAGGCGCATGCATCCAGAGTCCCACAGAGAGCAGGAGCCGCAGGCGGACCAGCGCAGGGCGGATCACCCACCAAGAGAGGAACAGATGGAAGCCCCAGGGGAACACCAAGCAGCCGCAATGCTGGGGCCCCGAGAAGTCACAGAGACGAGCCCATGGGGCTCCGCCCGAAACCGGCTACGCCAGGGCGGGCCCGGAACAGGACCCGGAGGCCACGGGGATCAGGGGCACCCCGCCCCCCAGCAGGGCCCCGACCAGGGACCCCCCGAGAGGGGTCCCCCGCCGCCGCCGCCGCCGGGCTGGAGGCGCCTGCAGCCGATCAACAGACAATACACGCCGACGCCACCCCGGCCGCCCCCCCACACACCCACACACCAGGGAGCCACAGTAAAAACATCAACTTAAAAAATAATGAATTACAATAAAAACAAGAAAAGTTGTTTTGCATCCACACACTGATCTGTTCAACACAGTGACAGAGTGTATCTATAGGCCCATGTTCACCTGCCGTCAGAGACACGTAGATCTGAGTGTCATCTGCTTAGTTATGGTAAGACAAATTATTGCTGTTAATTGGCTGACCCAATGGAAGCATGTACAAGTTGAATAAAACTGGTCCCAAGATTGACGCCTGGAGGAATCCACAGATCATGGGAATTTTTTCTGAGACACAGTTGCCAATTTCGACAAAGTCCGTCCTGTCCTCGAGGTAGGACTTGAACCAATTAGGAGCAGTACCAGAGATTCCCACCCGGTTTTCTTACCTGTGAAGTAAGAACCCATGATCCACTGTGTCAAAGTCAGTACTCAGGTCCAGCAGAACTAAAACTGAGACTTTGCCTGCGCTGGTGTTCATGCGGATATCATTTGTCACCTTGATAAGATCTGTCCCAGTATTGTGGTGGGGCCTAAAGCCTGACTGGAAAGTATCAAACACATTGTTAGACAGGAGAAAGTAAGTGAGCTGTTGATATACTACTTTCTATAGGACGTTTCCTAAGAATGGTAGGTTTGATATGGGCCGGTAGTTGCTCAGTACTGTGGCATCAAGGCTGCTCTTCTTTGGAAGAGGCTTAATGACCACAGTTTTTAAGGCATTTGGGAATATTCCAGTCTCAAGTGAGATATTAACTAACTGACCAAGTTATGGTAACAAGCTGCTCAGCATAGACTTTAGAAACTGAGTCGGTAATTCATCAAGGCAGCATGTACATGAACTCAGACCAGAGATAACCTCTTCGATTGTTTTGTCACTGACAGGTGTAAAATGTGTCAGCTCAAAGTGTTTATCTAGAAACAGTCTTGCCATTTAATTTGTGGTAATTATGGAATTTTTAATACCTTCGACTTTGTCATTTAAAAATATTGCAAACTCATTGCACTTAGATGCAGAAATTAGTTCTAAGGGCAGTGAAACTTGAGGATTAGTTAATCTGTTCACTGTGGCAAACAGAACACAATAATTGTTTTTGCAGTTTGCGTTTATTTCAGAAATACTTCTCCCTTGCTCCACTCTATACTCCCAGTCCCAGATGCCCCAATAGAGCAACCTGCCCCTGCACCCAGTAGACGAACCTCCTGCCCACCAGGATTGGGACAAGCAGACCGCCAAAGTCCCCACCATGGCAAGGGTAACCCACCAGCAAAGGTCCCTGACCAGACAGCCTGATATAACCCCCAGACTCCAACCACTGATGGTCAAATGTACAGGGGCATTGGAAGACCCCTAGCCTCTCTCCTCCTGCTTTGAGTGTGGTGTTGTTGCATTTTGTTCTAATGTGCACTTAAAACAGAGGTGTTGGACATGGGAATGCACAGCATGAGGACACAGACCAGGGTTCCATGTAGTCTCCTGACAGAAAGCAGATGTTAAAGCTCTTAGAATGTGTATAATGACAAAAAACTCTACAGTAATTATTTGACACCACCATAAGTTGTACTTCTTGATCCAAACCCGAAAGATTCCTTTCTTGTTCTCATATTTTTCACATCCAAGTAAAAACCTCTTGAATATTGTGGCCCTTGATTCCAGTTATGGATGTGAATATTAAGTAGAAAGTGAAGCAGTGGCCTAGAGCGTGTTTCTGCCCTATTATATGAAATATTTGCACATCTTGAGAAAAGCACTTCAGTGTGATGTATTGTTGTGGCATTATAACACAAATTAGTCTGTACTTTATATGCATGAACAGATATAAACATTAGCACACTCCCTCACATACACTTTATGGCATGTAGCCATCATTCATTTTTTCCGCCGATGCCTCTGCTCTTTTGCTTTACAAAGAACATCTGATTTGTCTCGCCTTGTTATTGATTGCAGATGATGAATATTAAATATATATTTTTCTCTGCCCGCTTTGCTTCTCACTAAAAGTATTAAGAGTACATTGCATTCTTCTGGTGCTATGTTCTTGTTAACAGTCTGGTCTGCTGTGCTCTTGTTTTAATCAATTCCTCTGAAACAACAACTTACTTTGATTATGGAATTTGACAATATGCCCTTGTTAGTGAAAAGTTTCAATTACAATGAGCTTTTAGTACTTTCAAAATATATTGCCATGAGGACCTTGATTTTACTTGCCTGGTAGCTGACATCTAAGCCAGTAAGGCATATTCTTAATAAAGAAATGCTCAGATCCAACTGAGCTGGTAAGACAACTTAGTTGTTAAATTCAGAACAGACTGAGGCAGTAAACCAAACGTAAACAAAATGTTTTGGTCAGACACTTTCTCTGCTAAGCTTTTATGTATCTGCATATAATAAAAATGATCTGTGCTTTAATTTATAAAGCTTTCTTACACACAAAACAGGGTCTGCGCAAGCAACTTTCCAGGCCAAGTTTGGGATTTATAGAAAATATCATGGCAGAAAAAATTATGAAACTTTAAGCACACTAAGAATCTTGCTTACGCACTTTTAGGACACGGAGGACACTGACAGCGCAGCAAAATTCTGAATTTAAGACAAATGTTCAGACTTGTATAGCATTGCGCACACAAACTAACACACAACTAACACACACAGCCCTCCCCCATCCCCTCTATGAACTGAGAATAAAAATGAGAATCAGAATAAAAATACGTTACTTTTAAGAATTATGTTCATAGGCATGTCTTCAGCTTATATAGCAATTGCACATATTGCTGCATGTGTGAAGTACCAATATGTTGCAGCGTCCCTTCTGCATAATGCTGCACAATGGATGCTGCTGCTCATTGTAGATCAGTTACTTCAAGCATCTGGATGGGGGAGCTGATTTAGTTTCATTGTGTCATATTAAATCTATGTGCAGAACTTGAGATGGTGTTAGAACTCCTGACCCACTGAAACCGTGCATCCCGTCCCCGCTCCTCTTTTTTTTATGTCAGACACGCTGCTGCATCAACGCTGTTTCACCTGCAGCTCTTCCGTTTATTTTTATGACCCCAAATCAATATTTTGCATGGATGATATCTTTTAAAAGTAGCCTACCTTTTTGTTAGGCTTTATACATCTAGGAGTCCTTAAACCTATTATGTTCTGGTGTAATTTGGTTTATTTGTTTTAGTTCGCTTTTATTCCAGTCTTATTGTTGCTAGAAGAAGTAATAATATAATGGAAACTTTATATTTAATTTTAAATTTGTTTAATCTTTTGTTTAAACGGTTTTGAGGAATTGCTTTCAGTTGCAATGGTTACCCGTGAAATGCCCCATATTAGCCGTCTTAAGTCAATGCAGAATATTCATCAGACATTTTGGATTGAACGTTTTTGGCAGAAAGTAGGTGTGTAGGGGGCAGGATATGATCCAGAGATAGCTAAGCACATTTCTAGGGAGAGTCTGACTTATAAAGATGGAAGTTTGATAGATCAGAAACTTACTTGGCGTAAGTTGAAAAAAACTTCTGAGCTTAAATATGATTTTAGTAATGATTCTACCTTGAGTAAAGTTTTAGACCCGAATTAGACCCCAGGTCTTTGCGAGGTTGTAAAATTAATTGAATCAAAATCAAAAGTCAAAGTGTATAAATATAAACAATTGTCAAGCTGCAGAATAATCCCAGAATAGTACTAGACGTTCCAGAGTCCAGTGGAGGTCCCTGACCTCCCTCTGCATTATAGTCCAAGACTTCTGCAGATCGCAGTACTCTGGTCCTTTTATTGTCTGTCAACCTGCAAAAAAATCTACAAACAAACTTCAGACTAGACAAAGAGCTCTGTTTCGGCATATGTCGGAAATGAAGACAACATCAGTGATTCTGTTGCATTAGCACAGTGATGCCCTTTTTATTGAAAAGCTCAGTGCGAAATACAACCCTTAATTTCACAGTCAACCAATCAGAAACAGACATATTATATCATACCATTTTTGATAGGTTCTCTCTTGTTATTATGGCCTTATGAGCCGCCCTCTTATACATATTTAGCATGGAAGTTTACTGAACAATGGAAAACTTCAACATGTAGATTTACTTGTCAGAGCACTGGAAAAACTCCACATGACTGCAGGTTCTTATCAAACCAGTTATTTGTTTTTTAAAGTTTCTACCACTGTTCGAAGACCTCTTAAACACTGGGAGATTTCATCATGGGAGTATTGACTCTAACCAGTAAAGCTTCGTCCAGAGGGACAAACCACATTCCTTTTCTATCACCTCACCCTGATAACCCACTCAACATCCAATCTGTCTGAACACCAAGCAGGACCCCATCAATAATAGGAGATGCAGCACAAACTCAAAAATAGAAGACACAGTAAGAACTTTAAAGCAGAATAAAATTTAAAATCATCACAACCTTAAACTTGTTACAATTATCTAAAAAATAAAGCTTTAATGGAAAATTGTCACGTCAAAAGTACACCGTTGGGGCCTCTTTAGCATTTCAGGGGGGAAATTTAGTCATCAGAGTAGCACAAAAATAAACAAAACATAGAAACAGAATAGGACACAGAAACACACAATTTTTACAGAAGAAAGAAAAATTTCCTTTGTGTTTTCTCTCTATAGAAGCTACATCTGGTCTGGTATCCTCGTTGGACAGGGTGGCATCAACTGGCATGATGCTTGAATATCCTCCATGTCTTGTATTTAACTTTTTACTTTCTTCAATGTAGAAAGTATGCTTACATCAGTTCTTTTTGTTCTTTCTCTGTGTCTGCTCTGTCTTTGTGAAAACCCAGACAGTCGTGGCAGAAGGCCACTTGCACTGAGCCAGGTTTTGCTGGAGGTTTCTTTCTGTGTTGGATCACACACAGCCATCAGGTGGCACTAATCAACATTCTAGCTCCACAGGAAAAGAAACTCTGCTCAACAGCACCCAGCAAGCAGAAGTTCATCTTTCATTCACTCAGAGCTGTGGCCGAGCTCTGATTGGGAAGGCACACATCAAAGTACTTTTATTCGCCGGCGAAGGAGAAACGTCTGAGTTCGAGGAGGAACTCATTCAAGCAACTCAGATAGGCAACCAATCAAGTGACTGGAAAACACTGATAAACAAACCCCTTTGTTCTGCCTGAACTCTGCAGACCGTTCCTGAATGTACCTGTGGTCGTGAGAGAAACGGGAGCATGAACTGCATGCCTGAACTGGCTGGAGGCTGCATCCCTTCATGCCAGACCTGATAAGAATTGCCATACTGGTAAGCTCCCAAAAAGTTACTGTTTCCAGTGAAAGAAAGTTGGAGCTGATAGCAGTTTAGTTAAATCGGAAGACGGGCCACCGGCATCTCCAGCGGCCAGCCCCCAGCTGAGCTCAGAAAGGAGGGAAACTACGCCAAAGGCTAGATGCTCCCCGTGCTATCAGTCCGCTAATTAGCTTGGCAACCCCTTTTCTTACCCTGCCGGCTAACGCCCATTGAGCTCCCCCATCGACCACAGAGAAAACTTGAAACTTTAAACATTCATAAGGTCTGTTTGGGCGAGAGGCAAATTAGTTAGGTTAACAAATTTTAAAGGTGTTTCCTTTTTATTGTTAACTTTAATAAGTGTTTTAAAAGACTGTTCCTGACAAGGAGTAACTTTAAATGCTGCAATTTGAGCTGCTAAATCCAACAGAGCTTCATTTTCTTTGTTTAATGTTTAATAAAGATGTTAGAACTGGTCCAAACAGCATCCTGTGGCTGCTGCTAGCCCCACGCTTGGGCAAGACCACTTGTTTGGCCCAGATCTGCATTCAAACCATAAGCCATCAAAGGTGTTCGAATAGAGATTGGTTCAGAGAAGATTAAGAATAGAAACTAATCTTATTAGCTGTATTTGAGACACATTTTTGTATCAAAATACTGGAATTAGATTGTTTACTGCCGTAAGCAGTGTGATGAGGCTTGATTCGTCTGAGCAGAGTCACATGATCAATGATGTCCAAAGCTCTGTTTGGACCATCACCGCTTTGCTAGTTGATTAAAAGGTTTAAAGACCTGAATCTCTGGCTGATCTGTAGTGTGTTTTGGAGGTATTGACCAAACAGTAGTGAACAATTCCATGAGAAAGGATGTTTTTTATAAGGCAGGAGAAATTGTGTCCAAGAAGAGAAACAGACTCACCTGCAGCACTGAGGAAAAATGTAAAAAAATAAATAAAACAATTCATGATATGTTACCTTTTTCATTTTTGTCGGTATATACATCTAAGGAGTTTATCTATTATAAACAGTCAATTAACGCAGGCGGGTAGATTCAAGTTGGCATTCATATTGAAGGCCCCTAGATGTGTATTTTTGAGCACTGTATTAGAGGCCCAGAATAGTGAACTTTTTTTGATACCAGCTTCATGTAAATCAGAAAGCTCGATTTGGCTGTCACTATATATTACTACCAGAATCTGCTGTTTGAAAATACTAACAAATTGCCCCCCATTCTGTATTAAATATTATTGCCTTATAGAATATTGTGGTATTATCTGAAACCCCATCAGTAGCCAGCACTTGCCGCACTCCCTCTATGGTCCTTCTTGTTTTGGGTTTGGCTGAGAGCACAGCCATCTTCTCCACACGGCCAGGCTTTATCCCCTATTAACACATGGTAAAAATAAATACAATATATAAAGTTACATTAAAAATATTGTGATGATTGTATTCACCATAACTCTGGGCTTATGCCACTGTTGTTCACCTTCAGTGCAGCTTAACATTGGGGGAACAACTTGGACTTTCAACTGCAAATAGGGTCCAGATTGAAAGACAAGAGCAACACAGTGGTTGCATAAAGCTTTTCCAGCCTTGCATGTGCAGGTGAAGTGCAGCAGTTGCACAGGCTGTGAATCTTTCAGTACCACCTACAAAGTACGATATTTGAATGTATTTAAGATAATTATTGAATATCCTTAGAAAATGTTATCAATTTGTAAAGATAGCATGTTTGTCAAATGCACTAATTTCTGAGCACCTCCCTGATATGACAGCCTGATCCTAGCAACATCCTATCATTTGCCTCAAACCTATATATTATAAATTATATACAGTGAACACAACAATTTCACACTGCCTCTTTTTAAGATCATACGCTGAGTTTGTGAGCTTTCTCTGTCTTCCTCGTGGACCTGATGCACTGCCCTGAGCACCACCTCTCCTGAGCCCTTATCTTTGTCAGACACTGCAGAAAATCAACAATTTTAGTAAAGTTAGTAATAGAATAACATTAGTGGGTAAGTATATGCACAGGAACTGTAAAACAAAGATAATATATATAGACACTTGAAGCAGACTTTTTCATGAAAAAAAAATCAAATTATCAATTTTGAAGTTTAAAGAGTGATTGAATTGTTGTTGTTTACATGACTCAACACACAAGCAGAACTGCATTACAAAGTGAGAAGACACATCGTCTACATTTAGGAGCCCATCTCTGTATAGTGACAGTTATTATACCTTTAACAGGCATTCAAACTACAGGGGGACGTTAGTCAAAAGCCAGATGTTTCCCTGCACACTCAGATTAGCTAGCGCAGTCAAATACACACTGGCACAGCATGTCACCAAATCCTGAAAAAAACCTGAAAGGATATTAAAAAATAAATGAATTTTTCACTGGTAAGGGTCTCTATATATTAGTATTTATAAAGGATATGTTGTGACTTACCTTCGAAATTATACAAATACTGAGACAGGCTTCAGAACTAATCATTCCACTGAAACTGCCTGTTGTTACTTTATGGAATCAATCAAATCAAGCCTTGACACAGGAAAGGTGGTAGGTGCTGTATTTTTAGACCTACGAAAGGCTTTTGATACTGTTAATCATCTGGTGTTATTGTCCAAACTGAAACAATATAATTTGTCATAAGCCTGTGAATATTCTCATTCATCCAGGTCATGGTTATCAACTCCTTTATGAACTAGGTTATGAACTCCTTTGAAGGAAAAACACCTAGCCACTGGTTCAAATACGTAGATGAAACATGGGTTAAAATCAAAACCAAAGAGGTGCAAGCTTTTACTGAACACATAAACTCAGTGGACAGAAACATCAAATTCACCAGAGAAGATGTCAAGGACAATAGTTTTCCCTTTTTAGATTGTGTCGCCCAGAGGAGAAAGTACAGAAAGCTCCACATTGGGGTATACAGAAAACCCCCACACACAGACCAATACCTACTTTTTGACTCACACCACCCACTGGAACACAAGCTTAGTGTTATCAGGACCCTGCAACACAGAGCTGATAACATACCCACCAGCTCACAGGCCCAAGGGGAAGAACGCAAGCACGTGAGAGACACCCTCACAACTTGTGGTTACCCCGGCTGGACTTTTGTGAAAACTGCAGCTAGTTCCAGAAGGAAAGCCAACAAAGTGGTTGAAAAAGAAAACAAACAAAACAATGTAGTCATTCCATATGTGTCTGGGATTTCTGAAAAACTCAGGAGGATTTTTAACAAACACAGTATCCCTGTGTATTTCAAACCCAGCAACACACTCAGACAGAGACTAGTACATCCCAAGGACAGAACACCACACACACACAAAAGGAACCTGATGTATGCAATCCAATGCAATGAAGAATGCAAGGACCTCTACATTGGTGAAACCAAACAACCACTGTACAGGAGAAAGACCACTCCTTTGAGTACAGCAATGTCCAGATATTAGACAGAGAGGACAGATGGTTTGAAAGAGGAGTAAAAAAAGCCATCTATGTAAAAGTAGAGAAACCATCACTTAACAGAGGAGGAGGCCTGAGACATCCCCTATCTCCAATTTACAATGCTGCCATTTCCTCCCTACCCAGGAGACTCAACAATTTAACCTCTAATAAGAAAAACAACTGTGACTCCAGCGACTGTCGTTACAACACAATAAGGCACTAATGAAGCCGAAACCTAACCTCCACCAATAGGTGGCACGCCAACGTTAAGACGTGGAGCACTAAGGGTCCAATGACATAATCAGTCTTGTGAAAGCCCTCCAAGAGGTTAAATAGCTGAGTCTCCACACCAGTTAGTTGGACCAGTCCCAGCCTGGTCAGCGGCAAGCATGAACTGATGAAGCCTCTGGATAAGAGTTGAAATGTCTTACAAGAAAAATTACCAAGTCCAGTTGCGTTCGATTGAAATTTCCTTGAAATATAATTTGTCCATCAATACCCTTGGCTGGATTAAATCGTATTTAGCTGGGCGCTCTCAGTGTGTCCGTGTAGGTGAAGCTGTGTCCCCACTGAGAGAGTGCACTATGGGAGTACCACAGGGATCTATCTTGGGGCCATTATTGTTTAGTTTATATATAAATGACCTCCCATTCGTGTGTGATGATGTTGACGTCCAGATGTATGCTGATGACACTGTCATCTACATGCATGGGAAGGACCGTGAACAAGTGGCAACCAAACTATCAAAGGCAATGGACAAACTTTCTATATATGGCTGAATGATTCCTGTCTAACACTGAATGTGAGTAAAACTGCGACAATGTTTTTCTCAACAAAACCAAACAAAAAAACATATCCCTTAATTACAGTAAAAGGAGAAAAAATAGAAAATGTTGATGAGTTCAGATACCTTGGCATCATTTTAGACTCGAGACTAAGCTTTAAAAAACACATCAAAAAGGTATGCCATACAATAAAATATAATCTGTTTACATTTAAATCTATAAGAAATTCATTGACAATACAAGGAGCTAAAACCTTCTTCGACGCAATGATATTACCTCATTTACTCTATGGTGTATCATGCTGGTCACAAGCCAACAAATCCACAATAAAACCTTTAGAATTTATTTATAAGCAAGCACTTAGGATTTTAGATAGGAAATCACAACAGCATCATCACTGTCAAATATTAACCAAATATAAAATGCTCAATTTCGAATGTATAGTTAAGTCAGTCAATCTAAAGTTACTATTCAAGATTGTTAATAATGTGGCACCCCCACCACTAAAAAGGTTTGTTCAAATAACTTCTAATCAGATGGTCAGAAAAACAAGATCAACAGTCAATGGCCAATCTACCATACCAAAACAAAAAAAAAACAACATTAGGACAATCGGCATTCTCTTTTAAAACTATCTCAGAATGGAACAAACTTCCAACTGCACTAAAACTATGCAAAGACTTAAAATGATTTTGCCTAGGTGTGAAACAACATTTTCTGGGAACTCAAACATGTTTATATATGCAGCTCTCAGCGAGGACGGTCGCTTTTTTCCTCCCTCCTCCTCCTGTGTCTTATCCCACAGCTCTCTGTCTCCTGTGCCTCTATCTGGAGTATCTTTTGGCAATTTTCTCCGAAACCAAACTGAATAAGCGAAGATGGAAATGGTCAGCTGGTCTCTGAATGCTATTGATAAAATCTACTCAACTCTACGAAGCACCGGTAAGGGTCAACCGGGGTGTCCTGCGGAGACGTATCCGGCGGGCTACGTGCTGGACGCTTGGACAAAGTTTCAGCCCGTGTGTCTGTCAATACTCTCCCAAGAGGATGCTGAAGATATATATCTATTCGCAATCATGGTGATCGGGTTTCTGCTGATTGGAATGGGCAGTTACTGGAACTACCGAAAAATGGAGCAACAAAGATCTGAAACACGGTCGAGATTGGTCACTGTTCTGGAAGCGATTGGACGGCTGAAGGAACAGCTGGATGCGTTGACTCGTACTGATGGGACTCAGAACCAAATGCTGGGGGAGCTGGGACGCAGAACAGACGCTGTAAGAGGCGATCTGGCCGGCGCTCTGGGACTCATCCGCAATTTGTCATCGGACTTGGAGAAACTGTCGGTGCGGATTGGGGCAACTGGAAATTAATTGGATTTGGAACTATTAATCTGGGAATTAATTTGGATTTGGAACTTTAATTTGAACTACAATTTGGCTGAATTAGACTAAAAAAGAAACCACTGACAGACTGAAGGGACAGAGAGGAATATTTGATCTCTCCCTGAAATCCAAACAATTTATATTTTGGCTCCCATGAAGACCTTCAACCTGGTTCTTATCAAATGTCCCTGAGAAGAATATCAACAGTCTCCTCTCCCCCGTACACGTGCATCTACTGACGCACACACTGACATGGTTACACACACTCACATTCACACACACCGTCTCGCTGTCTCCTCATTTTTCTCTCCTGCAACATGAAGCTGGATAACAGCGCGCCTCGATGGCAGCGCGTTAACTTGTGAACTGGAGCTCATACCTGCCCATCCTTCCTGATGTGTCATTGTTAATGTCTGAATATGTGCTTAAATGTTTGTTGGTGTGGTTTTTTCTATCACCTGCGTTTTGAGTGCTGTACGGACCCACAACACAGTTGAGCGTTTTTTCCCCCTCACCGTGGAACCCTCCCCTACCAGATGTTTACTTCTCTATGATTCATAAACGGGAGCGCCGCTCGGTGGCTGCATGCCCAACAGTGACCTGGATCTGTTTGTTGTTGTTGTTGTTGTAATGATCTTGGACAGGTTGTACTGTAACTGTAAATTTCTTGTATGCATCATACTTGTATGTGTCATACTTGGCGATTAAAGCTGATTCTGATTCTGATTCTGATGTCAGCATTAAAGGAAAAGAAAAGGAGGGAAAGGGGAATGGAAAGGGAAGAAAGCAGAAGGAAAAAAACGGCGGAAAAACAAAAAAAAACAACTACTACTACAGTCTACATCTTAGAAGGGTAGTAGGTTGGTATAGACTATAGAGGATTATAGAGACTGTAGAAGTTTTCTTTTTTATTATTATTATTAAAATCTAATTACTGTCTGTAAATATTATGAACTGTATTGTTTTATGCTTTCTATAGTGTTTTGTATGTCTTGGGGACTGCAGATGGAAATTAGCTCCAAGAGCTAAAGTCTGGTACAAAGAATCTTTTCATATGCTGATTAATGCTCCTGTACATGTCCCCATCAAATAAATGAATAAACTAAACTAAACATGTGAAATTTGAATCCTTCCTCTCTTTTGCTCTGAGGCGTGGGTGGAAAAAGATAGACAAGTCGATGAACATCATCCACAGATAATTCGGTAAATGCCCGAGACATCTTGAGAAGTTTAAATCTCGGCTTAATTGATCCATTTGGCTGACTTCTGATGTAAAACCCGCCCGTAAACCCTAGCGTAAACAAGCAGCGTCTCACACCGGAAGTAAAGTGATCTACAGGAGTTTTCCCCCCAGAAGTAGCATATTTTAAGACGCACAGAGTCTATTCCTCCAAAGCATAAATCAGAATTCATGTTTTCTATCTTTATTGCATTTTTATCCATTTCTGTTCTTTTATTTGTAGTTATTCATTGAGTTTGATCAGTAGTGTGTTGGTAATTAGCTTGAGTGATTCAATGTTTGTCTTTTCCTTCTTTTTTAAATAAACTCTTGTATTTTGGAAAGTCACTGTTTGTCATTTTTATTCCACACACATATGGCAAGGTTTCATGATCAATAGATGGTAAAAATTCACTCCTTCAGATTATGAGACTGATCTAGACATTTGGCTATTAAAATAGTTACTGATAGACCAGGTGGTGCCCCAAATATTAATAATTTTTCATACATTTTGTATCTCATAGACTGCCATAAGCCATATGAGAGAGTGTGTATTAGTGTTTGTCTGTGGGGGTAACCTGGATAATAATGTTTACTATTTGTATTTTATTGTTTTCTATGTAACTGCTGTTTTTAATGCGTGATAATATTGCCATATGCCCTCTGGCAGGCGGACGAACAATGGAAATTTGCCTAAAAAGGGCAAATATTCAAAATGCAGAGTAATTACTTTTTTAATCATGTGTGCCTGCTCCTATCAGAAATTGCATTTTTATTACACTTTACAGAATTCTTTAAAAATGTGTTTTAATCTTCTTTTAAATTGTTTAAAATTTATTAATATTGTCGTTAAAATTGAAATAACAATCTCTGGGAGTTGAGTCGGGTGGGCAACGCGGATGATGCCCTCTGGCTGGACGGAAGACAGACAGGCGGCCCCTGGCGGGACGAGTGTCAGGTCGGCGACCGGGATAGGGTCCCCTGGCAGGACGGGTGTCAGGTGGGCGACCCCGATGGGGTCCCCTGGCTGAACGAAGGACTGACAGACGTCCCCTTACGGGACGTAGGTCGGGCGGACGGCCCGAATGGCGTCCTCAGGCTGGACGGGACGTGAGTCGGGCGGACGGCCTGAATGGCGCCCTCTGGCTGGAAGAAAGACTGGGGACGTCCCCTGAGCACAATTGTTAGTCTGTAGAAGTTTTGTTTTTTCTCCGGTAGTTGACAGTGAAGTGTTGGTGTCAGAATCAGCATACCCGGAGTGCCTGCCTGAATGCGCAGCACGCGAAGGACATTTTGAAACCCATTTTCTTCCATATTTCCCAACCAGAGTTGGTATTAGCAGAAGCTAACTCACTGATAAGAGCCACGAGGTTTCTTTGTTAGGAAGGAACCACAGTCACTCCCCGTCGGTGATGGATGCTCCTGCCCGCTCGTCAATGATGGCTCTCGATGCCTGGGGCCGGGAGGCCCGGCTCGGTCCTGGTGCATGCCTTGCTGGTCGTGGATGGGCCGGTGTGTCGGGCAGCCGCTGTTTCAGGCCGACGTCCTCCTTGGATTGACTGGGGCACCTCTTATGGGGGTGCCAGGGTTGTTAGGTAGGTAGGTTGGCCCGTTCAGACCTGCATGCTCGCACACACACATAGGTGTGGGTTCATTGGTGTGGACGGATATATCTTTAGCTGAGGTTATAGTCATTAGTTAGTTGTTACCAGGAGCTTACCAGAAACATTAGTATTGTGTTCATTAATCCATGCTTGTGTAATTCTTAGTTTTTATTACTGGATCTGAATTATTGTTGTGGTTCTGTTCAGTTCGTTGTTTTTGTTTGTTTTGTTTTACCGCTTCTCTGCCATTTGGCAGAGGCGGAGGACTGGGATGTTTTCTTGTGTTCTTTGTTTGCCTCCCTGTCTTGTGTCGTCGGTTTGCGCCTCTGCTGGTCCTGTTTCTTTTCTTCACTTTCTTCCTTTCTTCTTTCTTGTCTCGGTTTCGTGTCCATGACTTCAGGAAATTGTAAAAAAAAATAAAAAAAAAGAGGGGAAAAAAAGAAAAAAAGGAAGGAACCGCAGGCCTCTTGCTTCAAGTTAAACAAAAAGTCATAAAACATCCCCCCTGTCCTTATCCGACGAGCTGCGCGTTCGCGTCATACACCGCCTCTTCGCGTACACGCGAGGGGCTGCGTACGACGTCGGTAGGAGGCACCCCGTGACGGCCCTAAAGGAGGTCATCAATGGTCGCCATATTGCTTAGGTAGTCTTGACAGAACCGTTTAGTACAAGTAGTGTTTTATTTTTGTTGTGTTTTTAGAATAAATTGGTTAAATTGAATCAAAGCCCTGGTTTCTTTTATTCTGAGTGTGTGTGTGAATTACTTCAAGAATTCACTTCCTTCAGATAGGATCTTTCTGGTGTAATCCCTAATAGTTAATCATTATAAGTGAGGTTATTGGTCAATAATCCCCTTATTAATAATATATATTTTTTGTCATTTTTTGGGGGGGATAGAAAAATGGTTGGTGCCCTGTTAATAATCTGAAGGGATTATTACATTAATCATTTACAATTATTAGTTAATATTCTCAGCATCAACAGATAGATCATAACAATTATCAAATTAATTAATTACTTTTAATTGATAATTCCACAACAATTGGTAAATAATAAATGCTTGCTCCAGGGTTATTTGGGCACGATGATGTGATAGCGTGCCAGGAAAACTGTTCGACAGTTTACTAACTCACATGCGGTTAGTTTGATGTTTTCTTGTTTTGGCTTTTTATATCTGCAAATATCTATGCAAAGTTACAGAGTGTGTCTTTAAAGCTGCATTATGGAGAATTTAGTGATGTACCAAAGTTTTTCTAAATCATCCAAATGACAGTTTGGTTCTAAACTATGGCAAATTGGTGGTGCTCCACAACATTTTTTATTTTTCTTAAGTCCCTCCTACCTCTCATAGATATGTAATTAATGCTGACTGACAATTTATTTTAGCCAATATAATTTGAGTTTCCGCCTTGTCGGCTGTCAGTCAATGTGTATGCGCATTGTGCAACCCTGTGAAAATGGGACCACCTTTTAAGGTTTATAGATCACAAGGTGCTTCAAACAAACATAAATACACTAGGCAAGAAGACAGGACATGATACTTTATACAAAAACAGTTGCAATATGCGTTATATACTAAGATGGTGGGACTCGAGTCTATGACTTGAATTGAAAAAGTCTCAAGTTGACAGATTAGTGACTTTTGACTTGCTTGATCAACATCAACAAACTACTTGACTTGACTTTGACTTGCCCTTCTTGACCTGCTATTCGTCTAATGAGTGATCTGCAGCGAGATGGAAGGTTAGCTGCTAAACAGAATCAAAACTTTTTTCAGATGTTATAACGGTGGTGTTTGTGTAGGTAGAATACACACATCCAAAATTCACTGCCAGGCAAAGTTGTCACCAGCGTAATGTGCCGTATATCACTGCAAAGCTGCACATCTCACCTCATGGAATCCGTTGTAATCACGTCTATTGTGTGAACTGTATTTCGAAAAATGTTTTTAGAATTGTTTTGCTGGCAACAGATCTGGTCTTAAAAGGGTTGAATTGATCTTTCATGAGTGTAGGTCTGGTTGTGGCCTCAGCCGTAAGAGTTTTGTGGATGGCGAGAATTGTATAATCGCTGTAGAGGATGTACTATTCTTCATGAGAAAGCCATTTGATGGGGTAAGAGCGGCGGCCGCCGAGATGATGCCGTTCTCACCCATCCTGCGCTCGGTCACAATGTAGCTTAATGGTAAAAATACTTTGGGTCGAGGGGATAGATTTTGTCCCCACCAAAGGCAAAAATAATTCAGCAGAGTGTAGGACGTAAAAACCAGAGGTGGGGAAAATCCCCACCGGCAAATCGCACCCTGCTGTCAGTGTCCCTTTTGGTGTTTAACTGCCAATGATGCCATAAAATGATTCCTAAAATTGTGATGGACTGGCCACCTGTCCAGGGGGTACCCCGCCTCTCGCCCGTTGACAGCTGGAGATAGGCATCAGCCCCCCCGCGACCCCTGGAGGAATTAGCGGTTCAGAAAATGGATTGATGGATGGATGATTCCTAAAATGTACAAGTAACTGTAATTTTAAGAATGGATGTGTTCCAGATTTGTTGGAGACGTTTTTCATGTTGGTGTGTCCAAAGCATGATCCTGCAACCTCAGATTATTTATTTTTTATTCCTCACGTACGCCTGGTGCGCTTTCTCTGAATCTGCAGTGCTCTTATGGTGACTGGAATATGGCAAGCCGTTTTGACATTTATTCAAAGCGCACTCCTCACTCTTGTTCCTTAGGTAGATCTCCACAATAGATTCTTCCTAGTCTAAGAGCTCTGGGCGCATGCGTCTTTGAGCAGCTCTGGGCTCCTCCAGAGCGGAGCTGAATGAAGGATTCAGATCAAAACTATTCATACTTGGAAGACGAACAGAAAACAACAGCTACTTTTCTTTATCAATATTCTCTGTCAAGATATGTCCACTAACAGAATGAGCTTCTCTTAATCCATGTTGTCCTCCTGGTTTATTATCATATACGAAGACAAAGTTCTTGACCCACACACCTACTGCAGGAAATGACAACATTTCAGAATTAAATACATTGAAATAAGTTTTGATTTCATTCTGTGTGTAAATTATGTGTAAACCCGCACAATTATTTTACAGGATATGTATAAATTTAAGTGAGATTATATTATTATAGCTATTGTCATGGATCTTATGTTGTTCTAGGCTCTTGGAATAGATGAGGATGTCGTCCAGGCAAACAAAGACAAATCTGTGGAGGAAATCTCATAGAACCTCATTGACGAGATTCTCGAAAACAGCAGGAGTGTTTGTTAGACTGAATGGCATAACCAAATACTCAAAGTCACAAATGTGAGTCTTAAAGTGCGGGTTGCTGGTAAGACCCCCCCCCCAAACCATAGTTTAGAGAAATATATTAGGAACTGTTTCTAAATTAAAATGTACTAATGTATATATATTTTCCCCTTTAGAGTTGTTTTTGTGACAATGCCAGAGCAGAAGTGACGTAAGAGAAGGGACCCTGTCTGCTCGATCAATAGAAAACTATGGATTCTAACGCCGACTTTGACACAGATTAAATGTTAAACTTTTACAGCTACACGTTTAATGGGACATAATC